>OZ022498.1:48017983-48175582 GCA_963989385.1 Ctena decussata | reverse complement strand
CTTTGTAAACCTTAATAGTGTGGATCTTTCTTCAGAGTGAGTATATTGGATTCAAACCGTACTCTTCCTACATTTAAATAACCCTATTTATTTGTAATTTGTCTAAATATTTAAGCTTTAGGTCATCACTTTCCATATTATCTATTTCATGCTTATTATCTTCTGTACTTTTTTGTATTCTTACTGTTTCTTTTCTAATTTGATTGATCCAACTCAGTCTCTTTTAATTTTCGTTTTTCAGCTTTCCTTTGCTTTTTCTCTTCTTTCCTCATTTTATTTTCTTTTTCTAATTTTACCAGCTCTTTAGCATGGTGTATTTCAGCTTCATCCAACACATCGTTTATTACTGATGTTTGGCACAGTTCGTTATTATATCCAGAGATCTTGCATATATTGCTTCCAGAGACTCATCACTGATACTAGCTACAGCATTAATAGTCTCTTTAAATGGTGGGGTAGTGAATGGAAATGATATCCCTGGAAAATACAAAGAAGCAAACTTTAAGTGTTACGCCTTAGTTTATTATTATTATTTTTTAATATATAGAAGTTCATCTTTGGGCACTCTAACTACCAAAGCGTCAGTGGGTATAACAGTCTGCCTTGTGCACAACTACCATGTTCGAGACACACCCATATCTTTCTTTTCTTTTACTTTAGGTTTAATGACATCTTTGTGACGACACTTTGATCAATTTTATAGAAACTTTTTACATTGCTTCTTGCAGGTAACAACAACCATGATAATCCAGTTAATATTTCTATGATTAAAGCATTAGGACAACAAGCATCCATCACAAAGACAGAGACCTGGCCCCGAGGTTATAAAACAGTTTTACTCAGCTGAGCATGAAATTTTAACTGCTAATAAATAGCAAATGACTGATAAGTACAGTTCATTTTATGCTCAGTTTAGCTGAGTAAGAAATTTTCTCTGCTTATGAATATGAAAATGCCAACATAGAAGAAATTTTCTCTGCTTATGAATATGAAAATGCCAACATTGATTGTTTCCTTTTCACAGGCTTTGTAAAAATAACGGAAAAGCTATGAGGTGTATGCTTACGCATACGTGTCTTTTTCAGGTGCTGAAGCTACTTAGGGAAAGGTCTCAGGCAATGATTTATAAGGTCCAGAAAGTTTCCGAGACATATGCAGCCAAGGTTTCAAAGACGGAAGCTTTAACAAAGATGTTGTCCATGAATATGGCCTCCTGAGCAGCGTGACTCATCCCAACATCCTGGCTGTCTCTAAAAGGATTCCAAGGTGATTCCTTATGGAAATTCAACTCAAATACATATACACATACTAGATAATCTCCTGAATCAAGTACGTGCACTTTGTACTGGTTGACCGCTTAGGAGGTCTAAGCCTGCCCAGGAATAGTGTGGTTAGGATAACTAACCGTCCCGAAATGACCATAGCTGTTTACCGTGGACGTGAAACAATAACACAACAACCAAGAAAACTTCAATGTCAAGACGCTGTTGCTGCCCTATAGGAACTCCATTACATTAGGAATTTTGAAGGCACTGAGTCACCTTCATTCTAATGGACTCGTCCATTTGGACATTAAGCAAGAAAATATCCTCTTGACGGCCAGTGGAGAACCGACACTCGCCGATTTTGGTCTGTCAGTTCGCTTTCGTGACGAACATGGGCGTGCTCGATTACTAAGGGGAGTAAGGGGCAGCGTGGCCTACCTTAGTCCGGAGGTTCTCTCAGGGAAAACAGAACAGAATGACACTGCTAGATATCTGGGCTGGAGGCATTGTGATGTTTGCCATGTTCACTGGAGGATAATTACCATTTGGCAAGACATCTCCCAAGGATGTTTATCAGAGGCAGCTGCAAGGTGTTATTACTATCTCTCCAAATCTGAAGTGTATTGTAAAGAATGACGCCAAACAACCAATTACATAAGTGTAGTGTACCAACTCTTGACACTACAACCAATGCTGCGACCCTCTGCACAGAGTGCACTCTGCATGATTGAGCTCATGACATGAACAGTATAGCCTGAAGAACTATTCATTCGCACTTTGTCTTGAAATTCAGTGGAATATGTAATAAGATTATTTTACAAAATAATGCTTTTCGGTAAATCCTGTTCCAGATGATTATAGATTGAAGAATTAATGCCATTTACAAATAGTAATTTTATGTTTATTTTCTGTTTATCTTTTCTCCCATTATCCATGCATTCTATCATCATTCGTTTTTGAAGACCATGTAGAAAAAATCAAAATATTGAGTCAGTTGCTATAAAGAACGTCATGAAAAAATCCTCATTTTACTCGTTGTTGTAGTTTTTACCATTATTTTTGCTTTGAGCAGATATTTTATTGCGCTGCGCATCAATGTTATTTGAGATTCGTTACGCTGTGGATTTCTTGTAGTTAGACTCATCCAGACGCTTTTTCCAGGTATCCTGTTATTGTACATAAATTCTGCCAACGTAGGCTCAACTCGTGTTCACAAGTAGGTGATCAAATAAAACGAGACTATAAATCAATCATTCCATTCAAGACTTTAAGGTGGTGATTATCACTGATTTGGGGCAAAGACAAAAAACTTCATAAAATGCTGAAAATACAACAGATCTTCCCAAAACTTAGCAGATGCCTTCTGTGTGTTGTTTCTTACAATTCAGAATCCCAAAATGCAGGACTTGTTGATGTTAAAAACGATTTATATAAGAAAAGTTCAAAGGGTAATTTTGTGCGCATAAATCTAAAAAATGACCATCATTATTAAAAATGTAACTAGGTCTGAACATAAATTAATGCATTATAAAGAGCATCCTAGGGATTATTTTTTCCATTTTTAGCTCACCTGAGCCAGAGGCTCCGGGGGAGCTTATAGTATGGTCAGGCTCCGTCGTCCGTCGTCGTCCGTCGTCCGTCCGTCGTCCGTCCGTCCGTCCACAATTTCAAACAACTTCTCCTCTGAAACCGCTGGGCCGATTGTAACCAAATTTCATATAGAGCCTCCTGGGACCTTAGGAACAAAAATTTGTTCAAACGGTCCTGGTCACATGACCAACATGGCCGCCATGCCCATATATGGTAAAAACCTAAAAAAAATCTTCTTCTCCAGAACCAGTAGGTCGATGGCCTTGAAACTTGGTATGTAGCATCGGGTACGGGAGTACTACCAAGATTGTTCAAATTATGACCTTTGGTTGACCTTGACCTTTTTTACGGTAAGGTCAAATTTGCTTCCTTGTGCTTTTATATGGCAAAATGCTAGAACATAAGATATCTTGGAAACTGTTGAAGATTTTGGGATAAAAATTGGTATCTACAGTCATCTTAATGAGTACATGAAGATTTATGAGTACAAGAGGTCAAGGTCATGCTTTGACCTTTGACCCAGAACTCTCATATTTTGACAATTCCAAACAATCTCCTCAAAAGGCCCTGGGCCAATTGAAACCAAATTTCATATAGAGCCTCCAGGAGTTGAGGGAACAAAAACTTATTCATACGGTCCAGGTCACATGACCAACATGGCCGCCACGCCCATATATGGTAAAAACCTTTAAAAACCTTCTTTTCAAGAACCAATTGATTGTTCAAATTATGACCATGGGTTGACCTTGCCCTTTTTTACGGCAAGGTCAAATATGGGAAAATGCTAGAACATAAGATTTCATGGAAAGTTTTGAAGAGATATGCCTAAGAATTGGTATATACAGTTATCTTAATGAGTACATGAAGATTTGTGAGTACAAGAGGTCAAGGTCATTCTTTGACCTTTGACCCAGAACTCTCATATTTTGACAATATCAAACAATCCCCTAAAAAAAACTGGGCCAGTTGTAACGAAATTTCATATAAAGCCTCCAGGGATTGAGGGAAACAAAATTTGTTCAAACAGTCCATGTCACATGACCAACATGGCCGCCAGGACCATATATGATTAAAACCTTTAAAAATCTTCTTCTCCAGAACCAATTGACCGATGGCTTTGAAGCTTGGTATGTAGCATTGGGAATTCCAGTACTATCAAGATTGTTCAAAATAATGACCTTGGGTTAACCTTGACTATTTTACTGCAAGGTCAAATGTGGGAAAATGCTAGAACATAAGATTTCATGGAAAGTTTTGAAGATATATGCCTAAAAATCGGTATATACAGTCATGTTAATGAGTACATGAAGATTCATGAGTACAAGAGGTCAAGGTCATTCTTTGACTTTTGACCCAGAACTCTGTCATTTTGACAATATCAAACCATCTCCTCAAAAGCCCCACGGCCAATTTTGAAACCAAATTTCATATAGAGCCTCCAGGGGTTAAGGGAATGAAAATTTTTTCAAACGTCCAGATCACATGACCAACATGTCCTCCATGCCCATATATGGTTAAAACCTTTAAAAATCATTTCCACCAAAACCAATTGACTGATGGCCTTAGAGTAACTAACCCTAGAGTACTGAGGCTGAATGGACCCAGGTGAGCTACAGGACCAATGGTCCTCTTGTTTAACGTTTTCAGGCTGGGCAGATGAAGAAGAAGTGGCCTGTGTCCAAATATTTGTCTAAAATACACAGTAGAGTCTATTTTCAAGGTTGAATCATTTCAATAATACACCTGTTTTGGTCATTGTAATGCTGTGAGTACGATATAGGTATAACCGACCTACCTGAATTCATGAATGCAACCAGTATACATGCACTATATACATGGTCAGACATTTGAGAAAAAGCTGCTGTTTTTTTTTATCTGGTCTACCTTACAATTTGAGAAAGAGTTGGAACAAATGATTGCTTGGACGCTCTTTTTAACCCATCAAAGTATCTTGAGAGCTAAGTACATTTTCAACAACAGATTTTATTTTTCTGATTTCTGCTCAGAAAATTACCCTTTCGATCTTTCCATATAAAAACACTTTTTTAAACAGCATGTCCCTCTATTTTGTATTCTAGACTGTAGAGAACAACAAAAATAAGAAATCTGCTAACTTTCAGGGAGATACGATAATTTTTTATGGTTGTGTTCAGATTTTTGTATATACCACAAATCAACACCTTAAAGCAATCATTAAATTTATAATAACGTGAAATAAATGTTCCATTAGAGCCTTTGCATTATAGTTTTAACTGTACAAAAACTGCCAGGTTAAGTTCCGGTCAGTTCGAACTATGAGAATTCGTAACTGCAGCAATTCGTACCTAATGGAAGGCAATGGCATATTCATGACTGGTGCATTATGAAAGAAATTATCATTCGAATACGCAATCACTATAAAAGTAAAATTTTACGCAAGGTAAATTATGTGGCGGAATATCATAGACAAAAAGGCATTCTACTGTAATGCGAGTTTACTAATACAGACAAAGAATGAAATTTCAAGTCCTACTTTGTTTTGGCCAGAACTAAAAAGGTTTCTGAACCTCACTCTAGAAGGAATTACTAATAATTCCGAGTTGGAGAAAACTTTACTCCAGAAATTACCTGTCAATGGAAATTGAGGATCAGTCAAAGATATTTTTTCTTGTTTCTCAATGAAAACATGTTGTGACCCCTCATTAAAACCTATAATCCTAATGAGGGGTCACAATATACGCTTTTATTGAAAATAAGTAACATCTCTAAATTACCCCTGTTGACCTTCTTATCTGGAGTACGGAGTCGAGTAGTTGACTAGTCGACAGCAAACTAGTTGAGTAACAAGAGCTCCGCTGAGCGGGGCAATATACGCCCGTTGGGGCTTAAAGTTGGAAAGAAATTAAGAGATGGCAGAACTTTGTCAGTAGCTTAAATCTTCAATAATAAGGCAGATATAAAACTACAAAACAAACGAAGCTAATATGAAATACCTAGACAAAAATTAGAAAGGGGCATAATTCCATCATAAATGGAAGTTCGGTTATGGTTATTTTTCTCTTCATACCGTCTGATATATGTTACCTTTTGAACTTTGACCTCTAAGTGTGACCTTGACCTTTGTCGCACATTGTTGGAATACAAGTTCTGCACGATGCCTATATAAGGTGAACATTTGACTCAAGTTTCGAACATCTTTCAAAGGGTTAACGAGATATGGAGTGGACACAAATTTCATACAAAATTACAATACTAGAAATACAAAGGGGCGTAATTTATTAAAAATGAAAGTAAGGTTATTTTTCTCTGCACATCGTTTGATGGTGCTTTATATGTATACAAACTTTCATGGAGAAATCTTAAACAGTTTTCAAGATATGGAGCGGACACCAAGCTTATATGAAATTACAAGAAAAATAAAAAGGGAAATAATTCCGTCAAAACTGAAAGTAGGGTAATGGTTCTTTTTCTCTGCACATTGTCTGGTGATGCTTTATATTTGTACAAACTTTCATGAAGAAATCTTAAACTTTTTTCAAGATATGGAGCGGACACGAAGATTATATGAAATTACCTTTGAAAAATACAAAGGGAAATAATTCCGTAAAAAATAAAAGTAGGGCAATGGTTCTTTTTCTCTGCACATCGTCTGATGGTGCTTTATATTTGTACAAACTTTCATGAAAAAAATCTTAGACGTTTTTTTAAGATATGGAGCGGACACGAAGCTTACATGAAATTACCTTTGAAAAATACAAAGGGAAATAATTCCGTCAAAACAGAAAGTAGGGTAATGGTTCATTTTCTCTGCACATCGTGTGATAGTGCTTTATATTTGTACAAACTTTCATGAAAACATCTTAGACGGTTTTCGAGCTATGGAGCGGACACGAAATGTTGCCTTTTGACCTTTGACCACTAAGGTTGACCTTGACCTTTGTCGGACATTGTTGAAATATGCGTTCTGCACATCGTCTCGTTGAGGCAAACATTTGACCAAAGTTTCAAAAAAATCTTTCAAGGGGTTGAGGAGATATGGAGCGGACACGAAAAGTTTACGGACGGACGGAAGGACGGACGGAGGCCACGACATAATACGACCCGTCTTCGACGGGCGTATAAAAAGAGGTACCAATTTAAATTTTGCATTAAGCAAAAGAATATGCAAATAACACAAAATTTTAACACGGATTTACATGAAATTTTCTGCTGATGAACTTCAGGAACATAACATTTGCTGATTACATTGCAATACATTTGCGCAGCGCCAATTCCTTTTGCAGCAACTTTGTACTCGTGCCACGTCAGTTATTACTGCCGAGACGCGTAACGCAATCGGTAGGGCACCAGACTCATAAGTCAGAGGTCCTGGGTTCGAAACCCGGTCTGGCCACATACTTTCGTTTCTCCTTCCGCTGATTCAAGAAGGGCAGTTGTCAGTTACTGGCGAATGTATGTGCACTTAGTACTGATTAACCGCTTAGGAGGTCTAAGCCTGCCCATGAATAGTGTGGTTAGGTTAACTGACCGTCCCGACATGACCATAGCTGTTTATCGTGGACGTTAAGCATCAAATCAATCAATCAGTTATTACTGCGAACATTGGTTTACCACCTTGACGTAGATTACACAAAATTTGCGACATTAGTTTTTATCCCCCGACCGAAAGGTTCGGGGGATATAGCGATGAGCCTGGCGTCTGTCCGTCCGTCCGTAAACATTTTTCTTGTCCGCTCTATATCTTGAATACCCTCTGGAATATTTTCATGATACTTCACAGTTATGTAGAACAGGTCATGACGCAGTGTCGCGTACAAGAATGGTAACTCCTTTTTTTGTATTTTTTGTGTTATCTCCCCTTTGGTGAATTTTTGGCAGATTCGTGTCCGCTCTGTAACTTGAATACCCTTTGGAATATTTTCATGATACTTTACAGATATGTAGAACCGGTCATGACGATGTGTCGCGAACAAGAATGACAACTTTGGCTTTCTTACTTTTTGAGTTATTTCCCCTTTATCATTTTAGCTGTGATTTTGTGTTGATTTCGTGTCCGCTCTATAACTTGAATACCCTTTGGAATATTTTCATGATACTTTACAGATATGTAGATCAAGTCATGACGATGTGTCGCGAACAAGAATGACAACTCTTGCTTTCTTACTTTTTCAGTTATTTCCCCTTGATGGTTTTAGCTGTGATTTCGTGTCCGCTCTATAACTTGAATACCCTTTGAAATATTTTCATGATACTTTGTAGATTTATAGAACAGGTCATGACGATGTGTCGCGAACAAGAATGACAACTCTTGCTTTCTTACTTTTTGAGTAATTTCCCCTTGATGGTTTTGGGTGTGATTTCGTGTCCGCTCTTTAACTTTAATACTCTTCGAAATATTTTCATGATACTTTACAGATATGTAGAACAGGTCATGGCGATGTGTCGCGAACAAGAATGACAACTCTTGCTTTCTTACTTTTTGAGTTATTTCCCCTTGATGGTTTTAGCTGTGATTTCGTGTCCGCTCTATAACTTGAATACCCTTTGAAATATTTTCATGATACTTTGTAGATTTATAGAACAGGTCATGACAATGTGTCGCGAACAAGAATGACAACTCTTGCTTTCTTACTTTTTGAGTAATTTCCCCTTGATGGTTTTGGGTGTGATTTCGTGTCCGCTCTTTAACTTTAATACTCTTCGAAATATTTTCATGATACTTTACAGATATGTAGAACAGGTCATGGCGATGTGTCGCGAACAAGAATGACAACTCTTGCTTTCTTACTTTTTGAGTTATTTCCCCTTGATGGTTTTAGCTGTGATTTCGTGTCCGCTCTATAACTTGAATACCCTTTGAAATATTTTCATGATACTTTGTAGATTTATAGAACAGGTCATGACAATGTGTCGCGAACAAGAATGACAACTCTTGCTTTCTTACTTTTTGAGTAATTTCCCCTTGATGGTTTTGGGTGTGATTTCGTGTCCGCTCTATAACTTTAATACCCTTTGAAATATTTTCATGATACTTTACAGATATGTAGAACAGGTCATGGCGATGTGTCGCGAACAAGAATGACAACTCTTGCTTTCTTACTTTTTGAGTTATTTCCCCTTGATGGTTTTAGCTGTGATTTCGTATTCCGCTCTATAACTTGAATTCCCTTTGAAATATTTTCATGATACTTCACAGATATGTAGACCAGGTCATGACAATATGTTGCGAACAAGAATGACAACTCTTGCTTTCTTACTTTTGAGTTATTTCCCCTTGAAGGTTTTAGATGTGATTTCCTTTCTGTTCCATGACTTGAATACCCTTTGAAATATTTTCATGATACTTTATAGATATACAGAACAGGTCATGACATTTTGTCTCATATATGAATGGCAACTCTCTCATTCATATTCCCCCCCCCCCCCCCCCCCCCCCCAAAAAAAAAAAAAATATATTTTTTTTTTTTCTCAGATTTGGATTCTTTGTCCAAATTCACTTACTAGAGAGCTCAGAATTAGATTTGTAGGGCTTGTACTTTAGAAGTTATTCACACATTTTGAAATGTTGAGTGTATCATATGCTATACATTGTGTACATGGTGGCTGTTTGAGATTTTACCTCTTTTTAGCAGTCTGGCATACTGTTTTGGTCTGAGTGTTAGATAATCATGCATCTGTTAAACAGATAATGTCAATCAGAAGCATAATAGAATGACAATATATTACTTATATGTTTTTTGAAGTGCATCCTGTTGACCAAGGCACAAGGGGCCTTTGGTCGGGGGATTTGCCATCTCCTCTGATGGCTATTTTTAATCCTCTTTTTTGAACAAAACATATCCTTCTGGTATTGTTAAAGCCGAGAAATATAGAAGAAAACATCTGATCTTAAAAACAGAACTCGGCTTTGACTAGTAGATAATCTGTTTTGTTCATGCCGCGTTCATATCTGTGCAACAGCAATATTGCGACATTTAAAACATGTAGCCTTTCTATACCAGGGTATCATAACTTGGATCGGCGTTATTGATTCTGTTCTGAGCAGGCAAGTAATACGAGGGACAGGGAAACTAATAATTTGTAATGCAAGTAAAGAAAAGACGGGAGACAAAAATAATAGCAAATGGCCCAGCTTAGTTGAAAACGTCTCATATAAGCCTAAACAGGCTCATATGAGTCGCAAGTGACAACTAGATGTTTCTTTTTGAAACAAAAGCAGATGTCTCATCCACCCCCACACTCCCATCCCTCACTCTACCCATCGCAAATGTAGATGGACTACTGGTTCTTATTCTCCAAACATCAACTGACTATGGCTTTATATATGTGACCCGTCGCGCAAAAAGGGACGAGTTGGGTGTCCTATAGCGAAATTTAGTTTTATGTCTCAGTGAATAAGCAAATCTAAGTGGATTCGGAAAATATCAAAATTTTGGTGGCTCTTGGCCATTTTGGGGCTCAAATTGTCTGCAGAACGTAGGTACCGTCATGAATCGTCACAAATGTTTTGATGACGTTGTGGTGACGTCGCAAAGTAAAATCGTTCAGAACTTGTAACTGATAGATAAAGTAAATGTTTGTTTTGTGTGCCGTCCTTCGAAGCTTTGTTTGCTGAATAAATATTCCGAATCATGCTTGTCGGGGACTTCTTCCTGCAGGTATGACAAAGAGATCACACACTCACTGTAAAAAAATTCCGTAGATTTTACGGTAAAATAACTGGCAACCAGCTGCCAGTCCTTTTACCGTTGTTTTTTACGGGGCCCGTAAAAATTGCAGAAATCCTCAAGCAGAGTGGAACAGAAGAGAGCAGGTGTCGTTTTGGTGAGATAGCCCTTCAATAATACAAAGTAATTTTCGAGTGCCTCCAGTTAACATAAAACTTCCATTTCGTGATTCCCAACAATGTGTTACAGGCAAACGTCCGTAAAAATAACGGGAAAAGGACTGGCAGCTGGTTTCCAGTTATTCTATCGTAATATCTACAATGCAAAAAAATACGGTAGATTTTACGGTAAAATAACTGGCAACCAGCTGCTAGCTCTTTTACCGTTATTTTTACGGGCGTCCGTAAAAATTGCAGGAATCATCAAGCAGAGCGGGACAGAATAGAGCAGGTGTTGTTTTGGTCACATAGCCCTTCAACAATACAAAGTTATTTTCGAGTGCGCCAAGTTAACATAAAACTTCAATTTCGTGATTTCCAACAATGTCTTACAGGCAAACGCCCGTAAAAATAACGGGAAAAGGACTGGCAGCTGGTTTCCAGTTATTCTACCGTAAAACCTACAGAATTTTTTTACAGTGTACAGTATTTTTTTACAGTGTGGCATCAAATTAAACAAATAAGCATTTTGATGTATTATCAAGTGACATGCAGATATATGAGCCGCGACATGACAAAACCAAGACGGTGGTATTTGAGCCACACGAAGACAGGTCAGCCTGGACATCCGCCAAGTCTGATCAGAAGCTTCGCTGTGCGCGTAAAGGATAGCAAAGGGTCTAAGCTACCGTCATGCCGTTGCATGCGTCGGCGAAGATTGATCAGACTAGGCGTTAGCCCAGGGTGATCTGAGTCTTCGCTGAGCACACATGCCACTTTGTTGTTATTCTATCCAACTATGCGTGATGGTTTCTGCAATTTTACGGGCGCTCGAAAAAAATAACGGGAAATCGACTGCCATCTGGTTTCTAGTTATTCTACCGGAAAATCTTCGGATTTTTTACAAGGTAATGGTAACTGGTGGTATTTACCTTGCTTTTGTCCAAAAACAATGCAATGAGGCGGTTTTAACGAGTAGTAACCATCTATGTTTTGAGACTAAAGTAAAATAATGCCGTGTTCACGAAACGTGTAGGACAGTCTGACAGAGTCTGCTAAATATCCTTGGCAAAAATATTAAAAAATTTCACGCGTCAGTCATTAACCAGTTTTGGCTAGACACTGAATTCTAAAGCTTTTTTGCAACTCGAACAATGCTCCACTTTTCCCTCTACACTGTAAAAAATACTGTAGATATTACGGTAGAATAACTGGAAACCAGCTGCCAGTCCTTTTCCCGTTATTTTTTCGGGCGTTTGCTTGTAAGAAATAGTTGGAAATCGCTAAATGGAAGTTTTATGTTAACTGGACGCACTCGAAAATTACTTTGTATTGTTGAAGGGCTATCTCACCAAAACGACACCTGCTCTATTCTGTCCCACTCTGCTTGATGATTCCCGCAATTTTACGAGTGCCCGTAAAAATAACGGTAAAAGGACTGGCAGCTGGTTGCCAGTTATTTTACCGCAAAATCTATGGAATTTTTTACAGTGTACAAAGTTGTGTGTTCAATGGTGTTCATTACACAACCTTGTCAACGTGGTGCTCGTATTATTTTCTTACTCTTTTTACATGCATTCAGTCCAAATTTCAATGAAAATGCCTGGGCAATTATAGAAATGACTGTTTTAAAGGAAAATGAGTAGCATGACGTCATTCTGCAAAAAAAAAAAAAAAAAATGGAAAGAAAAAATGAACCAGTTCAGGCCTGCTTATTATCTCCTGAAGCACAATAGCGTGTTGTGAATAGAAAATGTTGAGGGGATGTCTGGTTGCGCCGGTGGGGACTAGAAACTGGGATGACGCAAAAGTTAGTGAACCAGTTGAACCGAGATTTATTCTTTTCCAATGTCAAGTCTCACAAATCTGGGAATGTCATTAAAGCAACCCTCTATTCATTCTCCTATAGGTGTGAATCGAATTTGAAACCAGATTACTATGTTTAACAGCAGAAATCCGTTTGTCCTGGAGCAAGTTTAGTCAATATTATACCATTTTAACGCAATGCGAACAAATTGGATACAGATTCCTGAAGTTGTCCAGCGTAAATGATTCCATCCATCACCATAACTTTAAAAGGGCTTTAATGTTAATGTTCTTTACCGACCGAACTATATTCCGTTACTATTCGTTGCCAAGAAAATGGGCATTTTGTAGAATTTTATGACTAAAGGGATCGGATGTGCTTAAATGAATAGGTTATGATTGAGGGGAGTGTGAAATATTGGTTTGTTGTTTGTCCCTTTTGAGTCATTATATGTTTCTTGGGCGAGGTGAGGCTTGGCAGGCAGGTGCTCTGGTAACCAGGATTTGGTAGATCGGTTTGTATAGGGTAGGCGGTGTGTGTAGGTATCTAATCTCCATCTTCGGAAGTTAGACTCACTTATCTTCTCTACTCTACTTTTCTCTGCTCTACTCTTCTTTACTCTACTTTAGGCGGACAGTGCAGTGCATCACAATGCCGTATAGTAAGCTGTTAATTGTAGTAACGTACTATTAATTTCAGTACTGTACATTGTTCCTCCCTCCAAGAGGACATCCGAGTAGACCAGGCATCGCCGCCACGGGAAACTAACAGGGAGCTATAAATGGGGGAGCCACAAAAGCTGTTTCCCTTTACATGAAGTAAACCAAGTTCTAGCCTAAATGATGGGAGTGAACAGACGCGCAATATATTATGGCCACCCTATGCAGCATTAAACCCGTACAAATAAAGTTGTTCGGGCCATATGAATATACAAAATAGCTGATACAGGATTAGGATTTCTAATAGTTTGAAGAAAAAAAAAAGAGAAAGAAAATGAGATTTGAACTTACACGGGACAACTCGTATGTCAACAACTCAGCGGACGAAACCGCTCGGATACCTTACCACATGACACAATGGACAGAAAATTAAAATATATAGCTACGAACACACTGTACATCTTTCCTTTTTATGCTAATTTTCTCCCTCTCCTTCCCCCATCATTAACTAAATCTAGGGTCTCTTATCACCATTTTCTAAGCTTAGGAAACAAGTATCGGAAAGGAAATTTGACTTAAGTTGTTGTTCGACTCATATTTTCGCGGCATCAAAACTTCAATACTCTTCCAAGGGACGCAACTTTATTTACGTCAAATATTTGACAGGCTGGTGGGAATAAAATCCCCCAAAATAAAGCCCGAAACTATTGACAAAAACGCAGGCACCTGTTTATCGCGCAACTGAAATTAATAAGTCGTGACGTCAACGTTGAAACGTAATTTCTTGAAACAACGTCATCCACCCAACTCGTCCCTTTTCGCGCGACGGGTCACATATGTGTAACACTTTTTGTGAAAATATCTGCAAAGGTTTTAGAGTTATAAAGAGATCAATTTTCCTGACTAAAATTACTAAGTGACATAATTTTTAAAAAATGTAGATAGTTTTACAGGAGAACCATAAATGCTGGAGTCTTGATAATTCATAGGTGAATAGACCATAGAAAAAGAAGACCCACTTTTTTTTTAATTTTTCTCTGTCAGCCTTGCTCTAACAGTGTTTTGCCCCTTTTTAAAAACATTAAATGAAAGTTGCTCCCAATCTTCTGGGAAAACCATTAGAGCTAGGATGCTCATATTTGGCAGACAGCTAAGGGCTAAGGTGTAGATCACTTGATTAACTTTTAAGCAAATTTCATAAATATTTGACTCAAGTACATGTATATCCCTTTGTTTACTTTGGCATTTTCCCTACGTTTGAACCGTTTGATCTAGATACCTGATTTTTGGTATACTAGTAGAATTTTTTGTGTCGATCATCCTGATATTGGTTAAGTATATTGCATTCATTATTGATAGAGTAATGCCTATTTTCTTATTTCTGCAAAAAATGTAGGGATGATCTATTACTGAAGAGCCGTAACTCCTCTTAGATATTTTTGGATGGGTAGCCCATAAAAAATAGCAGACCCCCTATTATTTCTTGTCCATCGGCCTTGATCTTACAAAGTTATGCCCCTTTATCGAAAAATTAAATAAACCCAAAATCCTGGGAAAACCATTGGAGCTAGGATGCTCATATTTGACATACAGCTAGAAGCTAAGGTGTAGATAACCTGATAAACTTTTGGGAAAATTTCATTAAAAAATGAATTATGCCCTTTTGTTAACTTTTGCATTTTCCCACTATTGAACCATTCAACCTAGAGATGGATGGATGGATGACTTGCGATTTAACGGCCTTTATAACAGTATTTCAGTATTATCAGGACGATTGGAACTTGATAATGAAAGGCTGTGTGCAATGGAACCCCGTTTACGGTAGGAGAGATTCTCGCCTCAAGCGGGGCTCGAACCCGGTCCGCTAGATCAGTAGGCCAGCGCTTATCCCACTAGAGACCTGATTTATGGTATACTATTAGTATTAGACGTGTGAGTCATTCTTGTGATGGTTATGTTGCATTCATTATTGACAGAGTAACGCTCCCTTTCTTATTTCTACAACACTAGGGATGGTCTATTACTGGAGAACCATAAATGCTGAAGCCTTGATAGTTTATAGGTAAAAAAGACCCCCCCCCCCCCCCCCCATAAAAAAATAATAGCAGACCCATATTTTGCCTTCCTGTCCGTCGGCCTTGTTCTTAGAGAGTTTTGCCTCTTTTTAGAAAGATGAAATGATTGTTGTTCCCAAAATCCTTGTTGTTCCCAAAATCCAAGAAAACCTATTGGAGCTAGGATGCTGATATTTGGCATACAGCTAGAAGCTAAGGTGTAAATCACCACATAAACTTTTGGGCAAATTTCATTAAAAAATGGCTGAATTATGTCCCTTTGTGTTTTTTTCTAACTTTTGAACTGTTTGGCTTAGAGAACCGATTTTTGGTATACTAATTGTAACTGATGTGTCGATTATTTTGATGATGGTTTGTATTATGCATTCGTTATTGACAGGGTTATACCCTTTTTCTTATTTTCACAAAACACTACAGGGATTCAATCTGTCAGATTTATCTTGATTTTGCTGTATATTTAATCATTTTACTGGTCCTGACATATAACCCGAAAAAAGACTAAAATGTTCTTACTATTAAATTATGAACTAAAAACGTGTACATAGGACACGGATGCCCCCGCCTAGTGCCCTAGGTAAGATGACGCCTTGTTTAAGGTACTGGCACTTGTAGGGTAACTAGGTTCACAAAGGAAGACTTCTGTGGTACATGTTTTATTGTTTTCCTTGGACTGATCTTTTGTTGCGCTTCTTGGATCAAGAGAAGTGTGTGGTGTGTGTGTGGGGGGGGGGGGGGGGGGGGGGGTTGGAGGGGGTGTCATGACTGTGATATGATAAGATTCTGTTTCTTATCACAGAAATGCATGCCATGCAACTTTCCAAAAGAAATAGCCCGGAAACAAGTAAATTTTCAAAAACTAACAAACGGAAACCATTATTGTATGAAATGAAGTTGAAAAAGGGCCATAACTCCCACAATAATTGACGGATTTTACCCAACATCGAACATGACCTGTATTTTACGATTATATACCTGTGTTTAAAATATGAATTAATACACCAATGTTTTCAAAAGATAATGAACAGAAACCATTTTTTTCATACAAAATGAAGTCGAAAAAGGGCCATAACTCCCACAATAATCGACGGATTTTGCCCAACACCGAACTTGACCTGTATTTTATGATTATATACCTGTATATAAAACATAAATTTAATACACCAATGTTTTCAAAAGATATCGAACGGAAACCATTTTTCATACAAAATAAAGTCGAAAAAGGGCCTTAACTCCCACAATAACAGACGGATTTTGCCCAACATGAAACTTGACCGGTATTTTATGATTATATACCTGTGTATAAAATATGAATTCAATACACCAATGTTTTCAAAAGATATCGAACGAAAACCATTTCGCACGGAACGTACGTACAGGACAGGACGTACAAGACGTACGTACGTACGTACTGACAGCGGTGATACTATGCCCCCCCCCCCCCCCATTTTTAATGGCGGGGGCATAAAAACGTGTCAGCATAATCAAGAAATAATGTAGCGTTCTAAGCCGCCAACACAAAGTTTATATCTTCTATAATTATTTTAGAATTGGTTGTTAAAAAGTCATCCCCTATATAAATCAATGCTTTATTGTGTATCATGTAGCCCAGGTATTGGCGATACTCAGTTATTGGAAAGTTGGCCATGTTTCTTGATACTATACCTATATACGAAAGTGAGCAACGCTTCTTCGCTATCCATTTTCAGGTTGGAGATCCGCTAAATTCAAAATATACACAAGTTTCTTTAATCTTTCAAGCGGGATTATCATATTACCATTAAGGTCTTCAGATACAGAAGAACTCTGTATTGACTTGTTAAAACACAAAACAGAGTTATTGTTCATGGCGAAATCGATCAATTATGGAGCATATACACACTTACAATGTCTACCATAAAGATTCTAAGTTTTTGGGCAGATACGTCTGTACAAACAGTGGAAACCGACATCAGACTGTTCCTTAGGAACCAGAATGATCAAGGTCTTTACAATTTCAATTCCATCTGCGCATTTTCAAGGACCGGCTGTGCTTGCAGCAGGTGCAGAATTTGGGCAGTCATTTGGGGGATGTTTTTGAACTTAAACATTGTTTTTCTAGGAAACGAAACGGTGAAATGTTTGATTTTTTGTTTTATTCTGTATCATACATTGTAAGTTTTACTAAAACAATATGCATAAGCATACACCAGCGACTGAATATAGTTTTCATGACGTTTTTCATGAAATCCAATTTTCTTGCATTTTTTAAAAAAATGTAATTTTCTTACCAGTTTGTTTCAAATATCCTATATTAAAGAATGTATGATTTGTGCTAGAGACACGAATTTTAATGGAAAATGTGTAAAAAAGTATGTATAAATTCAAAAGTTTTTTTTTTTTGGAAAACAAAACGGTGAAAAAAAAATTTTTATCCAAATGTTTTATAGCCCTTTGGGTTATTCAGCTGGTATACTGAAATTTATCATATGACGTCGCATTTGAGAGTGCAATAAAGCCATGCATTAAAAACGATAATCCACTAGTGGATTAAATATGCAAATTACGTCGTGCGTTATACGTTGACGTCCACAAAAACGTTGCGTTTTCTAATGGCGAAATCGTGACGTTTTAGTGTAAAATTGCTAATAAAATGCGATTTTAGTGTCATATGATAAATAGAATCTTGCATTCGTACTCCTGTATTATTGAATTTATTAAACTCGTTGGGAAAACCAATAAGATGCTCGGCAAAGCCTCGCATCTTATCTTTTTCCCCAACTCGTTTAATAAATTCAATAATACATGAGCACTCATGTAAGATCCTCTTAGTATGCCCCACCAATATTTTTATTCAGTATCCGTCTACCCTAAGGTACAGGGCATGGCATTCGAGTTACATCCATAGTGTCAAACCGAGAGTCGGTATAACGATTGTTCAGTCTATTATTTCTTCATTTTATTGTACTAGAAGTTGCTGACATAGCGGTAATTGATATGAATTCCAGGGTTAAATGTTTTTCATTCGTGAGAATATGTGTAGTTTTTTTCTTCTTTTCAATGTATGAGAAAAGTGTGGTATATTAGAGATGTCACTATATTGGCAGTAGGCGGAGCTTAGTAGTAGGAGGTATCTTTGCATGCTAGAATATGATTATTATACACGCAGCCCCACAATATAATAGTTACCAAACCAGCTATGTTTCTTTAATTGCCCCCACAAATAAGACGAGAATGGGAGAAACAATAACTTAGTTTACATTTCGCCAACAACAATCCTACAAGCACAAACGAATTTAAAGATTTCTCTCTGACTTAGACCTTGCTGCTTAAGATTGTACATGTATCTTACACCATCCTTCAGTCTGCTACTTTCCGGCCCATATGCAGCACTTTATAGTATAAAGTCGTGCTCACTTGCATGAATGGATGACACCACGTACCGGTTGTCGAAGATGAATTACTTGTTAGTGTCTTATTTACCGTGTTTCGCGATAAGTGCCACTACACTACGAAGTTATTTAGGGTGGAACTGTGCGCAAAGCGGGAGTACCATGACATTCGATAAGTCAGATCAGCCATGTACTTGTGTTATATGAAGTGCGGTGGTGCAGCTGGATGTACGTTTATCGGGTTTTCTATAAATTTTAGAGTTTTCAGAGTGTTCATCAATGTTTGGACTCTTAGGACTTAGATGTCAGACCTTAGTAGGAAACTTCCGACAACGGTTAACAAGCTAGTGCAGTCCCGGCTTTACACCCACGTCTCTAGTGTAAAAGATATGAATGCATGACAGTATAAATGTTAGGCTCAGTCTACACTTGACCGTCAGTAGCCAAGCACATGCATAATTGAGTTAACATGAATAAATGACTGTGTGTACATCACCCCTAAAAACCTACGTCATCAGCAAGTGACGTATTTTCGAAATAACAGCATTTCGAATGGTCCGGTGTTCGGAATTTCACCATAAATCTTGCAAATTTCAAAATCTCCGAAAAGCCACTGGGTGCACCAAATACGGCAATGAAAGGACAATCTTACATGGAAGTCAGCTTCCGACATTTAGTTGATTTTGCAAACAGTTCGACCAAATAGGCTTCACCTTATATTGTGATGTATTTAGTCAAAGTATTTGCGAATTCTACAATATTTTATGGAGTCACTTTCATGCTGAAATATTGCCCTTTTTACAATGCAGTTGGTACATGCAGTCTTTTCTCGAAAAATTATCAACATAAAAAGAATTGTTGGTCTATTCCGAATAGGTGACTGTCCGAATAGGTGTTATTTGATCAATTAGAGACGCGTCGGATGACGTAGGCTGTTGCCCTTGGTACATGAACTTTATTACTTTAAATTGAATGTATCCGTGAATAAATTCGAGCTTGGTTACCCCCACCCTGAGCTGCCTTGCGGTATGTACCGTTGAAACAATGAGTAAGCCGTCTCGGAAACTAAATGCTCCTGTTCGACTGCAGGGCGAATCTTTATGCGACTCAATGGAGAAGTAAAGGTTTGTGTTCACTGTGTGAAATTTTGAATATTCTACTTATTTTGACCAATAAATACGCATCTTTTCGACTATTAAGACACCACAGATTACATAAACAAAGAATTAGATGTCGTCGATTAAGAATCGTCTTTTCACATTTACAATATTTATGAAAAGTCCAAATTTTGAAATTCAGAGAAAGCTCGAGAGGGATAAGTTGCGATGACAGCTAGTCGTATAATAATCCTTGTTGTATACTTTGGACTCGTCTTTACATATCGTTTAAACATGAAGGTAAAGAAATGCTGATCCACCGGCGTGGAATATTAACACTGATTTGTATGACTAACAGGCCCCATTACTCTACCGTGGTAAAAACTCATGAACTATTTTACTTGAGTCTTCTCACTGGAGTTACATCATTGCAAATGACCGTGATTAGCCAACTTTTAACAAATTAGACAACTTCTAATTTACAAAAACCCGTTTTGAAAATCGATATGGGTCTTTTTTTTACTTAAATGGTAAAAATACAATGTACAGACATGGGACTCCATTCATCGTCTCGCTTTTGTTTATATTGCCAGTATCACTGGACGGGGGAGCCAGATTTGCAGAGCGTTTTTTTTCCTTTTTCAGAAACATGCTCCCCAATAATGTAATACTCAATTTTTGCACATTAGCCAACATTTCATCACCAAACGTAAAGACTGAACCGCTACTTTTCAAAATGTTTTGTGTTTAAACGGGTTTACCACTGGTAGATCTACTCTGAGTACAGCGGTTGGACAATAGTGTTCATTAAATCGTGACGTTGCCGTTAACTTCAGTGCATTCCCACTTAGGCTAAAACTCATCTGAAAAGCATATATACCATCATGAAAATTATACCAACGGCTGGGGGTGGTCGGGTGGTGCGCTGGAGCTGTGTGTAACTTCCAGTGCCGGGGCGTACCACTGATTTCGAACATTGTAGGGCAAGGGCCTACTGTGTTTGCAGTAGGTGCGGTGGGGGTTATTTGGACATTTTTTTCTCGTCTATCATTTCTCCTCTTTCTCCCCCTCTGGGAGACGGCCCGATATAGACTGAAATACTGTCTCAAAGGGCCGTTAAACCCAAATCAGTCAATATACCAATGGCAATGTGTAGATAAATAATTTAGGCAATAACATTGTTTTATATTTGTGATCTCTATTTGCAGAGTTTTGATTTTTAAAGGTCGCGTAATTTAAACAAGAGGGCCATGATGGCCCTGAATCGCTCACCTGAGTATCCTGTGAACTTAACCTCAGAGACATCCATATGACCGACAGACAGAGTTTCACAAAGATTAAATGGAAAATGAACCCTTTATTGTGTACCTAAGGTTTTTATAAGATGTAACCTAATGACCTAGATTTTGACCCCACATGACCCAGTTTCAAACCTGGTCTAGATTTCTTGGATATGAACATTCTGACAAAGTTATCAAAAACTGTGCCCTCTAGAGAGTACACAAAGTTTTTTCTTAGGTTTAAAGTATTGACCTACTTTTTGACCCAACATGACCAAGTTGCACCCTTGGTCCAGATTTGTTGGAAACAAACATTCTGACAAAGTCTCATGAAAATTAGAACAAAACTGCGTCTGCCTAAAGCGTTCACCCTGTTTTTCTAAGAACTGACCTAGTGACCTAGTTTTTGACCTGACATGGCCCAGTTTCAAATCTGGTATAGATTTCATGAAAATAAACATTCTGAAAATGTTTCACATAGATTGGATCATAACTGTGCCCTCTAGAGTGTACACAAAGTTTTTCTAAGATTTGACCTAGTGACATAGTTTTTGACCCCACAAGACCCAGTTTCAATTTTGGCCTAGATTTTATATAAATAAACATTCTGACAAAGTTTCATGAAGATTGGATCATAACTGTGCCCTCTAGAGTGTGCACAAGGTTTTTCTAAGATTTGACCCAGTGACCTAGTTTTTGACCCACATGACCCAGTTTCAAAGATGGTCTAGATTTCATTTAGATAAACATTCTGACAAAGTTTCATGATGATTGGATCATAACTGTGCCCTCTGTGTCGTTCTAAGATTTATTTCTATTTTTAGCTCTGGCGGCCATTTTGTTCAGTGGAGTGGAACCGTTTTAGCAATTTTTGTTCAGAGTCATGAGTAAAACATTTCTGTGGATTTTTTTTTAAATCGAGCCATTGGGTTCAGAGACTCTGGTGGCCATATTGTTCAACGGAGCAGAACCGTTTGAGCAACTTTGGTAGAAGGTCTCCTAGGGAACATTTCTGTGAAATTATTTGAAAATCGGCCCAGCAGTTTTGGAGGAGAAGTCGTTTAAAGGTATTTATGCCCCCGAAGGAACTTCGGGTGGCATATTAAAATCGCACCGTCCGTCCGTCCGTCTGTCCGTTACAAACCGTGTGTCCGCCATAACTAAAAAACCGCTGAAGAGAATTGAATCAAATTTCACAGAAACGTAGACCAAATTGAGAAGGTGTGTCGCGTACAAAATTTAGGCTCCCATGATCAAGGTCAAGGTCACAATCAAAGGTCATAGGTTTGACCCTTACAAAACGTGTGTCCGCCATAACTCGAAAACCCCTGAAGTGAATTGAATCAAATTTCACAGAAAGGTAAACCATAATGAGAAGGTGTGTCGCGCACAAAATTAGGTTCCCATGACCAAGGTCAAGGTCACAATCAAAGGTCATAGGTTTGACTCTTACAAATCGAGTGTCAGCCATAACTCAAAAACCCCTGAAGTGAATTGAATCAAATTTCACAGAAAGGTAAACCATAATGAGAAGGTGTGTCTTCCACAAAATTTAGGTTCCCATGACCAAGGTCAAGGTCACAATCAAAGGTTGTAGGTTTGACCCTTACAAATCGTGTGTCCACAATAACTCAAAAACCCCTGAAGTGAATTTAATCAAATTTCACAGAAAGGTAAACCAAAATGAGAGGGTGTGTCATGCACAAAATTTTGGTTCCCATGACGAAGGTCAGGGTCACAGTCAAAGGTCATAAGTTTGTCTTGTATGTCAGCAATAACCCAAAAACCCCTGAAGTGACTTGAATCAAATTTCACAGAAAGGTAGGCCAAAATGAGATGGTGTGCACAAAATTTAGGTTCCCATGACCAAGGTCAAGGTCACAATCAAAGGTCATAAGTTTGTCTCCTACACATCTTGTATCCAAGATATCTTAGAAACTGCTCAAGCAAATTGAATCAAATTTTACAAAAAGGTAAACCCAAATGAGAAGTTGTGTCATGCACAAAATTTAGGTTCTCACAACCAAGGTCTAGGTCACAGTCAAAGGTCATAAGTTTGTCTCTTACAAATCTTGTGTCCAAGATATCTCAAAAACTGCTGAAGCAAATTTAATCAAATATTACGGAAAGGTAAATCAAAATGGTAAGTTGTGTCATGCACAAAATTTAGGTTCCCATAACCAAGGTCAAGTTCACAGTCAAAGGTCAGGGGTCAAATACCAGGTGATAGGGGCCTTCGGGGGCATTTGTTACACACTGTAACATTTCTTGTTCTATTTTTAGCTCTGGGGGCCGTATTGTTCAGCGGAGAAGAACCGTTTGAGCAATTTTGGTAGAGGGTCTCCTAAGGAACATTTCTGTGAAATTATTTCAAAATCGGCCCAGCAGTTTTGGAGGAGAAGTCGTTTAAAGGTTTTTCTCTTTTCAGCTCTGGCGGCCATATTGTTCAGCGGAGCGGAACTGTTTGAGCAATTTTGGTAGAGGGTCTCCTAAGGAACATTTCTGTGAAATTATTTTAAAATCGGCCCAGCAGTTTTGGAGGAGAAGTCGTTTAAAGGTTTTTCTATTTTTAGCTCTGGCGGCATTATTGTTCAGCGGAGCGGACCCGTTTGAGCAATTTTGGTAGAGGGTCTCCTAAGGAACATTTCTGTGAAATTATTTCAAAATCGGCCCGGCAGTTTTGGAGGAGACGTCGTTTAAAGGTTTTTGTCGCACCTGCTTTAGCAAGGTGCGATATAGGCGTCCGGTTTTCCGTCCGTCCGTCAGACCGTACGTCCGTCCGTTCACAATTTACGTCGACCCTAGTGTTTAAGTCCATTCAAAAGACTTTTTCTCTGCAACCACTGCATCCATGGTTCTCAAAATTCACATGCAGCATAATCAGACTGCAGAGCTTCAGAGTGGTAAAATTCAGCCGGGTCGAGAATCCAAGATGGCCGCTGTTACTAAAAAATAGAAAAACCAACGAAATCAATTTTTCTCCAGAAGGAGCCCCGGTAGCTCAGTGGGTTAAGCGCTGGCCTACTGATCTAGCGGTCGCGGGTTCGAGCATCGCCGGAGGCGGAGTTCTTTCCACCGTAAACGGGGTTCCATTGCACACAGCTTTTCATTATCATCCGCCCATCGTCCTGATATGACTAAAATACTGTTGAAAAGGACGTAAAATCGCAAGTCATCCATCCATCCATTTTCTCCAGAACCGCTTGTCATATTTGGCTGAAATTTTGTGTGAAGCATAAGTGGAACCTTAGTATTCAGAATTATCAAAATGAAAAAAAATCTGTAGCAGAATTAGGTCGCAGTGACCTTACGTCGACCCTAGCATAATATACGTCGACCCTAGCGTTTAAGTCCATTCAAACGGCTTATTCTCTGAAACAACTGCATCCGTGGTTCTCAAATTTCACATGCAGCATGATCAGACTTCAGGGCTTCAGAATGGTAAAATTCAGCCGGGTCGAGAATCAAAGATGGCCGCCATTACTAAAAATAGCAATACCAATAAAATCAACATTTTCTTCAGAACCGAATGGTATATTTGCCTGAAATTTTGTGTGAAGCATTATGCATAATGGGACCTTGGTATTTAGAATTATCAAAATGAAAAAAATTGTAGACGAGTAGGGTCACAGTGACCTTACGTCGACCCTAGCATAATTAACGTCTACCCTAATATTTAGTTTTTCATGTGAAGGCACATAGCAGGTGCGACATAGCATTCCGCGGAATTCTTGTTTCTATTTTTAGCTCTGGCGGCCATAATGTTCAGCGGAGCTGAACCATTTGAACAATTTTGGTAGAGAGTCCCCCAAGGAACATTTCTGTGAAATTATTTCAAAATCCGTCCAGCAGTTTTGGAGAAGTCGTTTAAAGCAAAAGTTGACGACGGACGACGGACAAAGACCGATCACAATACCTCACCTTGAGCACTTCGTGCTCAGGTGAGCTAAAAAACAAAAAACGTTTCCATGACATCAGTGAGGACGTTAGGTAAAAGCACACACGCACACACACTATATGAGGTTATAGTGGTGTCATATAGTAACCATAGATATCAGGAAAGTAAGAAATTCATTCATATTGCACAAATAACTAAGCTAGGTATTGATGCAATTTTCAGGAAGCTCTAAATATCACACAAAAAAGTTTGCGCTGAAAAAAGAAATGCATTAAAGTAAATGGCAACGTCACGATTAAACGAACACTTTTGTCCACCCCCTGTAGACTACGGAGGGTAAATTCGACTAAAGGGCGAGTGAACCTACCAATGAAACAACCCTATGTTTTTTTTTGTTTGTTTTTTCATGTGTTATTATATTTTTTCAATGTTGAAAACTTAGTTGGAGACTAGTACCACCAAGGTAGGGTGAAAAAATAGTTGTGTCTTTTTATTTGTAAAAATAAAAATTAGATAAAGTTGCCAGCTAAGTTCTCAACAACATTAGGCTAGTTCATTGGTATAACGGCCATATAAAAATGCTGAAAACTCCATGGAAAGCTTTCGGCCTTATCTCGCATTAATTTACCTGCGATGAAGTGTGTAAACCGTCCGTTATTTCCGAGCTTGCAGGGAAAACACTCTTATTTCTCCTTCACTGCATTTAGATGTATGGAAGATGGATGGCTTCTGATTTTACGGGGTAGGGGTGGGGGGTTCAAGCAGATCTATTACAGTCATATCAGGACACTGGGAGAGTGACAGTTGCAAGACTATGTGCAATGGAACTCCGTTTACGATTGAATAGTGAGACTGCAGTGAGACTCAAACCTGGACAGCCAGGCCTGCACATAACCAACTGAGCTATGTCTCCCATACATACATGTTGCCAATCCCGTTCATTCGTAGGACATACCCCTCTGTCAAAATCACCAGCAAGTAAGGAACAAAAGTTTGAAAGAAAAAGCAGAGAAATGTAAAAATAAATAAATAATGGAATGAGCTCGTCTTATGTCAGACTAGCTGTTTTCACTTGATCACTGATTTCCAGAATACCGTAGTAGTTCTAAGAAATGTGACACTTAAAATAATTGGGGGTGGCTGGGTGGTGCAAAGGTGATGTGTGTTACTTCCAATACCGGGGCGTCCTACTTACTTGAATAGTAGTAGGGCAAGGGCTTACTGTGCTTGCAGTAGGTGCGGGTGGGGGTTGTTTGAACATTTTTTCTCTCGTCTATCATGTCTCTCTTCTTTCTCCCCTCTTTGTAATCTAATTTCATGGGGGTGGTTGGGTGGTGCAAAGGTGCTGTGTGTAACTTCCAGTACCGGGGCGTCCTACTTACTTGATTAGTAGTAGGGCAAGGGCTTACAGTAGGTGCGGGTGGGGTTGTTTTTACCTTTTTTTTTCTCGTCTATCATTTCTCCCTCTCTTTGGGATACGGCCCGATATAGACTGAAATACTGTCTCAAAGGGCCGTTAACCTGAAACAACCAACCAACCAACCTAAAATAATTACCGTAATTGTCCTAGAGTTGAACACTTTAGTTTTACAATGCAGTATTTCGTCCGAAAGGCGCAGACGGACTTACAGTCTGATCTGTGTCTGCATTTATTGTGCAGACCTAAGTGTCCCAATATTTAAAAATGAGCCGTGACACGACAAAGCCAACAAAGTAGTTGTGCGCCCAGCGCAGACTCAGATCCGGTCTGATCAGAGTTTTTGCTGTCCGCATGGAGGTAGCTTAGACCCTTAGCTACCCTTTGAGCGCTTAGCGTAGAGTCTGATCAAAGTGCAGGGCGGATGCCAGGCTGATCTGAGTCTGCGCTGGACGCACAACCACTTTGTTGGTTTCCTCATGTCGTGGCACATTAATGTTTTCGGTCGATCATGTCTCATGACAAGTCGACTGAAGAAAGTGTGGAGGTTTTCGGTCGATCATGTCTCATGACAAGTCGACTGAAGAAAGTGTGGAGGTTACAAGAAGTCGGCTTAAAGCACTGTCCAATTTCTAAAAATTTACCCTGCAAAATGTGCAAATATCCACCGGGTAGGCGGCAATCGTAAACGCTCTTGACAATCGCCTAACGCGGATCAAAACCCGTTAGAAACAGCGTTTTCGATTTCAAATTGACGACAACGCTGTTTCTAAAGGTTTTTGATCTGCGTTTGTTGATTGCCGCCTACCCGGTGTGAAATAAATAAAAAAAAAAAAAATAAAACATGAGCACACGTTTTTACCGGTCTTGTTAATGCATAATATAGCGTAACAGGAAGTCCCACTCTCGATTTATTTTGCACACCATTTCAGTGTAAACGAATGATACCAATTTTCGTATCTGTGTGTCGACCGAGTCAGCCAGTTAAAAATGGTTGTCGGCCGAAATAGTTAGCAACTGTATAAGGTGGTTGGACGATGATCATTACATGTAACGATAGTTTCATAATACATGTATACTGTGTCACTGCTCTGTTGCAAAGCGACAGCCACTTTGCCGAGTACCGGCTCGGTCGACGTCACAGGGAAGCCAAATTGGTATTGCCCCTTGCGATAGTGCATCTGACTGGAATTAAAGTTAACGATCAAAAAGTCCTACGACCAAAACTTTGCCCCCCCCCCCCCCCCCCCCCCCACGGGAGGTTGTTTGTTGCGTGCCACGGGACTATATACATAGTGCATGGTCGAAACTAGGACAGCTTTCTTTTATGACTGAAATTTTATCCTTCTTGCTTTTATCTGCCCCTTCCTTAGAGGCGCAAGTATTGCATTCGCGTGCGCACAAAAAGTACGCACGTTTAATTTTTTGCCCTGTCAATGCCATACGTCATACGGCGGCTACAGGACGCTGACGCCATCATAACGTCGTTGCCAAGAGCTACCGCGATATATCGCCGGAGCATTCTGTCGTTACGCAAGATTTTCAACTGCACGTCGATAAAACCAAAATAATTTGAAAACTTAAAAATAAATATAAAGATATAAAGTAATATAAAGAATATAGGATCAGGATGGACCATCGGACAAACCGAGGATACTGTAAGTGGAGCATTTATATGAGCCGCGACACGAGAAAACCAACAATGTGGTTGTGCGCTCAGCGCACTCAGATCAGCCTGGGCATCCGCCCAGTCTGATCAGAGCCTTCGCTGTCCGCATGTAGGTAGCTTAGTCCCTTAGCTACCCTTTGAGCACTTAACGAAGAGTCTGATTAAACTTGGTGGATGCCCAGGCTGTTGGTTTTGTCGTGTCGCGGCTCAATTATGTTATCTAGCGCTATAATAGCTTGAAGACGCAATGTAGACGGATAAAACTCAAAGCAGTACGGGAAGCCTTGATTTGATTCAGGGCTACCGGTATGACTAGAACTGCCAAAACTTAAATAGATTGATTCCATAAACGTTTTATTCACAAAACATGGAACGTTAGCTCTTCTTTTCACAGGATGGTTTTTGCGGAAAGAATCAGAACTTGCCAATTCGATGTTTTTTTTCTTCTTCTTTAAAGTTATAAACAATACCCTCCGACATGAATGTGTCCTCTGATGTAAGGTTCTAATGGTGATGTTTGGGTTACGAATGGCTTTTTACCGGTAGGGCGATGGTGCTGAGTAACTTTGTGCCGGGTCGTTATACTAATTTGGTTAATAGTAGGGCAAGGGCTCACCGTGCTTGCAGTAGGTACGGGTGTGGGTTGTTTGTATATTTTTTCTCTCGCCTTTAATTTTCTTTCTCCCTCTCTCTGGGAGACGGTCCGATATAAACTGAAATACTATCTTAAACCTAAAACCACAACCATCCAACCGGCTAGATCTCTACTGCAACACTCCTTCGCGCAGTTTATGTGCAGGACTGGATGCGCGCCAATCAAATTTTTTTTCCACCATGTGGGAAATTAAATTTTCCCCATATGGTGTCTTGTGTGTGATATGGGATAGAATTGTGTAAGTCTGAAAAAAAATTCTACTTACTCAAAATTAAACGTGAGGTAAAGGCTGAAAATATGTGTGTGGAAGTGTTAGTTGATTTAAACAGCGTGGAAAAAAAGAAGAAGAAAAATGGTTTAAAACGGTGGATCTGGCGTTTAAGTCATTGGGTTGTCGAGTTACTGAATCGCTACACTAAACTGGTCAACTGTAGGCAGTGTGACAATATTTTCAGGTACATATGTAGTCTATTACATTGCACACCATTCAATGGATAGAAAACACTTGTACAGATTTACAGATGTATGGATTTGGTGCAGGGAGATGGGGTGGCCATGACCGGTCAGTCTGGTGGGCTGCTGAAAGTATGGTGGCAACTGAATGTTCGCTAGACTATCAATAATCTTGCACAGCATGGCCAGTCTTGCGTCTGCCCTTTTCTGTTCGAGCGACTGCCAGCCCGAGTTAAATTGCATGGCTGTCGAGTACTTAGTGTACCTGATGGCTCGTCTCAATACCTTCTCTATTTTTTTCTTACCCTGTTTGGTAAAACGGCCCCTGACATGTACAGTGGAAGCGTAATCAAGCTGAAGTCATCCGAGAGCTTTGTATGCAGTCTCAGGTACACCTGGCCCCGAGGTTATAAAACTTTTTTCGTGCTCAACTCAGCTGAGCATGAAATTTTCTCTGCTGATAAATATGAAAATGCCAACTAATGTTGGCATTTTCATATTCATAAGCAGAAAAAATTTCAAACTCAGCTAAACTGAGCATGAAAACAACTGCACATATCAATAATTTGCTATTTATTAGCACATAAAATTTCATGCTCAGCTGAGTTGAGCATGGAAAAAGTTTTATAACCTCGGGGCCTGGTTGTTTTGTGCGTACATTCTTTTTACAAGTTTGCATTGGAAGTAATATGCGGACTGATATTTAAATTGGAACAATATCAAAACGCAGGTATCTGGCAGTATCGACAGAATCTAATATGCAGGGCCCAGCTGTTCAAAGCATCGTTAGCTTAACGAGCTCGTTAAGAGGTCAACTCGTTAGGTGTTGTTTTTTTATAGCCAAATCCACCAATATTTTTTGTCGAAAAAAAATGTGAGAAGCTTTTGCATTTTTTGTTTAAAATATGTAAGAAGTTTAAGCTTCTCACATTTTTTTCAACAAAAATATTGGTGTATTTGAGATATTAAAGTTTGAAATTTTAACGTCTCGTTAACTAACGCCATCGTTAGTTTGGAACAACTGGGCACAGAGCACTAGTACTGTGCAAAACCTGGCATTTATTGAGTTAAATTCCATGTCCCACTGGGTCGTTTTGGAGAAAGGCGGAGTCCTGGCTGTACCTAGCTGAAAGATATACTGCCGTGGCGTCCGCAAAAGTCTAACTTGTGACTGAATATTGTCGGTCAGATCATTTATATACAGCAGAATCAATACAGGACCCAGAACAGATCCTTGAGGTACACCAGAGACGGAGGCTAGAATCAATATTTGAGCCGTGACACGACAAAATCAACAAAGTGGCATATGCGCCCAGCGAAGACTTAGCTCAGCCTGGGCATCCGCCTGCGCTTAAAGGATAGCCAACGGTCTAAGCTACTTCAATGCGGACAGCGAATACTCTGATCAGACTGGGCGGAATCCCAGGGTGATCTGAGTCTGCACTGGGCGCACATGCCACTTTGTTGGTTTTGTCGTGTCGCGGCTAATTTGTTATGTTACTTTACAAGTCAGTGTCAGTTAAATGATGACAATACATTACTTCCAGATATGAATATTTCTAACGATATCCCCATACTTGAAAATATAGTTCTTACGCCAGACGAAGTTAAAGACACCCTTCAGTCACTTAAATTAGGTAAAGCGTCTGGGCCGGATGGCATAAATAATCGAGTTTTGAAGGAATTATCGTTCGAACTTGCTAGTCCTTTATGTTCATTGTTTAACTTTTCCCTATCAAATAGTGTTGTGGCGTCTACATGGAAAGAAGCCAATGTGACTCCTATTTTTAAGAAGGATGACCCTTCTGAGGTATCCAATTACAGACCCATTTCATTGCTGAACACAATAGGTAAAGTGTTTGAGAAGTTAGTCCACAAGCATATGTTTAATTTCCTTAGTTCCAATAGGATAATATCTAGTCTTCAATCTGGTTTCGTACCTGGGGATTCTACTGTTAATCAGTTAATTAGTACGTACGACATTTTTTGTAAAGCTTTAGATGAAGGCAAGGAGGTTCGATCAGTGTTCTGTGATATAAGCAAGGCTTTTGATCGGGTATGGCATAAGGGTCTTTTATTGAAACTTAGGGGTGTCGGCATTAGGGGTTCTCTTTTGAAATGGTTTTCAAATTATCTCTTGGATAGGAAGCAGCGTGTTGTTCTTCCAGGTGCATCTTCAGATTGGTCATCAGTGACAGCAGGTGTTCCACAAGGTTCTATACTCGGCCCTCTCTTATTCCTTATTTTCATAAACGATATTGTTGTTGATCTAGATACAAATGTGAGGTTATTTGCCGATGATACAAGCCTATATATAATTGTTGATACTCCTGTCAGTGCTGCTATGAAACTTAATAGTGATCTCCTCAAAATACACAACTGGGCTACACGATGGTTGGTTAGGTTTAATCCTTCCAAATCAGAATCTCTGTTAATATCTGGAAACGATCAGCTATTGACCACCCACCTTTAGTCATGAATGACCAACAAATTTTGGAAGTGCAATGTCATAAACATCTCGGATTGTTGTTTTCTAGCGATGGTACTTGGCACGACCACATTGATCATATCACATCAAAAGCTTGGACAAGGATAAATGTCATGCGTAAACTTAAGTTTGTTTTGGATCGGAAATCGCTTCAAACTATATATTTTGTCTTTATTCGGCCTATCTTGGAATATTCAGATATTATCTGGGATAACTGTACTCAATATGAGAAAGATGAGTTGGACAAGATTCAATTGGAAGCTGCAAGGATAGTATCGGGTACAACTAAATTGGTTTCTTCTGCTTCTTTATATTTGGAACTTGGATGGGAAAGTCTCTCTTCTAGAAGGCGTAAACATAAATTAGTAATGTTTTATAAAATGATGCATGGCCTTTGTCCGGATTATTTGACTGAGATGGTACCTGAGCGAGTAAATCAAATTTCTTCCTACAATCTTCGAAATTCGGACGATTATCTTACAATACGTACACACTCGCAATTATATTTTAATTCGTTTTTGCCCTCAGTTGTAAGGGAATGGAATGCTTTGCCTCAGGCAAGCAGAGATGCTAATTCTGTAGAGTCTTTTAAAAGGTCTTTAAATACAGAACTTACCAGAAAACCCGCTTATTACTTCGTAGGTGAAAGATCTAGCCAAATTCATCACGTTCGACTTCGAACAAATTGTAGTGCTTTGAAGGAGCATCTTTTCGCGAAAAATATAACAGCTGACCCTTATTGTTCTTGTGGTGCAGTTGAAAATACTAAGCACTTTTTGCTTGAATGCCAGGCCTTTGATGTAATTAGACAAGATATGATAAATGAAGTAACAAGGATTATAAATCCAACAACTGATATATTGCTGTTTGGAAATACGGCTTTAAATGATGAAGCTAACTCAATTATATTTAAGTCAGTGCAGAAATTTATTCTGAGAAGTAAACGCTTTAATACGAAAAAGTCTGACAATGAACAAGAATAAGTTATTTTAAATTTGATTGATCTATTTCTTATATCATGACGTAGTATTGTACAGTTATACCAATGTATAGTCTGTCGATACAATGAGGGTGTCTGGTTCGAACGGTAGGTCCTTCTCGCAGGCTTACAGCATACCATAACTAACAAATATGTTTGGGATATGTCAGCTCTAAATATATCGACTTTTTTTTGTAAATGACCCGTAAATTATTTCTTTGAATTATTTCTTTAAATTTTTTCTTTAATTTTCTCTATTTTTCACTCAGTGTGTTACTTTTTAGATGTTCCCTGCGGTGGTAAAGTTGGTAAGTTGGTGAGGATTTCAGTATATTTTGATACAGTATTCATGTATTTGCTCCAGATATTCGTACACCTAACTCGCCCTTTGAACGACTTTATCATTTTTGAATTTGTAAGGGTCCATTTGATTATCAGAATATGTCGCACAAATAGTGAAAAGGGTGTAGTTCTTGATTAGAAGGTCTGATCTAGATTTTCTCTTTTCGCCCGAATTTCTGGATTAAATGTGGTATTTTCACAGTCATAAGTTCTATAAACGAATGTCAGTGCATAGTTTAATTATAACTTCATTGCATTGAACGATCACTATATATGTATTTCATAAGTTGAGAAATATCTTTTTGGGAGATGAATTCATATAAGCCGAATGGCTTTTTTCAGATCCCTTCATATATTTATATATATTTGTCACTATATATGTATTTTGTATGTACGTGATTGTGTTAAATATATGAAAAATAAAAGTTTAAACCAAAATTCCAGTTTATCTAGAAAATGTGTGTTGGGGGTGGGGGGGGGGGGGGGGAATGTGTGTTGTTGGGGGGGCGATGGTACTGGGTATAACTTCCAGTGCCGGGGCGTCCTACTGATTTGGATAATGGTAGAGGGCTAAGGGCCTACCGGGTTTGGAGTAGGTGCAGATGGGGGCTTTTTGGAACCTTTTTCTCTCGTCTATCATTTCTCTCTTCTTTCTCCCTCTCTTTGCCTATAGACTGAAATACTGTCTCAAAGGGCCGTTAAACCCAAAACAACCAGCCTACCAGAAAATCAATTTTATGCTGTATGGATACACCTTCATGCTTTTAGCCATTTTTACAAGGGGAAACAACTATTGTGACTTCCTGTTTGCCTCCCCGGACAATGTAGACCTTCAATAACTCACTGCTTTAGGCGAAAGAACTGAGTCCCCCCCCCCCCCCCCCCCCACTCAACCCATTGAAAAGAAAAGCAAAAGTTGCTTTCCCTGGAAGTGTATTCATTCGCTTTAATGGCTGTAAATGAACAGCCTGGGCCCGAGGTTATAAAACTTGAGTCTAATCTCAAACTCAAAATAAAGCACACTGATTGGCTGAAGCAGCCAATCAGTGTGCTTTATTTTTAGTTTTATAACCTCGGGGCCTGGTCAGTTTGAAATGTTTGAGACCACTTGCAGATCGACTTCTTTGTTTATCACCTGATATTTCGGCTTTCAGATAGGACGAATTCAAACAAAATTGTACGCGGTATGTTACCAGCCATCAATGCTAACGACTTCCTTACTTCATTTCCGAACAAAAGACAAATTAAAGCACGAAATTATTCTGACTTCCAGACAACTATTATTGATGGCAGATTTTAAGAAGACCACTCAGAATGTTATAAAGTCCTAGAATCGAACGATAGCCAGTTCAGAAACTCCTTCTTTATTAGAACTATAAGTGACTGTAACCAGCTGGAAGAGTGTCAGATCAGTGCCGAGACAGTTAACAGCTTTAAGGTAGCTGTCCATACAAATGATAAACTTTTTAAGTCGCACACATCCGCGATTATAGATGCCAGAATTGGAGTTCAACCGCTCCCAGCAGGCATATGACGTCGTGTTGACGTTGATGCGACGGCATCAACGTCAGCACGACGTCATTTCGACGTCATGTGCCTGCTGGGGCTATCTCTAGCTTCAGACTGAAAAGTCAGTGTCTGCATCAGTGGTAAATTCGCACCGTGCGAAAAGCGAAGGCATAGATTATACTGTATACAGTTTTATTTACTCATTTAAATATGGAACCCGAAGTTCGTTTATTAACATTTACCAATAACCATGGATACAGATGGGTTCTGATATGAGGGCCGATTATCGTGAGTACCGTTTTCAAGTGTCGCAGGTCTTTTGTAATTTCGGCCTTTTTAGCTCACCTGAGCCAGCGGCTCCGGGGGAGCTTATAGGATGGTAAGGCTCCGTCGTCCGTCGTCGTCCGTCCGTCCGTCCGTCCGTCCGTCCGTCGTCCGTCCACAATTTCAAATGACTTCTCCTCTGAAACTGCTGGGCCGATTGTAACCAAATTTCATATAGAGCCTCCTGGGACCTTAGGAACGAAAAGTTGTTCAAACGGTCCTGGTCACATGACCAACATGGCCGCCATGCCCATATATGGTAAAAACCTGAAAAAATCTTCTTCTCCAGAACCAATAGGCGGATGGCCTTGAAACTTGATATGTAGCATCGGGTACGCGAGTACTACCAAGATTGTTCAAATTATGACCTTGGGTTGACCTTGACCTTTTTTACGGTAAGGTCAAATTTGCTTCCATATGCTTTTATATGGAAAGATGCTACAACATAAGATATCTTGGAAACTGTTGAAGATTTTGGGCTAAAAATTAGTATCTACAGACATCTTAATGACTTCATGAAGATTTACGAGTACAAGAGGTCAAGGTCATTCTTTGACCTTTGACCCTGAACTCTCATATTTTGATAAGTTCTAACAATCTCCTCAAAAGCCACTGGGCCAATTGAAACCAAATTTCATATAGAGCCTTCAGGGGTTGAGGGAACAAAAATTTATTTATACGGTCCAGGTCACATGACCAACATGGCCACCACGCCCATATATGGTAAAAACCTTTAAAAATCTTCTTCTCCAGAACCAGTTGACCGATGGCCTTGAGACTTGGTATGTAGCATTGGGTACTTGAGTACTATCAAGATTGTTCAAATTATGACCTTGTGTTGACCTTGACCTTTTTTACGGCATGGTCATATAATGGAAAATGCTAGAGCATGAGATTTCATGATAAGTTTTGAAGATTTTGGCCTAAAAACTGATATATACAGTCATCTTAATGGGTACCAGAAGATTTGTGAGTACAAGAGGTCAAGGTCATTCTTTGACCTTTGACCCAGAACTCTCATATTTTGACAGTTTCAAACAATCTCCTCAAAAACCACTGGGCCAATTGTGACCAAAATTTTTATAGAGCCTCCAGGGGTTGAGGGAATGAAAATATTTTCTAACGGTTCTGGTCACATGACCAACATGGCCACTATGCCCATATATGGTAAAAACCTTTAAAAATCTTCTTCTCCAGAACCAATTGACCGATGGCCTTGAGACTTTGTATGTAGCATTGGGTACTTGAGTACTATCAAGATTATTCAGATTATGACCTTGTGTTGACCTTGACTTTTTTACAGCAAGGTCAAATATGGGAAAATGCTAGAACATAAGATTTTATGGAAAGTTTTGAAGATTTTGGCCTAAAAATTGGTATATACAGTTGTCTTAATGAGGTCATGAAGAATTATGAGTACAAGAGGTCAAGGTCATTTCTTGACCTTTGATCCAGATCGCTCATATTTCGACATTTTTAACCATTTCCTCAAAAGCCAAAGGGCGAATTGTAAACGCATTACATATAGAGCCTCCAGGGGTTGATTGAATAAAAATTTGTTCAAACGGTCCAGGTCACATGACTAACATGGCAGCCACTACCACTTATGGTATAATTCTTTAATATTTTTCTTCTCCAGAACCAATACACCTATGGCCTTGAGACTTGGTAAGTAGCATGGAGTACTAGAGTACCACCAAGACTGTTCAAATGGTGACCTTGGGTTTACCTTGACCTTTTTTGCGGCATGATCAAATATGGGAAAATGCTAGAACATAAGATTTCATGGAAAGTTTTGAAGATTTTGGCCTAAAAATGGTATATATGGTTGTCTTAATGTGTACATGAAGATTTATGAGTACAATCGGTCATGGTCATTCTTTGACTTTTGACCCAAGACTCATATTTTGACAATTTCAGACATGATAAGAAAAGGCCACCTTGCCAATTGCCCAGGTGAGCGATTCAGGGCCTCATGGCCCTCTTGTTTAATAAATATTCCTGTCTTTGATGGGTATGGGTATGTGGTTCAAGCAAGGCGAGCAACGAGAAAACATGCCTTGTAGCATCATTGCAGTCTTTTAAGAAACTTCACTTAATAGTAGATTTCGAGTGAAAAAATACGGATGTGTAAGCTGATAGGAGCCGTTGTGCTTGCCGATACCGTTAGGTGACTTTTTCATACGAACGCTAACGTACAAGTCGATGACAAGTTTTTACAAATGGATAGCCAAAATATAGTTACTACAAAGCTATTCGTCTCGTATGCGTGTAAACCATTTTTTTGTCATACAAAAACTCTTAAAGTGGGCAAAGCGAAACTTAAAGGAGTTTTGTGATAAATCTAATATTTTAACAAAGCTGACGATTTAATTACCGTACATGTAAAGCTGACGATTTAATTACCGTACATGTAAGTTGGATAGGGTTCTTTAATTTTAGCCGTCTTTTTGCAAAAACTTGAATTGAGCCGCTACACGACACAACCAACAAAGTGGCTTGTGCGCCTATCAAAGACTCAGATCAGCCTTGGCATTCGCCCAGTCTGATTAGTCTTCGCTGTGCGTTTATAAGGTAGCTAAGGGTCTCAGCTACCTCCATGTGGACAGCAAAGATTCTGATAAGACTGGGCGGATGTCCAGACTGAACTGAGTCTTCGCTGGGTAGACATGACCCTTTGTTGGTTTTGTCTTCTCGCGGCTCGATTGTTAATTTCCTATTGGGAATGGAATTGCGCAATCACCGGTCGTGATATGGACAGTTCGAATGCAAAGTGGAAGCAAAATTCCAGTGAGTCACAAAACCAAGCATTTTTCTGATGATTAGGTGAGTTATCACGTATTATTTTGTCATATGACTTATGTAATATCACTTAATAATCGATTTAGTGATATCGCAAATCGATTTCTGATATTACAAAAAAAAATCGATTGAGTGATATCACTAAATAGGAATGAATTACTTATATCATAAAATGAAATTTGTGATATGGCAAGTACATATTGAATCGAGTTGGTAATATTACAAAATATGTGCGATATTACAAAATCGGGTGAGTGATATCACAAAATCATATTCACTTTTTTGGATATCACAAAATCAATTTAGTGATATCTTTGTTTTACCATGAATTCCCTGTTTTGTGATAGATAGATTTTTTTTTATATTTAGTAATGCATCCTCTCTCGATAGCCGGGCCGCGTAGCGCAGTCGGTATCGCGTCTTACTGCAGAGCCAGAGGTCCCGGGTTCGATACCCGGTTCGGCACACACTATCATTTCCCCTTCCACTGATTCAAAAAGGGCATTGTCAGTTACTGGCAAAGGTATGTGCACTCAATACTGGTTAACCGCTTAGGAGGTCTAAGCCTGCCCTGGAATAGTGTGGTTAGGTTAACTGACCGTTCCGACATGAGCATAGCTGTTTACCGTGGACGTAAAGCAACACAAAACAACAACAGCCCCCATCGGTAACCAAAACTAAAATAAGGTATTTGTGTAATGGCTCTCAGTGTTATTTCAAAAATGGGGGAGGATAAAACAGTTAAACTCTCAGTACAAAATAATCACCACCTTAAAGCTACTCATGAGCATGCATTCCCAACATTATGCTCTTAGTGGAGTTGCTTATGTAATCCCGTGTCCACTTTTTGTTAATCCGGAATATTATATATCAAAATGTTTGTTTTGACGAGTAGTTTTCAAAAATGGTTCCTGCGAATTTTTTCAATCACTTTTCAAGGTCAAGGTCAAAGGTCAAATGTCATTCTTCAAAATAAAAAGGAAAACTTTTAAAGTCGTGATTTATGGTGGGCACAATGCAACATAATGGACTAAATCTTAGTATTATCGAGAGAAAATAAATGTTAGTAATTAAAAATGAATTTCATAATTGACTTTGACCACTAGTATGGCAAGGTCAAGGTCATTTCAATAAAGGTCGGAAAAATATATAGATATAAACACTATGATTATTGTTTGGTTAAACGCGAATTGGATAGGGCATTTCTCAGACTATTCGTACGGTTAGAATAGTTAAGCAGGACATTACATTCAAGATTTTATCTTTATTGTCAAATCCGTTGCCATGGCAACTTATGCAAGCATATTTCTGAAAACAGGGCATTTTAAAGATAAGCATTGGAGTTTGTTGTGCAAACCCGATGGGTTTTGTGGCAGTAAATCTTGATTGTTATATGCGAAACGGTTTGTTTTGAGCATAGATGTTGGACTCCTGTAATTTTTTAAGAAGGAAATGTGTATATCTTTGTTCTTAGCAACCAGTTTCAGCCCTTAGCAACCAATCTTTAACAGATTTGAAACATTTGACTTCATTCCACGAAGAATAGCTATTATGTGTAATAAATCATGATAACAACTGTTGTAAATATTTAAAGGACAGCTGATAGATTTTCAATTGGTTGAAAAGAGGCATTTATATTTGTCTTAGCAACCAGTTTCAGCCCATAGCAACCATCTTTTGTAACAAATTTGGAACTTTTGATTGAATTCCAAATGAGATACCTTCTATTTGCAATGTGTTATGCATACAATTGTAAGTAGTATTTAACAAACAAGTTATGACAATTAACAATTTGAAAGTGTTGAAAAACCTGCGTATTCGTTTGTCCTTAGCAACCAGTTTCAGTCCTTAGCAACTTTCAGTCAACAGATTCAAGACTTTAGATTGACTTTCATTCTGGATATCTGTTATGAGCAACAAACTATAAAGACAATTGAAAGCAATATTTATAGCACAGCTGTCAGACTTTGAAAATCTGTTGAAACATATGGGTATCTTTATGTCCTTAGCAACCAGTATGAGCCCATAACAACCACCGTTCAATAAATTTGGATTTTTTTCACTTATTCCTAAATGAGATGTCTTCTATTATCAATGTATTATGCAGACAATTGTAAGTTATATTTAACAAACAAGTAATGGAATTTATTAAACTGTTAACAAACCAGTCTATACATTTGTCATTAGCAACCAGTTTTAGTCCTTAGCAACTTCCTATCAACAGATTATAGACTTTTGATTTACTTTCATTCTGGATATCTGTTATAAGCAACAAACTACGAAGACAATTGGAAGTAATATTTAAAGCACAGCTGTCTGACTTTGAAAATCTGTTGAAACATATGGGTATCTTTATGTCCTTAGCAACCAGTTTGAGCCCATAGCAACCACCTTGTAACAAATTTGGATTTCTTTTAGTTTATTCCAAATGAAATATCTTTTATTATCCATGTTTATACAGATAACTGTAAGTTATGTTTACCAAATCAGTTACAGACTATAACAAATTGTTGAAAAAGAGGCGTATATTTTGTCCATAGCAACGACCCTTAGCACTTAGCAACTTTCTCGTAACAAATTTTAGACATTGTCTGAACTTCATAAGGGATATCTTTTATGTGCAACAAACTTTGAAAACGATTTGAAGCATTGCCGGCTGACTTTGAAAATTCATTGAAACAATATGGGTATATATTTGTCCTTAGCGACCGATTTAAGCACTTGACAACCATTTTTCAACAGCTTTTAGAGCTATTGAGAGAATTCCAAACAAATCATCTTCTGTTTACAATGTTTAATATTAGCTGTTGTATATACTTTTGAAGCGTAAGTATTGGACTTAAACAATTTGTTGAAAAAAAACTTTTTATTATACACTTGTTCTAGAACAATTATTTATACATTTATCCTTAGCATCCTTAGCAACCAGTCTTAGCAACTAACTCTTAGCGAATTCGAGACTGTTTACTGAAATCCATCCGGAATATATTCTCCCTGAAACAAAATATGAAGACAGTGTTGTAAGAAACTGTCGGACTTCTACAATCTGTTGATAAATGTGTCCTTAGCAACCGGTTGGTGCCCCTAGCAACGAACTCTTATGAACGTTGGAATTTTTGACCATATTCCACTAAGATTATCTTTTATGCCCTACAAATTATGTAGACAAAATAAAGTCGATAGAGTTATAAAAATACCTTGAAAGCCTCTATGTATCCGCCCACAGCTTCCAATATGTGCCTTAAGCGACTAACTTTAAACAGCGCTCAAACCTAAACTGAATTTCAAACAGAACATCCTATATGTGCAATGAACTAGATTGCAATGCTTGAAGTACAGCTGTGTGACTTTTAATTCTCTTGAAGAAAAAAAAACGTGTTTTGTATTAGACTTAAGCAACCAGTTTGAATACTCAGCAGCCAACTCTTAACTGACTCGAAGCTTATGAATGAATACTAAACAATAGATCTTTATGCTCAACAAACTAGTAACACACCTGTACTCGCAAGTAATGATTTCACTTTTAGCATATGTGAGCCGCGACACGACAAAACCAACAAAGTGGCATGTGCACCCAGCAAAGACTCAGATCAACTTGGGCATCCGCCCAGTCTGACCAGAGCCTTTGCTGTGCGCCTGAAGGGTAGCTCAGGGTCTAGGCTAGCGCCATGCCGACAGCGAAGTCTCTGATCAGACTGAGCGGATTCCCAGGAGGATTAGAGTCGAGCTGGGCACAAATCAGTCATAGTCATATTCGATTACTTGGTATTCTCGACTTAGGCTATAAAAGCTGTTTCCTAGTTGGCAAGATGATTTCTGTACAAGCTCAGTCCTCGTTTCTTATATACCTGCTTGTAAATTCCTTACACTACACTTGTATTGCTTTAAAACAGAAAACAGAAATGTACTGCAAGCTTTCATGTACCCTAGACTTTCTCCGAAATCTCGCACATACGATGTCAGTTTATACGGTGTTTAGTGTGACCATACGACTTACGGTATTTCCACTTACCTACAAAAATAAGGTGTTTAGTGTTACCAACCTATGGGCCTTCTGCATATTATTTCTCCATCTCGAACGAACGGTTGACCATAAAATGAATCAGCTACTAGCCTAGCGCATGGCGGATATAGAAATCCGATTCGATATAAGGTTTGTTGGCCGAAAATACTGGTTGCCATGGCAACATCTGTGTTCGTTAGGGCCCAACCCTATTTTTCATAATTTGAGGGATTGCTATATAATACCATAAGAAGTCTGTAACTGAATGTGTTGTCAACTCAATCTATATAAAGGTCTATTTTCATTGTATTTATGTGGAAAAAGTACTGCAAATACCCGTAAAATGCTCGCTAAAGCTCTCCAATATCAATTTTTCTTATCGTTTTCCTAATTTCATCCATCAAATGACAATTTTCATAAAACTAAATTCATTTTCGCCTTCGAAACATGACATAAATGTTTTAAAATGGAGAGAAATGAAATAAAGGTGAAAAATCATAGTGCCGTGCATTTGACCTTGACCTTGACCTTAAAAAGGTCATGAAAAAATTCGCAAGAATCATTTTCTGACTCAACTTAGATTGACAAACATTTTGATGTATATAAACCCTGATTAACAAAAAGTGGACACGGGAGCATATTTTTGTGACATAAGCAACTCCACCATCCGCCCAGTCTGATCAGAGTCTGCTGTCCGCAGTATGATCAGAGTCTTTGCTGTCCGCATGGAGGTACAGCCAAGAGTCAAAAGTCTTTCCCCAAAATATGTTTTCCATTGACTTTAGTGCATTTGCAAGTGTGCAAGAAATTTTACTGTGAGACCTGTGTTCAACTATTCTTTATAATTTTTGCATACTTAAAAACCTAAAAGATTTCTGAAATATAAAATAATTTTTATTTTGCCCTAAACCTACTTACAGTTAAAATGAAATTCTTTGAACTTCAATAAAATTTTCAGAAATGCAGTTTTCTATTGACGTCAATGGTGACGTTGTCCAAAATTTGCTGAAAAGTATAGGTGTTGTCTTTAACAGCATATTTTTAAAAGAACAATAAATAAGAGTTCAAATAAAAATTATTAGATGTTGCCAAAATTATTGCTTTTTCTAACCATATAAATTTGAATCTCGTCAGATAAGCAGTTTTGCTACAGCAAAATTACCCGCACACTTGAAAATGCATTGAAGTCTATGGAAAATCTGTTTTTGGGGAAAGACTTTTGACACGCGGCTGTAGCTTAGACTCTTAGCTACCGTTTAAGCGCAAAGCGAAGACTCTTATCAGACTGGGCGGATGCCCAGGCTGATCTGAGTCTGGACTGGGCGCACAACCACATTGTTGGTTTCCTCGTGTCGCGGCTCAGATTCATTTAAAGCGATTTGGTGGAATCTCAGGGAAAGCAACTCTGCCATTTTAATTTTTGCCTCTTTTCTCAAAGTGGGCAAAAAATGCTCAGAATTTTTCCTTTAAGACCAGATTTTCTACTTTACGGAGGGAAGCAAACATAAAGTCACAAAAGTTGTTTACCTTGGTAGAAATAGCGGGAATAATGGTGGTTTATCCGTGAACAGATTGAATGTAGGCCTACAAACGCAATAGCTCAGATGTATCAGACTACGCGACTGGTCATGGTTTGTCTAGTCGTATACGCAAGCTTCTCACAATAGTTTCGTCATTGTTAATTAATGACCGTGATTAGCTCAGTCAATAAAACATGATTGAGTGTCATAAAAACACTTATTTTGGCCGACTTAAATGACATACTTTCGATTTCATTAAGTTGAATAAAATGGTAAAAATACAATGTACAAGTAGGCATTGCAAAATAGGAAATTTTATTTTGTGGAGCGATTTCTTAATGATCGAAAACTTGTTACTTTTTGCCGGTTACATGGCTCATATGCGTGTATCGATCCTCATTTTATTATCAAATGTAAAGGTTGAACCGCATTTTACAATGATTTGAGTTTAGACGCTTTTATCACTGATAGGACTATGGAGACTTTAATTAGAAAATTTATTCCATCATAAACATTTCAGGAGCATTCTGGCCAGCACAATACCTTTCATGCCGAGAGAGCAGGCCCAGTACTGGCACACAGTACAGCTGGAGAACAGCATTACAGCCACCAAAGTAAGTAATAATAGCTCGGGGTATCCAACCAGTTTGGATAATAGTAGGGTAAGTGCCTACTGTGCTTGCAGCAGTTGCGGGTAGGTTTTTTTGGACATTTTTCCTGTCCCCTGTTGTCTGTCTTTAATTTTTCACACTCTCTCTCTCTCTGTGCTTGTAGCAGGTGCGGGCAGGGGGTTGTTTCGACTTTTTTTCCATCCCCTGTCAGGGGCATAGCCAGACCTAGTACTTTATTCAAGCAAACATTGTTTGGAGATATAGCTGAATACATACACCTCCAAGGGAGATCTCTCCAATATAAAAAAAAAACTCTGCCCGCTTCCGCCATGGATATTTTTACTTCCAATAGGGAAGCTTTTCAAAGTAAGGGTCTACTCTTAAAGGTCTAGGAGCAACTTCTTACCTTTAAGAGTTGACCCTCATTGAAGAGGGAGGCCAAAATGCAGAATTGCTTCTCTTGAAAGCGTACCCATTTACTTTATACTTTGCCTGTCGTATATCATTTCTTTCTCCCTCTCTCTGGGAGACAGCTCGATATAGACTGAAATACTTACTCAAAGAGGCGCTAAACCCCAAACAACAAACATCCCGTGAAACAAAGGGTCCAGAGCTCCAGATAGGGTGGGGTGTACAGGATAATTTTGAGATATTCCTATTTTTCTTATTTTTCAACGGAAAAGATATGTAGTGAACATTCAATAAGGCGAGACGGTTCTAATGAGGGGTCACAATATGTTTTTTTATGCTAGAATACGAAAAATTATCCTTATCTGGGGCGATGAAAAGGCACAGAGAAACTTGCTAGCGCAATCCCCGTTCTCCGCAATGCGCTATTGTAACTTTGAAAGCCATTCATAAACACTTTAGAAACACACTGAAAGTGTTAACCCATACAGGTACATTGCTTATGATGAATGGCCACACTACCATTAACTTTCTTTTCACTTTGCCTCCTTTCTCAAGGGTGGATGTTAGAGAAGACCTCATTTTGGGAGGGTTTTGTCGTCCAAGGAAGCAAACAGGAAGTCACAAATGTTGTTTCACTTAAAAAACAAAATTAGAAAACACGGATTTATTCAAGCTCGAATTGGGTACATGTAACACCCATCACTATTTCTAAAATACGCGTTTCCTATCATATACAGTTGTCAGGATGGACAGCTAAGGAAAATGTGTATCACCATGTTTTCCCGCCATTATGTACACAAGAGAACATTTAATGATTTCCCCGACGACGAATTCCTTCCAAAGGGAGTGAACTTTTAAGGGAAAGACTAGTTCCAACAGAAGCAAATTATTTCGTTTAAAAATTGACTACCATTGGGAAGAGATGCAAAAATGAAAATTATAGACTTGCTACCTATGGAAGTGTATCCATTTATCTGCGTGGCTTTAAACGTTTCTCGAAAGTTTTTTTTTTTTTAATTTCCTCAACCGATCGGCAGTCTAAGCTGAATTGGGTGGGTGGGGGAGGGGGGGCGGGGGTTATGGAAGTGTACCCATTTATCTTAGTGGCTTTAAACGTTTCTCTAAAGTTTTTTTTAAAATTTCCTCAACCGATCGGCAGTCTAAGCTGAATTTGAGGGGGGGGGGGAGATGTTGAGGATGGCGCATGGTCGCAGACCTAGATTTTGAACACAATGTTATGACGGTTAGTTTAGAGATTGATACTGTCTTTATTACGACTGGACCGGATTGACAATGCAGATTCGTGTTTCTCACTATCTTTATCAAGGAATATGACTATACAACCCTGCCATTTTCTGTTACGTTGCTCTTTTCAGTAGAGACACACTCTTGAAGATTAGAAACCGGTCCCTTGAGATCACGTTCTTTCTTTTCAACCCTGGTTACCCATGTTTTCAATGATGTAACGAAACGAAAATGAGCTGATACGAAACAAAAAGAGCCATTGTTACCAAACGACTCGGTAAGTCGTTTGACAACTATGACTTTTAGTTTCGTAACAGCTTTTTTTTTGTTTCGTAACAGCCCTTGTATATGCATAGTTAACCAGGGTGTTTAAAAGTAGACACCATTTTGGAATGGCAACGTCATCCAGAGAAGCAAATTGGAAGTCAAAAGCTTAGTTTTCCTTTACAAAAATGGCGGGAAAACATGGATATCTTAACTCAGTCATATGAGCCGCGACATGAGAAAATCTAACAAAGTGGTTGTGCGCCCAGCGCAGACAAAGATCAGCCTGGGCACCTGCCCAGTCTGATCAGACTCTTCGCTATGGGCTTGAAGGGTAGTTGAGTGTCTCAGCTACCACCGTGCGGACAGCGAAGATTCTGATCTGACTGGGCGGATGCCCAGGCTGATCTGAGTTGCGCTGGGCGCACAACAACTTTGTTGGTTTTCTCGTGACGCGACTCATAATTTGATTATTATGCGAAAATGCTGCAACACGACAATGCAAGTTCTTACAGTCTCACTTTTTTCCTTGATTTTCAGATAGGTCGGCGACAGTTCAATATACAGACAACATCGGACATACCTATCATGACCAGGTGAGTTTCAATGGAGCAACAAAGGTGTGTATAGCAACAAAAACTGAGTGATTACATTATTAGAATCTGTGATGGGGCTGAGGCCCGGACAAGGAGCTCTCAGGCTTGTTTTTAGATTATTTAGTCTCGTGCGAGGCTTGAGAGTATGGGTTCTGTTGATTTTTCCTTGCGCATGCATTTTACATGTTTCGGCTGACCAGAAATTTCTTTCTATTTCTATTTCATGCACAACCCTGGTAGTCAGTTTCATGTTCTGCATGAAATTCGATTTACAGATAGCAAGCTGATTTGATGAAAATTGCTGTTTAACTTGATTAGGCAGTGCTATGCAATAATTGACAGCTTTTAGAGCCCGGCCTTGAGATAGCATGCCGAGATAAAAAAAAATGCTCATCCCTCAAACAAGAATATTCTTGTCCAGAGCTGTCTGAGATCTTTTTTATCTTGGATTGCTGCCTCAATCTAGGCTTTGAAATCTGTTTCAATCTGTTAATTATTTCTTCATATACTATCATGTCAAGGTAGAAAGATACTGAATAGAAATATTGGCGGGGCATTCAAACCATAACTCAAAGGGCTATACAACATTTGGAAAAGAAAAAAATTACCGTTTTGTTTTCTTAAAAACAAAATTTTGTTTTTCTACATACTTTTTTTTACACATTTTCCATTTTAATTCATATCTCAAGCAAATGAATGCACTTTCTTTTCTGCAAAGCATATAAGCTGTAATACAGGATATTTGAAACAAAATAGTGAAAAAAATGCATTTTTCTTGAAAATAAGTTTGTTTTCTGAAAATGCAAGAAAATTGAATTTCATGAAAAAAAATATGAAAACTATATTTAATCGATGGTGCATGCTGATGCATATAATTTCAGTAAAAATGCACCACCATCTTCTACAAGCTCATTGAACTCTTATATTTTGCATGGTGTAATTTTAATAAATACACTCAACTGAATGAGCACATGACTATTTTTGAGTAATAGAGGTTAAGGTCATTCTTCGACATTTAACCAGTGTCTCTCATATTTTGACAGTTTCAGACTATCAGGTTTGTTCAAATGATGACCCTTGTTTGACCTTTGATCTTTTTACTCAGGTGAGCGATTCGGTGCCTCATGACCCTCTTGTTATCATGTATAGCTGCGAAAAAATGTTTCAGACTTTATTGTTCCTTTTTCAAAGACTGAAAATGGATGAAAGCACAAAAAACTCTGGTTACCAAAAGTGCATTTGAGGAAAACAAAAAGTAATCAATTGAACTGCAAATAAGAAAACGAAAACTAGCATTACAATGACGTGTAGAAACGTTGGAAACAAAAACAGTAACCTTTGTTGACTAATTAAGCTGAATTTTGCGAAAAAAAATCTTTCCCTTTGATTATCGATCCAAACTATGATTTGTTCGATCCGTAAGAAATTCTTGTAAACTAGAAAGCGCATGTCTATTTTTCAGCATTCCATGTATTTTCCATAGTAATGCACTTTCTTTTTTCTTGTGTGAATATTCACCCCTGGTTAACTATGTATATACAATGCTGTTACGAAACGAAAAAGAGTCATAGTTACCAAACGATTTGGTGATAGGTTGTTTGGTAACTATGACTCTTCTTCGTTTCGTTGCGTAACAGCCTTGAAAACATAATTAACCGGGTGTGATATTGCTCATGACCGGCTGTTTTTTCTTAAATGAACCATAGCATAGTAAGACTATACCGATAGCTAGTCGTATTCAACTTCAATATGTATGCGGACTTTCAGGTTCTGTTTTTATAGAAGCCGTTTTTCGTATGAATCAGTGGAGTTTACGGGATGTCTACAAGATCAGCTAAAATTTCCTGCAAGAAATGCAAAATGAAGTCTATGTAGTTCAACAACGCTCTGAATACCAAGGCATACATAATTGTGGACAGACACAAGCATAAGCCGAAAACATTTACCCCACACACACCCACCCCACCCCTCTAAATGTGTAAATTAGCAAATATTGCATGACTAAATGATTATCAATCATGCACATGGATGAATTAACCCATTTTTTTTCTTCGGGGGAAAAGAGAGCCTTTTCGACTCAAAAATTATTCTGCAGCTTGATATTGTAATGTTCAGATTCTCCTTTTCACATTTTCTTAAACATTTCAGGCATACTATGGACAGCAGAGACCCACTCATGCCGAGACATCGCAGCCGAGCCTTGCACTTAGTAGATCAGGGTTACTCTCTAACAGCCGACAAAGTAAGTTATGATATACTCACACCTGGTTAACTATGTTTCCGAGGCTGTTCTAAAACGCAAAAGAGCTGTTACAAAACGAAAAAGAGTCCTAGTTCCAGAACGACCTGGTCATGGTGGCTAAACAAATTGAAAATGAGTCCTAGTTGCCAAACGACCTGGTCATGGTGGCTAATCAAAAGAGTCCTAGTTTCAAAACGACCTGGTCATGGTGGCTAAACAAATTTGTTAAGCCACCATGACCAGGTCGTTTGGGAACTAGGACTCTTTTTCGTTTGGTAACAGCCCTTGTATATACATAGTTAACCAGGGGTGATACTACTCAGATAAAAGGTTCATGAAAGCGAGTGGTCATCAAATGCTCAGATAAAAATTGCATGTCCTCGCATTTTTATTGGGACAGATATACAGTGCAGACCAAGATCAGACTGCCGTCTGATCAGCTCCTACACAGTTTGACTTTTTAAAGGAACTCTGACTTTAATTTTACTTTACTGCAGCTGGTGTTGTGCCCTGCACTGCAAAAATAAACGGTAGATTTTACGGTAAAATAACTGGCAACCAGCTGCCAGTCCTTCTACCGTTATTTTTACGGGCGCCCGTAAAAATTGCAGGAATTATCAAGCAGAGTGGGACAGAAAAGAGCACATGTCGTTTTGGTTAGATAGCCCCTCAACAATACAAAGTTTTTTTCGAGTGCGCCAATTTAACATAAAACTTCCATTTCGTGATTTCCAACAATGTCTTACAGGCAAATACCCGTAAAAATAACGGGAAAAGGACTGGCAGCCGGTTTCCAGTTATTCTACCGTAAAATCTACAGTATTTTTTTACAGTGTGTGGCGGCCTAAAACGTCTCCCTGTACATCATCCATAGTGCAGATTAAACTTTATTTTTGTCTTTGAGATCAGAGGATATATTCTGAGAAAAAGAAATTTTGATGGGTTTAGACTTTCATTCTAGACCATCTCTTTTTATAAACTTGGATCAGTTCTTGATTCTAATCGGTCTTTGACTCGACTGCCTTATTACAATTAAGAAATTACAGTTTGATTTTCTCTGGCTTTCGTCCCCAGATATTGTCAGGGTCACCGATGAGGCTTGAACAACCGAACAACCAACTAAATGTTTTGTACCTCTTCAGATACTGAGGGTGAGGTTGGGCCTGTAAAATCGATTTAAGCCCCCAGTAATTCATTACTGACCGTTCCAAGGCGGTAGTTCTGTTGTGGTTCTCTGTTGCCTGTTTTTGGTGTCAGAGTTTTTGTGATGTTTTACCTTATGTATGTTCTTATTATTTTTGGTTCGGTTTGGGTTGCTGAGTGGCCACTTTTTGGGAACAAGCTGCTCACTCGGTTGGCCATATGTTCTCTGTATCTTGATTATTTGTAATCTTAGTTGTTTCCAACTATGGTTTGAGGGCTGGATTTGGATTTTGATTGTTTCAGTTCCTGGTCTTTGCATACTTTTTACTTTGAATAGCTGAAACTACGAAGTATGGCCCATGTTCCTTCTTTTGAATGTGTTTTCTGCTCTTAAAGAACTCTTATGATTTTGATTTCTATCTGTAATTTTGTACGTACATGCATTACTTCATTGTTAAAACAAAATGTTCTATATTAACCCTTAACATGTCAATTAAGTTTTTCACCTATCCTTAAAAACGCAAACACGTATCGAACAAAACACGCAGATTTGCAGGCTGTCCTGAGCTTTGTTTTCTCTTATTTGTTAAATTTAAACAAAAGCTTGTGCGGACGTGTCCGTGTTTCGGTTAGAACAGAAGACAGTCGACATGAAGGATAATAACTAAATCATTATTTCCATTATTGTCATGATTATTATTCCTATCTTTCTATCTCTTTTTAATTAATTTTATATTGCTTTTCTTACATTTCTTCGAGAAACAGTTTTATAACAGTTTGTCATGGTCACTGCATAATTAGCCAAAACTTCTAAGTATGGACCATGTACCTTCTTTCGAATGTGTTCTCTGCTCTTCAAGAAAGAAACTCTTTTAGATTTGAATTTTACTTTACTGCAGCTAGTGGTGTGCCGTGTGGCGGCCGTAAAATGTCCCCCCGTACATCATCCATAGTGCTGATATTTTAGTTTCGCCCTTTGAAATCAGAGGATATATTCTGAAAAATTAGAAATTTTAATTGGTTTAGACCTATATTCTAGATCATCGCTTTTATTCATTTGGGCTTCTTTCTGATAGTTATCAGTCTTTGAATTGATTGCCTTATTAAAACTAAGAAATTACAGTATGCTTTCTCTGGCTTTTGTGACTCGATCATTTCAGGGTCACTGATGAGACTTAATTAGCTGAAATTTCACAGTATGGCCCATGTTCCTTCCAGCACCCAACAGGTGCATGCTGCTGAAACAACATTAAATGAACGCTGATTCAACGTCAGGACGTTATTTCAAAGTTGATTCAACATCGTGTGCCCGGGGTGGAAGAAGGGAGGGTGCAGTTTGCCCGTTTCTGATATGTGAGAAACACACTGTGGTTTCTTTTTTAAGGTACATCATTTGATTCCGGATTTGTCGACCTTTCCCAAGACGGCACAGACCATCCAGCTGCTAGGCCATCGTGCACTATCCAGGCAAGCCAGGGATCTCGGTCATGCGCAGCTGCAGAGCATCAGGTCATCTCTGAAAGTCTAGACTCCATAGCTGACGTGGAAACTGTGTCTTGGCAAAGCAAGACAGATGACTTAATTGACAGCCTACTTCGTTCCCGTCCAGCTTATCGCAGACGGGTACCACCGGCCGTACCACCACGAGATGTGTACAGGGCTCCACAACTGGTTCAGCCAGCGGCACACACCGCAACAAATATTGACCCGTGCAGTTCATCAGAATCGAACAATGGTGGATCCCACATTGAAACCCACTGTTCAAATAACGATCAAGGTAGATCCACAAGTCAGAGTAACTGCACGAGAAGCCCTGCTACGTCTCGGTACGATGCCGATGACGAAAGTACAGCCAGGTCCTCTGAAACCGCTGTAATCGTCTGTACGAAGAAAGGCTTCGTTGACAGATACAGGGGCCACGACAGCTATGAGTCTGACTTTGAGGATGACTCTGAAGAAGGCCACAGAGATGACGGACAACTTGGAACCTGGACACCAGCTGACTGGCAGTCCCTTTCCAGCTTCAGCTATAAAGGAGAAACTCAGATGGGGCTGGCAGACTGCCTGGTGGCCAGAGGTTACGTCATCAATGAAGCTGACCGAGATGCCCTGAAGCTGGACCTAAGCTGGGTGGACATAGCAAACCCAACGCCACGACAGCGAATCACAAGGCCTGCAACAGTAACCATAAGGAGAGGACGGCCAGTAGCTACTACTACGCCTGACCCGACATCAACAACAGCATCAAAAGAGGGAGGGCGTATAAGAAGATTCTTCAAGAGGATACGAAAACTCTTCTCCTGCTGCCTTTCGGGAAACGCTGAAGAGTAGCTATAACATCTGATAATTACAGTGCCATTTATGTTCTTTGAGTGGTTTGGCATTCGTCGTCAATCTGACGCAGTCATTGCCAAATCGTTTTCGAATACACTCAGTATAGCTATTCTGTTTATTAACATGGTTGCAAAGAACCACGACTATAAGCCATAACAGAAAAATACTTCCTTAAGGTGATTTTTTTACATCCTTTCACAACTTGGTCAACGCTAAATGGAGCGAATTTTTTCCCTAAGAGCAATTTCTTATATTGAATAGTAGATCCCATTTTGGAAGAACTTCGTGTCCACAGAAGCAAACAGAAAGTCACATATATCGTCTGCCTTTGTAAAAATGACGAAACATGAGTTGTACTCTTGCACCTAAAGCTGTAACATCACAGCACAGTTTATCATTTTTTTCCTATTTGCAACAACGTTTTTGGTTTTAAATTAATCACTTAGTGCTAAAAGTATACAGGCACCAGCTTGAACATATACAAAGGGTATGGTTGGAATTTTGTCAACTTGAGCAGATGCATATTTAAATTTTGTCAATTTTATTAGATGCGTATTCATTTTTTTTTCAACCTGACAAAATTAGATACGCTCATGCATATTTGCGTGCAGAAAAGTGACAAAATGGAGTAGATTTAATGCCTGCAAACTTAACAGTTTGAAGGGTCTGAATTACTATATTTTGCCTTAAAGGGTATAAAACATGATTGTGCGTAGTGAAATTGCACTATCTATGCCACGATTGGGTCTTGGCTGTGCGTACATATTAGAAAGAACAGTTTAACATGCTGTGGCTCAGTTTATCATGCAACAGCTCGGTTATTTCAGTGAACATCTCCCAGAAGTATGTGTCCGTGTCTGTTGGAGGTACAACAAATGTATTTTCAGGAGATGACCACTATAAGCCTTTAGCTTACTGTCAGATCCTGATACTTGAGATTGTAAATTATACAATGTGAATTGATTAATAAAATATTGTTTGAACCAAATTTATTACCATGCCGGGATATTAAATGGCTGTGATTTAGTCAGCATTGCAGTCTTAACATTACAGAAAAGCGACACTTGAGTACTTAAAATACTCTAATTAACAGCACAGCTGATGCGTCAAAGCAATTTACTGTCTTTCCTTATTTTAAGTTCGCAACATGACTTCAGTTCAGCACCGAGCGTTTATCTTGTTTTAATCATGTTTCGCTAGAATATGTCCCGGCATGATTATAATACTACTTTTGCAAAAAACTATACCATTACTTTGCTTTTGGTCTATGTTTAAGCTATGTTCAAACGAGTAAAGTTTCTTTGTCACAAAATTAGCAAAGAAAGTTTGCAAAAAATTTTGCACATACACACACGGAGCAAATTATTTGTCTCCAAAAAAAATGTAACAAAGAATATTTTTCAAAAAAACCTTGCTACTAAAATATTTGCAGCAGTGGCCACACGAAATAAGATTCTCGTCGAAGTTATCTGCCTTAAATAAACGTGCCCATGTGAGCGCCCAAACATGCCACATTTTCTGTGTTAAATATATTTTGTTCTAAGCAAACTGATTTGATTATGAGCAAAGTTTTCTGTGTTCATTTCAACAGCTTGTTACATGTTCTATGGTAAATGTTCTGTTCACACGGACATATTTTATTTATCATATAGGGTCATATAGAATAATTATGTTTCATCTAATCTAAGTAACAACGAAGCGCACATATAAAAAGGTTCTAAAATCTACTTGTCAGCAGACGACTTAGTTCATTTGAAAGGACATTGTAAACAAGAAGAACTTAAACATATACTGCCCGACATCAGAATGAATGTCTGTTTAATATATTGTTTGCATTATATAATACTTTATACAAAAAAATCCATAAAACATTTGTTGCGAATTTGATAAATATTACTGAAAAAGCTGACAAAAGTATAGTGACAATTTTGCAGCAAAATATAATAATATATCTTCTGATATGACATTAATAAACCGCTAGTAGAGCAATTCGGCCTGTAAACAATGCTGCACAATGAAAATTTTAGAATGCTGACATTGCATTTAGCTTTGTCAGTATGCATTGCTCGATGTCCTTCAGCAGGCGAATAAAATTTTGTCTAAACAACGAAGACTGTTATACAACCAATTCATGTTTTAACAGCGCCACATTATATTATGTATGTCTCTTCTGCGTTGAACAGGCCCGGATCCAGACCATCACGTACTGGTGGGGCTCTGGATAACTGGTGGGGCTGGGAGGTGCCGAAAGGTATGTGTCTGGGGGAGGGGGCTTGAAAATATGACGTACATGTATTTATGGTTCAATTTCAAGTAATTTTTTTATATATTTTTTTCCTTGAAATATATGTTGTGACATTTCATTAGAATCGCCTCCCCGAGGCGATTCTAATGAGATTTCGCAACATATATTTTGAATATTTTGATCTAACTTGATTGGATATTTTTTCTCAAACTGTCATCAGATACTTCTTTTTATCTGGAGGCCTACATATTATACATAACACAGAGGCCAAATGGCGGGGCTGCAGCCCCAAAGCCCACCCCCTGGATCCGCGGCTGTTGAAAGCATAGAGTTACAATTTTTCAAAAACTTGTAGGCAAATGCAAGGTCTTGCAAACTGGGACTAACCTCCTGAAGACTTTTCTTAAGGTGTGTATAAGTAACTATGCAAAAACCGTGTGTTTTTCTACCAGTTTATGAAACAGCTTTAGTTTGACGTTTTAATGAAGAAGCCCCACATAATTGTGTCATGCTGTGCCGTTATGGAACGCCATAACTATCTTATGTTGCCCAAAAACCTTATTTTGTGTGACAATTTGTTACGTTCTGTGGTTTTTATATTATGTTATGTGGTTTTGACATAACATTATGTGTGTTTGTCATTACATTATGTGGTTTTGTCATTACGTTATGCGGTTTCTTCGTTATGTTATGTCAGTACATTATTACTTTATGTGGTTTCCTCATTATGTTATGACAGGGCTTTACTTTATGTGGTTTCCTCAATATGTTATGGCAGTGCCTCATTACTTTATGTGGTTTCCTCAGTACATTATGACATTACCTTATTACTTTATGTGGTTTCTTCATTTTGTTATAGCCATAGATTATTACTTTATATGGTTTCCTCTTGTGTTATAGCAGCACATTATTACGTTATGCTGTTCCATCAATATATTATATAAGTATGTTGTTTCGTTATTTGGTTTTATCGTTATATTTTGTCAGACCATTATTATACTGTGTCAGTAAATCATTACGTTATGCGGTTTTATTAATTCTTTCTGTCAGTTTAACATTACGTTGTGTGGTTTAGTCATATTTCTAGGTGATTTTATCATCCCGTTATCCCAGTTTCTATTTTGTAAAGTAAATCTGTTAAATCGATAGGTGACATTCTTGTTACTCTACTTTAAGTGATATTGATATTTTTGTCTCGCCTGCGAAGCAGAGGCGAGACATATGTATTGCTTTTCCGGTGTCGTCGTCGGCGTCGTCGTCGTCGGCGGCGGCGGCGTAAACTTTTGTCGAGTTTTTGCGTTTAGGTCATTTTCTCAGAAACTATAAGGGCTAGAGCCATGAAACTTGTTACATGCATACATCTGGAAGAGTAGATCTCAAAGCCATCATCAATATTGAGTCTTGACCTATATTTTACGGTTGACTGACTTTGCAATTTTTGTCGAGTTTTTGCGTTTAGGTCATTTTCTCAGAAACTATAAGGGCTAGAGCCATGAAACTTGGTACATGCATACATCTGGATGTGGAGACCTCAAAGCTATCATCAATACTGAGTCTTGACCTATATTTTACGGTTGACTGACTTCGTAATTTTTTGACGAGTTTTTGCGTTTAGGTCATTTTCTCAAGAACTATAAGGGCTAGAGCCATGAAACTTAGTACATGCATACATCTGGAAGAATAGATCTGAAAGCCATCATCAATTCTGAGTCTTGACCTACATTTTACGGTTGACTGACTTTGCAATTTTTTGTCGAGTTTTTGCGTTTAGGTCATTTTCTCAGAAACTATAAGGGCTAGAGCCATGAAACTTGGGTCATACATTCATCTGAAAGAGAAAAGCTCAAAGTCATCATCATTATTGAGTCTTTACCAACAGTTTACGGTTGACTGACTTTGCATTTTTTTTTTCAAGTTTTCGCGTTTTGGTCATTTTCTCAGAAACTGTAAGGGCTAGAGCTAAGAAACTTGGTTCATGCTTACATCTTTGCTGATTTACCTTTGTTTTGTGACAAAGCGCCAGCAGGCGAGACACCGCATTCCGCGGAATTCTTGTGTTATGTCGTTCTTTTACGACGTTATGTGGACCAATTGTACAGGGAAGTCGGGTGTTTCGACACCTGTAACAGGTCTTTACCGGTGGGTAAAACCCGCTACCGCGTTAATAGAATATCCGCGTTGGGATTTTATTAATCGCTGAAAACATATGTAACAGCAAAATAAACGCGATTAAAGCAATGGAATAATTAGATGTAAGACTTACAAATTCGAACGAATTTATAATTAATTATAGTTGATCTAACTGAGATTACGAACGCAAAAAGTTGAATTCAAACTCGGTAAAATATGTAATCCGCAAGAGAGATAGAGTACCCATGTTGGGACTAAAGATCCTCGAAATGTCTACGTAGTAGCAAAATATACGTCGTAAAGGATAGAGCAAATGACAGACAATTCTTACTGGTAAAATCACATTCAGAAATTACGTAGTTCGATACAATTGAGATTTAAGTCACAGAATCCAGTATTGCTATTCTAAGGCAAATAACTTGAATTTACTTCTATTCCTGAAACTGCAATCATAGTGTCTGTACTATACAGTTTAATCAACAGATATTGTAAGCTCTACAGATCGATGAAATATCGTTAACAATACAGTCAACTCTCGATATCTCCAAGTGGAAGTTAATCCCAAACTACTGGTAGATCTACCTCATAGTAAATTTTCTGCTCCCAGAAAATTTACTTTGAGAAATCATAAGTTTGAGATAAAATGAGTTAAAAATGAAAATAAAAATAGGAAATGTGTACAAACTATTTTCTTTGATATAAGAGGGTACTTTGAGATATTTTAAAATTTTCGAGATATCGAGAGTTGACTGAATATCTTATCATAAAAGGCTGCAGGTTTTACATAAGCTCGGTTTTTGTTTTAATTTATCCGAGCTTTTATTAAAATTCAGCAGAGCACAATTTGAAACCTGTGCAAATAATATTAAAGGTATTGCATTGGCTAACTGCAGCTGAGAGCTTATGAATAGTAAGATCCTTTGGAAGCAAGGAATACACCAAAGAACAGAAAATAGCAGACTCGGTTTAATTGAGTCTGTTCATGACCAGTAGTGAAATGTGCGACACCAGCCACGCACCCCCCCCCCCCCCCCCCCAGCAGCGGCTTAAGCGGAACACTTTTTTTTCAAAATAACTCAAATGAACTAAATGATCCCAAAAGACCAGAAAATATAATCTGCTATATGATGATTACGGGGAGACGTTTTATGGCCGCCACACGGCACAAACACCAGCAGCAGTGAAGATATATAAGTTCTGAATAGTAAGATCCTTTGGAAGCAAGGAATACATCAAAGAACTAGTGACAAGAATCTAAGCGGAGTTAAGCTTCCACTCTTTTGTGTCATTTTGGCTTGTCGTAGGTTCTTGCTGCGTCGAGCATCATTTACTTCTTCAGTGCCGCTGGTCTGACTGAATCTCTTAAGATTCTCAAGATGCCCTTGTCTGACGCCTTTCTTGGGCCATAGAGGTTAAGGTGACTCGATGGGGGACGCCTGTGCTTGCAAGGTAATACGGAGGCGTCTCTTATCTGATGTACTCTACTGTGTCTTGCGGAATTCCCAATAAGTGTTGTTCGGAAGAGGATGGCCGTTGCCTGTCGATACTTTCACATCACATTTTTCTTTCAAACGTTTGGGGTTTAGCAGCAAAGAAGTAAATTACAGAACCACGCATAATTCGCACTAAATTCGGTAAAGGTACGTTCATGTGTTGTACATAGAGATTATTACACGGTTGTTTTGATCCCAGCCCTGATCTCAGCCCGAGTTGACCGTATCGGCCCGAGCCCGAAGGGCGAGGGCTGATACGGTCCGAGGGCTGAGATCAGGGATGGGATCAAAACAGCCGTGTGATGATCTTTTTATCATATACTTTCTTATAGAAATGGAACTTCTGTAAGAAACAATGCAATATTTTTTGTTCCAATAAAATGTGTGTGTTTTTTCTCTCTTTTTATTGTATGAAATAACGTGAAGATGATCAAGTCGGTAGATCATGGATGGTGAGCCGCGCCGCCATTTTTCTTTCAGCTGGAAGTACAACAGAGCACAAAATGGAGAAAACACAACAAAATTGTTTGATATTTTAATCGGAAATGGCTCAGGTAACAAAATAAAACTTACGAAGAATGGTTTTCTGGTTTAAGAACAAACTACGAAGCCTCTATGTGTTCACTTTCAGCCAGATGTGCGGCAATAAAACATGGCGGCAGACGTCTTTTAGCTCGCTGAATTGTTTTGATGACGTCTTCGACAATACTTCACGTTGGCGCCAAAACTGAGGGCCGATACAAGGGCTGAGATATTTCTGTCCCGCCCTACACGTTAGGTGATCTCGGCCCTACACCTGACTTTTGGACAACAGGGCTGGACAGCGCTTTCTGACAGGGCTATAATGGTTGGGCCAAATGTCTAGTATCAAGGGCAATACTGGTGAAAGTATATGATAAAATGTTGGTTTTCATAATAAGCAACATGGCCAAAATGCCAACGGACCAACACAAAGAAAGTCATCTACTTTTGGTCACATTTCCAGTTGTATGTCTGAATGACAATCTACCTTCCATCCATCCATCCCCTCACCCTCCCCCTACCTCCCGGAGGCGCCGACGGTCTAACACAGAGGTCACTTACTGTTGATATCGCATTTGCAGTTGTACGTCTGAATGAAATGCAACCCTACTCCCCGAAACGCCAATGGTCCAACACAGAGAACGTCCCTTTAAGTTTGCAGTTTATGTTAGAAGACAAACGATAGGATGAGATGGTGTTTCTTAGAGGGGTACCGGTCCTAAGAGAACAAATGATAGGTCCAATCAAGAATATTAAGACATTCAGTCAGAACTACATTGAGGTGCATCAGAACCATTATCCGACCCTAAAACTACAGGGTATAAACCAGTCCGCCAATTTTCGCTTCCTGCAGAAACTGTCCGTCATATTTGACTTCTGCCGAGCCTGTCCGCGATCTCTTGCTTCCTGAAGGGACGACTGTCCTCGAAAGATGGCTTCCTGCCGAGACTGTCCGCGTGACTCTGCTTCCTGCCGAGAGCCTCGGCAGGAAGCAGAATCGCGCGGACAGTCTCTGCAGGAAGCCATTTATCATGTACAGAAGTCTCGGCAGGAAGCAAGAGATAGTGGACAGTATCGGCGGAAGCCAAATATGATGTATAGTCTCTGCAGGAAGCGGAAATTAGCGGAATCGATTATACCCTGTGTTAACATGCACGTCACCTACAAATGCAATTTACCATGGCCTACTTCGCTTGGGGCTAATTCCGCGGCTATAGCCGAGCTACTGATGTTCGGTTGGGGCTATAGCTCGGACCATACCTCTGAGAATGGCCGCGGCTATAGCCAATAAATACCCGTATGAGAAATTTTGACCAATCAGTGAATATGTATCAAACCTTGTCGGAAGATCACGCAAATGGTCGCGAACATTTGATTGGAAGATGCTTTACGTGGGAACTGGCTAATTATTGGAACAGCGGCTATAGCCGCGGATTTAGCCCCAAGCCGGAAGTGGGCCCATGTGGTTGTTCCTATATATGAAAACCTTAAACTGCAATCAAGCTCAAATATCACGACAGAGGATGTTCACAGCCGAGAACACACTGCACGAAATACTGCCATTTTTTATGTCATTTTGTCAAGATATTTGTATTTGCAACTGTTTGTTTAAATATTAGCAAGGTTGCGGTGTGCTGAACGCCCAACAGACCAAGGAATCTGCATCTGTGTGCGCTAAATTAGATAAAGTGGTTTGTCTAATGAGGTAGACACATTGGACTGTCTTAAAATATTTGTTATCTTTTTAGCTAAATTACAATTCAATACAGATTCTGCAATTATGGTTTAGTTAGTAACCAGTGCATGTTTGTTGATGGTGGCGTGTCATGGGTTTCCACCATTCCATTTATATGTGACGCCACGGTAGGGATGCACTGATTTACACACAAACGAAATGCGCATTTCCATAGATATTTACCCATCGGGCGCACGGCGCTTGGCAAGCATTGGATCGACGTTGATTCGACGTCATGACATTGAATCAGATTTGATTGAGTGCTGATTCGGCGCGGTGTGCCTGTAGGGTATGGTACTTACACCATGTACGAAACATTGAGATAGTTCATCAGATATATTTTGCTTTTGAAAATTTAGTGGTGAAATATACAAGTTTATTTTTGCTTCTTAGGTAATATTGGGGTAGTAGTGAAAAGATACTCTCTTCTCGTTCTGTTGGGTTTCTCGCATTTCGTTTCGGCAAGATTAAAGAACGTGGGGAGAGTGTACTCATCCTGTCAAATATTAAGGTTTCTGCTGAAAGTATTTTTAAGGTGAGTGGGTGCGCCTGTATTTACATTGTATTTTGTACCATTTTTACAAAGGGAAATGACTTTTGTGACTTCCTGTTTGCACCAGTGGGCTGGGAGGGCATTCATGTTTTCCCATCATTTATCTTCCCCTAAGGGTGTAGCCATTCACCTTGCTAATTCGAAGTTTTCAATAATTGAGTCATTGCACTTAAGATGAATCCATATTTTGAGAACTAAATAAAATTTTCATGTATGGAAAAGCAAATTTTAACAAATACACTGTCAGCTTTGAGTTTTAACGTTTAGAGTGATCATGTAAATATTGATACTGAGTTAACGTTTTGTATTTTCTTGTCTGTATATATGTTTGTTTTGTATTGTGTTGTATGTAATATACATGTACTCTTCATTATTGGAGGAAATAAAGATTATATGGTCAGAGGTCGCAGTTAGTTGTATGTTGGCGACCGCTTTATCAAAACCAAATGTGATCACAAAAATCAACACACAACGAGTTAATGTCGTACCCAGATATTGTGTCTTGTTAAACAAGCACACCTGCAATAGGACCAACTGTTTAAAACTTCATTGTAGCGATAGAAATATGACTTTTAAAACTTAGTGCTCTGGGATGAGTATGCAGCCTAAAACCTAGACACAACGTCAGTCATGCGTCGTCCGTTGTCCATCGTCAACAATTTGCTTTAAATGGAAACGCTAGGCCTAGGGCTTTGATATTTGCTATGAAACATTGGCTAGTGAAACTCTACTAAGTTTTTTTCAAATAGTGTCCCTGGGGGTCTAAAATGGCATGCGGCAGAGAGGGTGGGGGTGGTCTTGTGTTCGAAATTAAAATATACTTAAAAATCTTCTTCTCCAGAACCGATTGGTGCAGATGTTTGACATTTGGTATGTAGCATTGCTTAGTGCTCCTTTACCAAGTTTGCTCAAATGATGACCCCAGGGTCCAAAATGGCCGCGCCCCAGGGGGTCCTGGGTTTGAACCATAGAAATACATAGAAAAATATTAAAAAATCTTCTTCTTCAGAACTTCTTGGCTCAGATGCTTGAACTTTGGTATGATGCATTGCCTAGTGGCCTTCTATGAAATATGTTTGAATGCTGGCCTTGGGGTCCAAAATGGCCCTACGGGGTGGGGGTCTTGTTCTGGAAATTAAAATTTACTTACAAATCTTCTACTCCAGAACTGCATAGTGCAGATGCTTGAAATTTGGTATGTAGCATTGCCTAGTGTCCTTTACCGAGTCTGTTCAAATGATGGCCCCCAGAGTCCAAACTGTCCCTGCCCCATGGGGGTCCTGAGTTGGAACCATATACATATATAGAAAAATATTCAAAAACCTTCTTCTTCAGAACCACTTTGCTCAGATGCTTTGGATTTGGTATGAAGCATTGCCTGGTGGATCTCTATGAAGTTTGTTCAGATGATGGCCCTAGGATCCAAACTGACCCCACCCACGGGGTCCTGTGTTTGAACTATAAAAAACATAGGCAAATATTGAAAAATTTTCTTTCTCAGAACCACATGGCTCAAGATGCTTGAAATTTGGTTTGTAGCTGCCTAGAAGTCCTTTACCAAGTTTGTTGATTGACTGTACTATTGATTTGGGTACTCTGAAGTTTATATAAATGATGACCTTGAGGTGACAATGACCTATTTTACAGAAAGGTCAATTTCGCCATCTTTGGCCAAAACATGGCAAATTGATAGTTTTGAAGCTTTGAAAAGCTAAGGTCTCAGGTGAGCGATCGTTGCCCTTGTGCTACTTGTTAATAACTATAGTTTTACTAGCAATGTCACTACTATGTTGTTTAAAATAAGTCTCCCGACATTAGAGAAAAGGAAGAGTACATCATCCTTGGTAATGCTGTACAAAAGTAAGCATGGTCTGCTTAAAAGCCCTCTGCTTCCCTATATTCAACACTCACTTAGAAATAGATTCACAGTCCCTTATTCTGGTATTAATCCGCACAGGTGCTCCTTTTTCCCTCGCTCAGCCAAACTGTTCAACAAGATTCATCCTGATATATGCAATAACCCTGATCTCGGTTCTTTCCGAGCAGGGCTCCTCAACACTCCCATGTATTAATAAAGAAGCACTGCTCATTCATCACCATTCATAATCACCAATTTAATCATTATCACGCAAGTGTTATGTCCATTTTACAGCCACGGCAAGCTCTAACGTATGGAATCTAAATTCCAAATTCTAAAATTTTAGTCGTCTATAACTTGGAAAATGAAATTCTCTCTCTCTCTCTCTCTCTCTCTCTCTCTCTCTCTGGAATCTAAATTCCAAATTCTAAAATTTTAGTCGTCTATAACTTGGAAAATGAAATTCTCTCTCTCTCTCTCTCTCTCTCTCTCTCTCTCTCTCTCTCTCTCTCTTCCATCATTTTGCACATGCACTCCATGTAATACTTTTATGAGGTACTTGGAACATTTGAAAGATTCAGATTATCAACAGAAAACATCTTCAGACTAGTACTAATTTCCATTCCTATGAGGCCGAAACAGCCCGCCTACGTCGGCCGAAGCGAGCCAGAGCCGAACTCACTAGAGTACCGCAAATTATCAAGCATATTTATTTCCGGAAACCCTCGTCAAAGTCCGCGAATTACGGACGATCTCATCATATAATAAAGTTACGACATAACATAAAGTTGTTTGCACTTACCGCTATACCTAGTAATCATAAGGTAATAGAGTGTATACATAATGCAATCAAAAACTGTCATCATGGAAATAAAACTATACACAATGTAACAAGAAGTCACCACGACGTAACAGACTCTGTACATAATGAAATGACAAAAGGACTTTACAGAAAGACAAAGTCACTTAACATAACAAAGAGTTGACATAACGTAATTAAGTGTGCACATAACATAACAAGAACTCATCAGAATATAATCAAGTCTTTACATAATGGAACGACAGAAGGGCAAAACACAAGGGTAAACTCACTCAACGTAACAGGTATTTATCATAACGTAATAAAGTGTGTACATAATACAATGACCAGCTGGCATAACACAAAGGTAAAGTCACATGGTGTTGCAAGAGTTTGTCATGTCATGACAAAGTGGGAACATCATGTAAAGATAAAATGGCATAATACAAAGGCGCATTCACTTAACGTAGCAAGAATGTATCATAAAGTAATAACAGGTCACTACCAGTATCGAAAATAGTACTTATAAGATAGCTATGGCGTTCCATATGCCGTTATGATAATGTAAGTTTCATATGTATTGGTTAATTTTAACACTTCCAGTCAGTAAAACAATGCTGTGGCTGACATTTGAGTTGTCTTATATGTTACACGCATTTAGTTGTAGACATATAAATTGTTCGATATCACTTCCGAGCTAAACATCTTGATGAATCTGGCATTTCTTATTTTTTATTCACGTCTCTCACTGAAATTTGTCAGGTTTGATTGGTGGTATTTAAGTGTACATTACTTTTCTTTTTATGTACTGCGGTGCGGAAAATAATCAAAATTCAAGCACAACAATAGTTAACATAACATAACTCCATTCTGATATCGGTCAGTGTACTTTCAGATTTGTTTGTTTCGCGGATTCTGTCAAATGGATTACGTCACTTGCTGACAGGGGTACTTCACATGGCATATTGTGTCCTATCCTATGATACTTGTATATGTATTCGGCGTAAAACACTAGCAAAGCTTGGTTGTAGAAGAAGCTATTGCTTCAAGTTTGTAGGTGCTAGTCTGTTTTTGTAATTGTATTATGTGTAGTAACTGTCCGAAAATGTCAATACCATATGTGTGTTTAGTAATTTATAAATAATCCATCGGGTTACCGTTGTGATATGATGGTAAATTTATCGTATTTTGATCAGTGGACTTGTCCCTCTTTGTCATTTGGATGAGTCCATTTCTAGTTTTAGGGGTTTCTGTTGAATGTTTTCTCTCTTATTGTATTTTGCATAGTAACTCCTGTAAGGTCAGCATTGTAGTCCCTGATCAGATCTGTGGCGTCTGAACTGGGTTTGCGCTGATTGCATACCGGTGTGTGCCAAAACGGGTATCTAGTCTAAAAAGGTTATGCGGGTATTACATGTATTGTTAAATGCTTATGCCAAAGCAAACAGTGCCATTTTAAACAAGGTACAGTTTATACACTGTTTAAAATAACTGAAAGACATTTGAAAAATGTTTAACTTTACTGACATTTCAACTAATTACGTCTTACTGAATATTCGATATATTCTGCATTTTTCTTGGACACGGATGGCAGTTCTAGCAGCTGACAGAGAATGTCTTTGCAGCTTGCTCAAGATGTTTTAAAAAGAAGCAGAATGCCATTTCTTAAAGTAGTTTGTGATTTGGAAAAAAAAGTTTGGAAAGTAAAATTGTATCAATGTATTGCAGTGAATTTAACTGTTTTCTGCAGACATACATAAGGACAAGTGAGCCTCGACATGCGACGTCAAACAATTTGGCACTGGTGATAAGCAATGCTCTGATCAGACTGCACATAATTATTTGCAGTCTGATCAGTACCTTTGCTTGTCACCTCACCCTTCTATAGAAGTGGCACCAGTCATAGAGGCAGTGGTGAGGTTTCTGATTACCTTGTGTAAATGAGAAGGATGATCTGAATATCACATGACAAAAGTGTCACATTGTTGGAAGTCACATGATGTGGCTCAAATACACAGCCAAAAGTATATAAGAATGTTTTTCAGTACTTTTGAATAGTGTATAACTTTAAAGCGTACTGTATTTTAATTTGTGTTACAAAGTATTTTGTTAAAAATTGTATTTTGAACCTTTTATACCTTTTTAAAAACTCTTTTGATTATATTTATTTTCTCTAATTGTCTTGTTTAAATTAATTCTAAGCTATAGACCTATGCGACCGAACGCTTTTCCTCTCCAGTCCGCTATAAAAGTATGATACAAGAATTTTGAATTTTAAAACCAATGATCAAAGAAATTTAGCCTCGCGATTTTACGCCCTTTTCAACAGTATTTCAGTCATATCAGGACGATGGGAGGGTGATAATGATTGGCTGTGTGCAATGGTACCCCGTTTCTGGTTGAAAAGATCTCGCCTTGAGCGGGGCTCGAACCTGGGACCGCTAGATCAGCAGGCTAAATCTTAGCAAATTGCTCATCTGGGCTAAAGCTTGTAAATCAGAAGCATAGTTATAATGTAGTGTGACTGAACAACAGATGTTCGCTGACTCGATTTCAAAATAAACTGGCGGAAATGTATCGTTTAGTTAGATAATATCTTGCAAGATTATCCAGGCTCAGAGGTTATAAAACTTGAGAATAGTCTCAACTCAAAATAAAGCTCACTGATTGGCTGCTTCCGAGCACATCTCAAACTCAAAATAAAGCACACTGATTGGCTGCTTCCGAGCACATGCTCGGAAGCAGCCAATCAGTGTGCTTTATTTTGAGTTTGAGATTATTCTCAAGTTTTATAACCTCGAACCCGGGCCGAAATAAATTGTAAAAGCACATGGCCGTCATGATTGAGATTTGTTTTCTGTAGATGATTATAGAAATTTCTAAGCATGAAGATTCAGGTGAGCTGTATAAAACCATCATGCATGGCCCTCTTATTACATAAGCTTATGAAGATGATGGACCGAGTCCACTATGCTTAACTGGGATGGAAACCATATACATGCAACATAGAAACCATATACATGTAATACTTTAGTAACAAAAGTCAAGCTTTTTGTTTAGTTCTGAAGAAGTTGACTCTCTGTGGTAGAAGCACGAAGCTACTGTCACCGATTGCGCCGTGCATAGCAAAAAATCTGCAATTATTTTTATATATCATGCGTAAACTATTGCATGCTTTATTGTCCGATATATCAATTAGAAACCTAGATGCAGGGAAGTATGTCTATTGTACTTTTGTTCGCTGTTAGGATCTGCATCATGTTAAAGCTTCTTCTTGGCATGTAGGAATTGTGCATGCTCAGATCAGATGGCCAGAACATGCGCAGCTCCCATTCTCTCTCTTCTAAATATACAAGGGCACCGAACAAATTGCGAAATGTGCAAAAGCGAACCCATGCATGCGTATTCGTCATATGACCGTTTTTCCTACGCTCTTTTTATACCAGGAAGTTCTATTAATAAGAGCCGCGACATGAGAAAACCAACAAAGTGGTTGTGCGTCCAGCGCATACTCAGATCAGCCTGGGCATCCGCACAGCCTGATCAGAGTCTTCGTTTTGCGCTTTAAGGGTAGCTAAGGATCTAAGCTACCTCCATGCAGACAACAAAGACTCTGATCAGACTGGGCGGATGCCTAGGCTGATCTGAGTCTGCGCTGGGCGCACAACCACTTTGTTGATTTTCTCGTGTCGTGGCTCAATGCTCCAAGTAATGTCTCTTCTATTCCGCAATGATTCAATTACAAACCAAAATAGCTAGTTTATGGTTCGATTGTTGTTGCAGTCTAGAAAGATTGAAGGACGTAGAGCAAGAAGGTTTCTAAGTTACAATTAGAAATAGCAGACTTTTTGAATAACCATATAAACCAGATTAATCTTGGTGAAGGCCCCGTTCCTTTTTCTATGGTATAGACTCATGAAATAATTTATTGTGAAGTATCGCTACAACTTTCTCGTTTCGCCATTGTAAAAGACCGTAATAAGCCCACTTTAAACAAATAAAGCATCCTGGAGTTTCACAAAAAAGATTTAAAAATGATTAAGGCCATTTCGGTTGGCATCAAATTTTAGTTTGCAACTACTACAAGAAAAGATATCACACTGGTGTCGTATCGATAGACTCGACTTACTGGTATATAGTACTTGCAAAAATGTTTCACTTTTGATAAAGGGGAACTAACCGGCGATAATCGACAGGATGGTAGCGCAACGTCCACATAAAATTAATATTCCACAGACGTAAAAAAAAAAAAAAGAGTTGAACCCAGAATAGGCTTCAAATTGTTTAAATGTTAGAAGTTTTTATACATCTCCCTGATGATATCTGACAGCTCTGCAGCCAGCGTTTATATATAACATTCATTTTCACCAGCTGTGATAACAAATAAAACTCAGTGACCTTAAATCTCTGTTTAGTAAGTTCAGTAGACAGAGAAAACCTTGATAGGACTGCACTTATCTGTTGTCAAATATAACTGGTTTCGTAGATGTGCAGCTTTACGGTTGGCTTCTCTTTTAATCAAAATATATAACTGGCATTGCGTAAACAGGTTCCTTTTATATGAGAACAGGCAAGTTGCATCTGCAAAGTCTGGCTGGGTTTTCCTTTTTTGCATATACCATCCTTAATCCCGATACAGCTTTAAAGTGAAAAGAGCAGACTCCGACAGCAAACTCTAGTTGAATTTTCACATTGCACACATCTTCTTGGGGAGCTAATACTCTTTTCTTTCAGAATTGCTCCCCATTGTAAAGGGATGCAAAATTAAAAATGCAGAGTTGTGTCCCCTGAAAGTATAGCCAGTTACCTTAAATTTCAGATTCCAAATACTTTTCCAAGTGATGTTACATCAATGAAATGTTTAATAATTACGAATCTAGATTTCTCATGTCACACTGTTTTTGATCTGATTGATGACGTGGAAAAACTGGTTGGGAGCGTACAGTACATGTGCCTCGTAGTCCGATCTGTATAGTGGACAAATTTTAGTCTGTTGTTCTGACTTTCAGGATGTGTTTTCCTAGTTATATTTAATTTAATCAGTGTATGCACATCAACCCACATTTAACCACCAAACGTGAAAGTTGACGTGCTTTTCATAATGATTGTATTCAGACGTTTCTAACGCTGAAAGAAGTATGGTTCCTTCTTGTGAACGTATTCTCTGCTCTTGAAGGAACTCTTTAAGATTTTAATTTTACCTCACTGCAGCTGGTAATGTGCCGTGTGGCGGCCGTAAAACGTCTCCCCGTACATCATCCATAGTGCAGATTATATTTTATTTTCGTCCTTTGAGATCAGAGGATATATTCTGAGTTATCTGAAATATTAGAATGGTTTATACTCATATTCTAAGCCATTGTTTTATATATTATTTGGACCCTTTCTGTTACTAATCAGTCTTTGAATCGACTGTCCAATTGAGATTAAGAAATTACAGTATGCTTTTCTCTGGTTTCGTCACCAGATATCGTCAGGGTCACTGAAGAGGCTTTATTAGCCGAAACTACGTGGTCTGGCCCATGTTCCTTCTTGTGAACGTATTCTCCGCTCTTGAAGGAACTCTTTAAGATTTTAATTTGAAAAATTTGCATATGAAAGCAAACTTTAAAGTAATATTCCACTAGGCACACAACCTTGAATAAACATTGAATCAACGTTGATTCAACGTTGATTTCATGTTTAGATATCATTGTATATATGCATACAAATTAATTGTGTCTGCGCTTTATTCACCTCATTGACGTCTCGCTATTAGTAAACTTCCATACTGTGTTATAGGGGTCTGATTATATATACTCTTCGTTGTATCGGGGAAACAATGTCTGTTTCCTCTGGCGAGATTGCAAACGGGGTTCCGCGGTTTTCTTAATGAGAGATACCAGACTTTCAGGTTTTTAAGTAAAATCTATACCTCGTGAGTATAATAACCATGTAGAATATAAGGCTTTGCAAAAAGACTCCCTGCCAGAAAAAAAACTCCATCAATATTCATGCACTTTAATTTAATGTAAGCACATGTGACGCATGAACGGAAAGGCAAGTGCTTCCCGTAGCTTAGTGGCTTTACGGACAGAGGGTGTTACAGACCCACTGTATATGAAAAATGCCGATCTCTCTCCTTTCGCTGCCCTCCAGTACATAGAGGAAACCTAAAAGTGGACGTATTTTGATTATCCTTTGATAAATTAGAAACTACATGAGCAATTATCACGAAACTTGATGATTGGATTCATTGCTTTGAGATATCGGCGCACTTCAAAATAGTTAAAAATTCACAGTCTGTAATTAGGCTAAAGCAACGCCCCCGCGCCCCCCCCCCCCACCCCCCTCTCTCAAAATCCCCTCCCCACCTCTTCCCAAGAGTTGCATTGCCTTGGTTTATCTGGCTTGTTTGTATCCGTATGAAAAGACCACAGTATGCGGGCAGATGCAAAAATCACTAATGCACACGGGTTATCCCGAGACAACGACCGCGACAGAAGACAACTAACGCAGTTCAACAGGTAAGGCGGAAAACAGATGTGAGTAGCCGTTTTTCCCTTATTTTCTCTTTACTGAGACTGAATCGAAATTTCTGGTTTCCATATTAAGAAAGGGGGGGAGTTTTCTACATGTCATGGAGAAATCCTGGGTTCTAGCACAATCAACAAAGCGACAAAAAACTTTGAAATGTCAGCGACGAAGCCAAAAAAATATAAATATTTTATTTCAGAGGGCCGTGAACGGTTTACCAAATGTACAAACTTAGGGATTCCGACAGTTTCAATGCTACAAGGGATTACAGAAAACATGCAAATTGTAATAATCCTTAAATTACTTTGTAGAATAGAATTATAAGCATTTGAAGTTAGGTACTGTCTTTTCTTCTGTCAACAACTTACCACGGTTCACATTTTAGGCCAGGTATAATGAACACGGTTCGCCAGAAACAACCAACGCAGTTTTCCTGTCTCTTATCCATTCCATTCCTATTTTTTATTGTTGTAAGTAACATATTTTGCCTCGTGCTTGCAGATGGGCACTACTCGATCCATGCGGCAATACGTATTGTCTCATTTGATGCACACATCTTGCTGTATCTGAACCGGTCTCTACATACGCGCGTATCTTTTAAGTGATTGAAATATCTCACCGAAACCGCATGTCTACTATTCCTGCACTTGCTATTTTATACAAATGAGAAATCAATGCAGTACTAACATCAGCATAAGAAAAAGCATTAAGTTCTCTGCCACACACAGATGAAAGACGTTATGATACATCATGGATATTGTTGAAAGGCATTAAAACTTTACACTCACCAGCGCTCTCCAAGCTGAAGAAGCTGTGAGCTCATTCACCATGCAATCACCTAGCAAAATAGCAATATAAGGGTCACATGTTCGATCCGTTTTTTCTTTTATATTTTGGGAACGACGTCCCCTCTCAAAAGCTTGATTACAATGTATAAGTGAGTCTGAACCCCAAACTTACATACACTCACACCTGGTTATCTATGTTTTCATGGATGTGACCAAACGAAAAGGAGCTGATCATTACGAAATGAAAAAGAGTTACAGTTATCAAACGACCTGGTAATTAGGTTTTTTGGTAACACCGACTTTTTTCGTTTCGTAACAGCTCTTTTTTTTTAGTTTCGTAACAGCCTTTGTATATACATAGTTAACCGGGGGTGACGCTTGCGAACGCTTTACTGTGCATGAACGTTTGAATGTCTATGCATAAACTTCACAAGGTTCTTATTTGATGAAAATTGCATGTAAGCCTTATTCCCAGAGCGTTAATTTGAATTTCTGAGAAACCTTATCGAACCAACAAAACCAACCCCATCTTATCCAAACAGTCACACAAACCAACAGCTCATAGTGAAAACAATTGAGCCGGTTCATGAGATATGGTGTCTTCAAGAGTTCCGACCAGCGTAGACACAAGCCAGAATAGAGTTACTCATGCTGGTTTGAGGCTAGCTGTTTGGCATGACCCTTCTGGAGACTTTGTTCTATCCATGCAGTGAGCAATAAAGACGCTAAGACTATGCGGGTGCGCAGGCTAATTTGTGTCTACGTTATTCGCATATGGCATAAAGCGCGAATTGTTATGTCGCGCCTGAAATATAATCGGGTGACAAAGGCGCACGTGCAAAGTCCAGCAGCCAAGATGGATGGAGGGATAATTTTCGATTTTATGTCCCTTTCAACAGTATTTCAGTCATATCAGGTCGATGAAAGGGTGATAATGAAAGGCTGTGTGCAATGGAACCGCGTTTACGATAGGAAGTAGTCGAGAATGGCCGTCATCGTTCGCATACAGGTTAAACAAGCCTACACTTAGTATAGAGCCAGATCTCACACAGTTTCAGCATATGTGCATCTGTGTGAACAAAAAACAAATACGTTACAACCATTCGTAAGCCGTGTTTAGACGGACAGAACACACCCGGGTGTGTATTTGCACCCTGGTGCAAATTGGCATCCCCGATGTTGCTTAAACCCTATTTTAGATGGACAGAGTAAACCCCAAGATGACTGATTCTACCTATAAACGTCGTTTACATGGACAAAATATACCCCGGGTGCAATTTTGCACCCCAGGTGCAAATTTACGAACGGATGTATTTTGTCTAAACGCGGCTTTAAGTGTCAACCTTAGCACGATCTTGTCAACGTTATATTACCAAGATGAGATGAGTAATATAACTAAGATGAGAAAGATGGGTTCAGAGCCGGAAGAAGCACCACAGAGCAGATCTTCAACATTAGAATCCTGTGTGAAAAGTATCTCCAAAGTCAGCAGAATCCGTGCCATGTCTTCATTGATTTCAAGAAAGCCTTTGGTAGGATATAGCATGCAGCCTTATGGCCCACCATGCTGAAGTACAATATCAGAGCAAATCTAGTTCGCACCACTGAGCATCTATACGACAAGTGCAGTCCTGATGAATGGCAGCACATGAGAATGGTTCAGAACAACAGTTGGAGTAAGGCAAGGATGTTTCCCCGCCCTCTTCAACATTTTTCTCGAACGGATCATGTCTGATGCTCTGGAAGAACATGACGGAAAGGTCAGCATAGGCGGCAGAAACATTGCCAATCTGCGGTTTGCCGATGACATAGACGCTCTAGCTGAGGAAGAGCAGGAACTAGAAACCCTAGTTGAAAGTCTCGACAAAACCTGCACAAGGTATAAGATGAAGATCAGTGCTGAGAAGACCAGACTGATGACAAACAGCGCAGATGTCATCCGCAGGGATATCACGGTAACAGGGCAGAAGCTGGGTACTGTAATAAGCTTCAAATATCTTGGGGCAGTTGTCTCAGACGATGGCTCAAAACAGCTGGTTCTCTTAAGGATTGCACAAGCCACTTCAGCTCTCACCAAACTGAAACCAATTTGGAGAGATAACAACATATCTCTTGGATCAAAGGGAAACTTATGCGCTCCCTTGTCATTTTTATATTTTTGTATGGCTGTGAATCGTGGACCTTGACAGCAGAGTTAGAGAAAAGAACACAGGCTTTGAGAGTAGATGCTACCGAATGTTACTGAACATTACGTACAAGGACTATATAATCAATGAGGAGGTTCGCAGAAAGATCCAAGCAGCCAGTAGAGAATACGATGAACTCCTGGCGCTGGTCAAGAAACGGAAACTAAGGTTGTTTGGCCTCGTCTCAAGGTCTTCTGATTTAGCAAAGATGATTCTACAGGGCACAAAGAAAGGAAAAAGAAGAAGAGGTCGACAGAAGAAGAGGTGGGAAGACAATATTAAAGAGTGGACAGGGATGGATTTTGCCAGCTCAACTAGGGCAGCTGAAAACAGGACAATGTGGAAAGGGATTGTTTCGAAGGCATCTGTGGTGCCCCAACGGCCTAGTATGGTTAAGGGATAGAATAGAATAGAATAGAGGAGTTAGTTGTTTAGTAGACATCATCTTAAGAACGGAGCACGAGAAATATGTCTAGGCCGTCTTGCAACCGATAGACGAAGAGCGGATTACAAGTATAACTCGACAGCTCATTGTGAAAGCTGAACGTTTTCGATTCTATGATTTGAAAATGCTGTAATAATATTATGGTTCTCCAATTTACTCCACCCAATCCATCTAATCAGATTTCGTAAGTGTAACTGAACCATATTGCTTATGCCAAATGTCACTCAGTATTTATACCCGACAGAGGCGAGTTCAGCAGTCCCAGCGCTATCGGGCGCTCAGCTGAATAACTCTGACCATCAACAACCACTCACACTGCTGAACTCGCATCTACCATTTAAAGGGTGTCTGTTAGGTGTGTGCTTGCTATCACAAATATCTGCATCGCAAATAATGCAGTTTCAAGGAAAACGCGAGTGATAACATCGATTTTTTCCAAGGACTTGATATTTTACAAACTGCGTTCGTTGTTCCCGAAGTATGCTGATGAACCGCGTTCAGATGTTTCATGACCCGTGGTATGTTGTGTCCAGGAACAAACTCTAGTGTTCACTGTTCCATGGATTTGAACAATCGACAATAATTTTTCAAACGAATGCTTGCGATGAATTAGAACCATAGACAATATACTACATCTACATAAGAAAAAAATAAGAAATAAGATGTCTTACATAGCCAAAAACTACAACCGAAATAGAAAAGGGTAGGTGAAATTGAACGAAATGAAACGTTGCGAGGTTTAGCTCTCATTTTAATGAACAAATCTCCGTGAAACTTCATCGGTTGGTACCAATATTAGTCTGCTTTCACTCTGCCAAATAACTTTTAAAAGTATTCATGTTCAAGGTTAAAAATCGCTGTTTTCCTACCTTAGGTAGTCCTATGACGTCACCAAATCGAACTGCGTTGGTTGTCTTCTGTCACGTCCGTTGTCTCGGGATAACCCGTGTGTAATGAGTCAACCCACATTTGAAAAAGAAAAAAAAATTGTCTTGCGCAGGTTTCTGTTAATCGATGAAGCTTGCAGTTGCATCTATACCCACTCTAGATATGACGTGAAGAGTTGTCTTGTGCTTTGTTGACCTTTATGGACAGACGACCTTCTTCGGCATGTATGCTGATATATGCCCAGCGGTCTGGTAGTCCATAGAAGAAACATTTTACTATCGGATATGAAGATCTACAGTACCTAATATTTTATTCGACAAGGTAAGGCGAAAATTAAGTTGTTTTATAACTCCCTAGATAGGCCTACTAAGTCTTAACGACGTAGCGTTGGCTAAACACTTGCTAGATCTATGCTGATTAAAACCATTTTTAAATTTCGAAAAAGTTGTGGAAAGCTTTCAGCGGTATCTCACAAAAATATAGGCTACAGTTCCGGCAAAACAGAATTTCATATTCTCCTACACTTCATGATGACGAATGTCTCCCATAAGTATTAGATCTACATAAGTACAGTGGACTCGACAGTATCGGATCATCGACAGTATCGGATCACGCATAAGTTATCATCGATTTTTCTCACAAATAAAGCAAATATTTTTTTACCATTATACAGTCATCAAGTTAGACCAATGACAAAGTGCAGAGTGAAAAATTCGGTCGAAATGTGTGGCTTTAAAACAAATCAGAGTTGTTGAAAAGCTTGGTCCCTCTTCAGCGGCGCTTGTATTTTGTCTTTAAGGCCTACACAAGTTTATAAGTAGGCGACTGAAACCAGTTCTGCTTTGTAATGTGTCCTAGCATCCCTAAAATTGCAGGCAGTCATATTTGTGACATCCCAATATTTGATGAAACTATAGATCTATATAAAGACACCGATGTGCGACATTAACGGACCATTATATAATTTGAGCTGAAAGACAGGCATTAGCCGGCTCTGCTTGTCTGATGCATGGTCTGATGCTGAAAGCAAGTCATAAATCAGTGGCCGTTGTGTCTTTTATCAAAGACGACCAAAAATTCGTCCACAGGGGTTGTGTGTTGCGTTCTCCGGGACTACATTTAGTTGTTTAAAGTACGCAGAGCTTTCTTTTATGACCCGAATTCACCCTCACCCCTCTGTTCCCCCCCCCCTCCACCTCCCCCTCAACACACACACACACATCCTTCCCTTTATCTGTCCCTTCCATACAAACACAATAAGGCACTCGTGTACGCACAAAAATGTACGCACGATTTTTATGTCAACGCCATTTTTATGCCAACGCCATACGCCATACTTTGGCTACATTACGCCGACGCCATCATAACGTCGTTACCAAGAGCAGTTCGTCGCTGCGCACCATTTTCAACTGGACGTTGATACAACCCAAAACACTTTTTTAAACTTAAATAAACTGCGCATTTAAAGAAAAAATATATCAGGATGGATCATCGGACAAACTGTAGATATTGTAAGTAGAGTATTTATATGTTACATGCCTATAATTGCTTTAAGACGGAAAACTGGAGGAAAACAAATCAAGACATTGTGTAGCCAGTAGTTTCAAGGCTACCTTTACGGACTCGTACGACTAGCCACTGCCAAATATCAAATTAGATTAGTTTCATTTTATCATGTTTAATTTTAAAATAAAATATCCCATTTTCTCTTGCGTTTTGCTGCGGCTGAACAGGGTCTGCATTGTTTGCCTATGTCCTTTTTCATGGAACGCAAGGCATTTGAGCCGCGACACGACAAAACCAACAATGTAGTCGTGCACCCAACGCAGACTCAGATCAGTCTGGGCATCAGCCCAGTCTGATCAGACAGTTGCTAAGCGCTTTAAGGGTAGCCAAGAGACTAAACTACCTTCATGCGGACAGCGAAGACTCTGATCAGACTGGGCGGATGCCCAAGCTGACTTGAGTCTGCGCTGGGCGCACGACCACATTGTTGGTTTTGTCGTGTCGCGGCTCATTTACGGCTTAATTTCCGGTTGGGAATAGAATTGCTTCTATACCAGGCGTGTTACGGACAGTTCGAATGCAGTCTGGGGCCATAACGTCAGTTCGTCCAGAAAATCAATTTAAGCTGTATGGATACACCTTCATGTTTGTAGCCATTTACACAAAGGGATACAAATATTGTGACTTCCTGTTTGCCTCCCTGGACAACCTAGCCCTTCCAAAAACTCGCTGCTACAGGCGAAAATTCTGCTAAACTAAATTCTTTCTATCCTTTATCTTACTCTGTCTAATAACATATTACTTTATCATCTTGTGCATTCGGCTGTGGAGGGCTCCTGTCATCGCCGGTCATGTTGGGTCAGTGCGGTCTTTTGTCTTGGGTGCGGTCCTTTAGCGGTCCACGACAGTCCGATGATCGGACTGCCAGGGACCGTGAAAGATTGCTCTTGACCCGGCTGGCGTGGCCCGGTGCCATGCATGGCGCTGACGGGATCCTATTTCAGTCCGCGGTATATGATGATTATTTTATTTAGATTCTGATTATTTAAGCAAGTACTATTCATCTATTCTTCCATATTCTGAATATCCTACCCATTCTTTACTTTACTATATTTCTCGCTTAAATGAACAGTTTTTTTTTTTCTATGTCTTATGATGTCGTTGTCCACTTACCAGTATTGTATGTACATGTTATTGGGGCGGACCGTAATTAATGTTGTTAGAACTTGTGGTCCAACCCATTTGTATGTTTATTATGAAGACAATAAAATATGTTTAGACTAGACAACCTAGCCCTTCCAAAACCTCACTGCTACAGGCTTAAATTCTCCTTTATGAACTGACCTTCATCCCCTCCTCCATTGAGAAGAGAGGCAAAAGTGAGAGTGGTGGAGCTGCTTTCCTTGAAGGTGAATTCCTTCGCGTTAATGGCGATTAATCAAAAGCCTGGTCAGTTTCAAATGTTTGTGAACACGTGCAGATTGTCTTTGTTTATCACATGATATTTTGGCTTTCAGACAGGGCGAATTCAGTTCTTAACACTGACGAGAGCCATCATGTTCAAAGTAGTTACAGTCTACATTCCTTTAATAATGAGGTGAGTTACAAAACCCAGCATTCTTCTGATGATTATAGGTAAGTTATCGCATATTATTTTGTGATATCACAATTTATTATGTGATATCACAAAATCGGATTTAGTGATATCACTAATCCATTTTCTGATATTACAAAATCGATTTAGTGATATAACTAAATAAGAGTGAATTACTTATACATATATCACAAAATGAAATCACAATTTAAGATACATTTTGTGATATCACTAATTCGATTTATTGACATCGTTAATTACAATTAGTGATATAAAAAAACAGGGAACTTATAGTGAAACGGTACCTCATACGTTTTTACGATATCAAACATTCCTTTCATAACCAGCTGGGTTATAACAATGAGCATTCCGTTCACTAATTAACATAGCTGTTTACCGTGCACGTAAAGCAACAAAACAACAACTTCCCTCGATAATCAAAACTGTGTTATAGATCTGATCATCTCAATGTTGTTTCGAAAATGGGAGAGGATAAACCTGTTAAACTCTCGGTAGATCTACAAAAAAGGAAAAAACAAGATCACCACCTTAAAGTTATTCACGAGCACGCATTCCTAACATTATGTTCTACAAGCATGCATTCGGAAATAAGGAAATTGTCTCCAAAAAAAAACTGACCACGACGTGGTATTTTCCCTTTTTGTGTGCCGGGAGAACCACGTGATCATCCACCTTGGCGACCCATGAGAAGGTTTGAATTATTTAAGGCGAATTGTTGCAGTCTCAGGAGAATTTTGCCTCTTGTCTCAAAGGGGACTATCTCTTTAAGGAAAGAATTTGCTCAAAATCTTTCCTTTAAGACTAGATTCCTTTTTTGAGAGGGAAGAAAACATAATGTCAAACAAGTTGTTTACCTTGGTAGAAATGGCGGGAAGTTTGGTGGTTTATCCATTCACCTTAATCCCTGAACAGATTGAATGTACAAAAACACAATAGCTCAAATTTATCAGACTACGCGACTGGTTATGGTTTGTCTAGTCGTATGCGCAAGCTTCTCACTATAGTTTCGTCATTGTTGATGACCGTGATTAGCCAGCTTTAAAAAATAAAACATGATTGAGTTTCATAAAAAAGGGGATTTAAACACTTATTTGAGGCGACTAAAATGACCTACTTTCGTTTTCATAAAGTTGAATAAAATAGTAAAAAAAATTATGTACAAGTGTGGAGCCCCAATCACTATCCCGGCTATCTCTAGAAAGCATTGCTAAATTGTGGAGCGATTTCTTAATTTTCAAAAACTTGTTTCTTCTACTTTTTGCCGGTTAGATGTCTCAATATCTGCACATCGACCCTCATTTTGTTACCAAATGTGAAGGATGAACCGCATTGTACAATGATTTGAGATTAGGACTATGGCGACTTTAATCAGGATAAGTATTCCATCAATATTTATTTCAGGAGCATTCTGGGCAGCACAATACCTTTCATGCCGAGAGAGAAGGCCCGATACTGGCACAGAGTATAGCTGGAGAACAGCATTACAGCCGCCAAAGTAAGTACATGTAATAATAGCTCGGGGTGTCCTACCAGTTTGGATAATAGTAGGGCAAGGGCCGACAGTGCTTGCAGCAGATGCGGGTAGGGGTTGTTTGGCCTTTTTTCCATCCTCTGTCCTATATCTTTTCTTTCTCCCTCTCTCTGGGAGACGACTCGATATAAACTGAAATACTGTCTCAAAGAGCCGTTAAACCCGAAACAACCAACCCGTGAAGTAAAATGCACCAGAGCTCCAGATGTTGAAGATGATTCTGAGATATTTTTTCTTATTTTTCAACGAAAAAGATATGTGACCACTCAATCTGGCGAGACGGTTCTAATGAGGGATTACAACACGCTGTTTACGCTAGAATATGAAAAATTATCCCTTTATTATCCCTATTACCCCTTATCTGGGACGGTGAAAAGGCATAGGGGAAATTGCTGGCGTAATCCCCGTTCTCAGCAATGCGTTATTGTTACTTCGAAAGCTATCCATGAATCTTTAAGTACTAACCCATACAGATAGCTTGCTGAAGATGAATGGCCACACTTCCATTAACTTTCTTATATCTCTCTTTGCCTACCTTTTCAAGGGTGGATGTTGGAGAAGACCCTATTTTGGGAGGTTTTGTCGTTCAAGGACGCAAACAGGAAGTCAAAAAAGTTGTTTCCCTTCAAAGAAAAGTTAGGAAACATAAAAGTTTATAATAGGGCACACGGATCTGAACCGGCTCGAATCGGGTAACACACAACACTATTTCTAAATTATATACAGTTGTCACAATAGACAGCGAAAGAAAATGTGTAATCCACCATGATTTCCCGACATCTTGTACAAAAGTGAACAATCTTAGTGATTTCCCCTACAACGAGTTCCTTCCATAGGGAGTGAACTTTTAAAGGGAAAGAATTGTTCCTAGAGAAGCAAATTATTTAGATGCAAACATGGGAATTATAGGTTACCTTTGAAACTTTCTCTTAAGCCTTTTTTAAGATTTCCTTAACAGATTGACAGTCCAAGCTGAATATCTGATTTGGGATGTTGTCAAATTTTAAACAGCTTTTCAGATATTATGGTTTAATGTGCGTGTGGTGGTGTTGGGGGTGAGGGAGGGAATTGGGGTTGGGGGGGGGGGGGAGGGTGAGGGAGGGAGGGATGTTGAGGATGGCATGGTCGCAGAGCTAGATTTTGACCACAATGTTATGACAGTTAGTTTAGAGATTGATCCTGTCTTCATTACGACTTGACCGGATTAGACAATGCAGATCCGTGATCCCGCAAACTTTATCAAGGAATATGACTATACAACTCTGCAATTTTCATTTATGTTGTTCTTGTCAGTGAAGATCCGCTTTTGAAGATTAAAAATCGGGCCCTTGAGATCACATTCTTTCTTTTCAACCCTAGTTAACTATGTTTCCAAGGATGTCACGAAACGAAAAGGAGCTGTTAATAACGAGAAAGTCATAGTTACCAAACGACTTGGTAGGTCGTTTGGTAACTATGACTTTTCGTTTCGTGACAGCTCTTTTTCGTTTCGTAACAGCCCTTGTATATGCATAGTTAACCAGGGGTGTTTAAGAGTAGACACTATTTTGGAATGGCAACCTCATCCAGAGAAGCAAATAGGAAGTCAAAAGCTTACAAAAATAGCGGGAAAACATGGATATCTTAACTCAGTCATATGAGCCGCGACATGAGAAAATCTAACAAACTGTTTGTGTTTGCCCAGCGCAGACAAAGATCAGCCTGGGCACCTGCCCAGTCTGATCAGACTCTTCGCTATGGGCTTGAATGGTAGCTGAGGGTCTCAGCTACCACCGTGCGGACAGCGAAGATTCTGATCTGACTGGGCGGATGCCCAGGCTGATCTGATGTTGCGCTGGGCGCACAACCACTTTGTTGGTTTTCTCGTGACGCGACTCATAATTTGATTATTATGCGAAAATGCTGCAACACGACAATGCAAGTTCTTACAGTCTCACTTTTTTTTCTTGATTTTCAGATAGGTCGGCGACAGTTCAATATACAGACAACATCGGACATACCTATCACCAGGTGAGTTTCAGTGGAACAACAAAGGTATGTTGCAACAAAAGCTGAGTGATTACATTATAAGAATCTGTGATGGGGCTGAGGCCCAGACAAGGAGCTCTCAGGCTTGTTTTCAGATTATTTATTCTCGAGGGAGGCTTGAGAGTATGGCTCCTGTTGATTTCTCCTTGCGCATGCATTTTACATGTTTCGGCTGACCAGAAATTTCTTTCTATCTCTATTTCATGCACAACCCTGGTTGTCAGTTTCATGCTCTGCATGAAATTCGATTTACAGATAGCAAGCTGATTTGATGAAATTTGCTGTTTAACTTAATTAGGCAGTGCTTTGCAATAATTGACAGACTTTGCCAGTCCTTGAGATAGCATGCCGAGATAAAAAAAAAATTCTCATCCCTCAAACAAGAATATCCTTGTCCAGAGCTGTCAGATCTTTTTTATCTTGGACTGCTGCCTCATTCTAGGCTTTGAAATCTGTTTCAATCTGTCAATTATTGCTTCATATACTATCATGTCAAGGTAGAAAGATACTGAATAGAAATATTGGCGGGGCATTCAAACCATTATAGCAGCTCAACAACTCAAAGGGCTATAAAACATTTGGAAAAGAAAAAAATCACCGTTTTGCCGGGCCGGGTAGCGCAATCGGTAGGGCACCTGACTCGTAAGTCAGAGGTCCTGGGTTCGAATCCCGGTCTGGCCACATACTTTCGTTTCTCCTTCCGCTGATTCAAGAAGGGCAGTTGTCAGTTACTGGCGAAAGTATGTGCACTTACATGTAGTACTGGTTAACCGCTTAGGAGGTCTAAGCCTGCCCAGGAATAGTGTGGTTAGGTTAACTGACCGTCCTGACATGACCTTAGTTGTTTACCGTGGACGTTAAGCATCAGATCAACCAACCAACCAACCAACCGTTTTGTTTTCTTAAAAACAAACTTTTGTATTTTTACATACTTTTTTTTTACACATTTTCCATTTTAATTCATATCTCAAGCAAATGAATGCACTTTCTTTTCTGCACAGCATATAAGCTGTAATACAGGATATTTGAAACAAAATAGTGAAAAAATGCATTTTTCTTGAAAATAAGTTTGTTTGTCTTCTGAAAATGCAAGAAAATTGAATTTCGTGAAGAAAAAAATATGAAAACTATATTTAATCGATGGTGCATGCTGATGCATATAACTTCAGTAAAAAAAATGCACCAAAATCTTCTACAAGCTCATTGAACTCTTATATTTTACATGGTGTAATTTTAATAAATACACTCAACTGAATGAGCACATGACTATTTTTGAGTAATAGAGGTTAAGGTCATTCTTTGACATTTCACCAGTGTCTCTCATTGTTTGACAGTTTCAAACTATCAGGTTTGTTCAAATGATGACCCTTGTTTGACCTTTTATCTTTTTACTCAAGTGAGCGATTCAGTGCCTCATGACCCTCTTGTTATCGTGTATAGCTGCGAAAAAATGTTTCAGACTTTTTTGTTCCTTTTTCAAAGACTGAAAACGGATGAAAGCACAAAAAACTCTGGTTACCAAAAGTGCATTTGAGGAAAACAAAAAGTAATCAGTTGCACTGCAAATAAGAAAACGAAAACTAGCATTAGAATTACGTGTAGAAACGTTGGAAACGAAAACAGTAACCTTTGTTAACTAATTAAGCTGATTTTTGCAAAAAAAAAAAATTCTTTCCCTTTGATTATCGATCCAAACTATGGATTGTTCGATCCGTAAGAAATTCTTGTAAACTAGAAAGCGCATGTCTATATTTCAGCATTCCATGTATTTTCCATAGTAATGCGCTTTCTTTTTTTCTTGTGGGAATATTCACCCCTGGTTAACTATGTATATACAAGGGCTGTTACGAAACAAAAAAAGAGTCATAGTTACCAAACGATCTGGTGACTAGGTTATTTGGTAACTATGACTCTTCGTTTCGTTGCGTAACAGCCTTGAAAACATAATTAACCGGGTGTGATATTGCTCATGACCGGCTGTTTTTTTTAAATGAACCATAGCATAGTAAGACTATACCGATAGCTAGTCGTATTCAATCTCAATATGTATGCGGACTTTCAGGTTATGTTTTTATAGAAGCCGTTTTTCGTATGAATCAGTGGAATTTACGGGATGTCTACAAGATCAGCTAAAATTTCCTGCAAGAAATGAAAAGTCAAGTCTACGTAGTTCAACAACGCTCTGAATACCAAGGCATACATAATTGTGGACAGACACACGCATAAGTCGAAAAATATTTACCCCCCCCCCCCCCCCCCACACACACACACACACACCCCACCCTACCCCTCTAATTGTGTAAATTAGCAAATACTGCATGACTAAACGATTATCAATCATGCACATGAATGAAATAACCCATTTTTTTTTCTTCGGGGGAAAAAGAGAGCCTTTTCGACTCAAAAATTATTCTGCAGCTTGATATTGTAATGTTCAGATTCTCCTTTTCACATTTTCTTGAACATTTCAGGCATACTATGGACAGCAGAGACCTACTCATGCCGAGACATCGCAGCCGAGCCTTGCACTTAGTAGATCAGGGTTGCTCTCTAACAGCCATCAAAGTAAGTTATGATATACTCACACCTGGTTAAAAATGTTTCCAAGGCTGTTCTTAAACGAAAAAGAGCTGTTACAAAACGAAAAAGAGTCCTAGTTCCAGAACGACCTGGTCATGGTGGCTAAACAAATTGAAAAAGAGTCCTAGTTGCCAAACGACCTGGTCATGGTGGCTAAACAAGAGTCCTAGTTCCATAAACGACCTGGTCATGGTGGCTAAACAAATTTGTTTAGCCACCATGACCAGGTCGTTTGGGAACTAGGACTCTTTTTCGTTTGGTAACAGCCCTTGTTTATACATAGTTAACCAGGGGTGATACTAGTCATAAAAGGTTCATGAAGGCGTGTGGTCATCAAATGCTCAGATAAAAATTGCATGTCTACGCATTTTCATTGGGACAGATATACAGTGCAGACCAAGATCAGACTACAGTCTGATCAGCGCCTACACAGTTTGACTTCTTAAAGGAACTCTGACTTTAATTTTACTTTACTGCAGCTGGTGTTGTGCCCTGTGGCGGCCGTAAAACGTCTCCCTGTACATCACCCATAGTGCAGATTAAATTTTATTTTTATCTTTGGGATCAGAGGATATATTCTGAGAAAAAGAAATTTTGATGGGTTTAGACTTTCATTCTAGACCATCTCTTTTTATAAACTTGGATCAGTTCTTGATTCTAATCGGTCTTTGACTCGACTGCCTTATTACAATTAAGAAATTACAGTTTGATTTTCTCTGGCTTTCGTCCCCAGATATTGTCAGGGTCACCGATGAGGCTTGAATAGCTGAAACTTCGAAGTATGGCCCATGTTCCTTCTTTTGAATGTGTTTTCTGCTCTTAAAGGAACTCTTATGATTTTAATTTCTATCTGTAATTTTGTACGTACATGCATTACTTCATTGTTAAAACAAAATGTTCTATACTAACCCTCAACATGTCAATTAAGTTATTCACCTATCCTTAAAAACGCAAACACGTATCGAACAAAACACGCAGATTTGCAGGCTGTCCTGAGCTTTGTCTTCTCTTATTTGTTAAATGTAAACAAAAGCTTGTGCGGACGTTTCGGTTAGAACAGAAGACAGTCGACATGAAGGATAATAACTAAATTATTATTTCCATTATCATGATTATTGTCATGATTATTATTCCTATCTTTCTATCTCTTTTTAATTAATTTTATATTGCTTTTCTTACATTTCTTCGAGAAACAGTTTTATAACAGTTTGTCATGATCACTGCATAATTAGCCAAAACTTCTAAGTATGGACCATGTACCTTCTTTCGAATGTGTTCTCTGCTCTTCAAGAAAGGAACTCTTTTAGATTTGAATTTTACTTCACTGCAGCTTGTGGTGTGCTGTGTGGCGGCCGTAAAATGTCCCCCCGTACATCATCCATAGTGCTGATATTTTAGTTTCGCCCTTTGAAATCAGAGGATATATTCTGAGAAATTAGAAATTTTAATTGGTTTAGACCTATATTCTAGATCATCGCTTCCATTCATTTGGGCTTCTTTCTGATAGTCATCAGTCTTTGAATTGATTGCCTTATTAAAACTAAGAAATTACAGTATGCTTTCTCTGGCTTTTGTGACCCGATCATTTCAGGGTCACTGATGAGACTTAATAAGCTGAAATTTCACAATATGGCCCATGTTCCTTCCAGCACCCAACAGGTGCATGCTGTTGAAACAACATTAAATGAACGCTGATTCAACGTCAGGACGTTATTTCAAAGTTGATTCAACATCGTGTGCCCGGGGGTGGAAGAAGGGAGGGTGCAGTTTGTCCTTTTCTGATATGTGAGAAACACACTGTGGTTTCTTTTTTAAGGTACATCATTTGATTCCGGATTTGTCGACCTTTCCCAAGACGGCACAGACTATCCAGCTGCTAGGCCATCGTGCACTATCCAGGCAAGCCAGGGATCTCGGTCATGCGCAGCTGCAGAGCATCAGGTCATCTCTGAAAGTCTATACTCCATAGCTGACGTGGAAACTGTGTCTTGGCAAAGCAAGACAGATGACTTAATTGACAGCCTACTTCGTTCCCGTCCAGCTTATCGCAGACGGGTACCACCGGCCGTACTACCACGAGATGTGTACAAGGCCCCACAACTGGTTCAGCCAGCGGCACACACCGCAACAAATAATGACTCGTGCAGTTCATCAGAATCGAACAAAGGTGGATCCCACATTGAAACCCACTGTTCAAATAACGATCACGACAGATCCGAAAGTCAGAGTAACTGCACGAGAAGCCCTGCTACGTCTCGGTACGATGCCGATGACGAAAATACAGCCAGGTCCTCTGAAACCGCTGTAATCGTCTATACGAAGAAAGGCTTCGTTGACAGATACAGGGGCCACGACAGCTATGAGTCTGACTTTGAGGATGACTCTGAAGAAGGCCACAGAGATGACGGACAACTTGGAACCTGGACACCAGCTGACTGGCAGTCCCTTTCCAGCTTCAGCTATAAAGGAGGAACTCAGATGGGGCTGGCAGACTGCCTGGTGGTCAGAGGTTATGTCATCAATGAAGCTGACCGAGATGCCCTGAAGCTGGACCTAAGCTGGGTGGACATAGCAAACCCAACACCACGACAGCGAATCACAAGGCCTGCAACAGTAACCATAAGGAGAGGACGGCCAATAGCTACTACTACGCCTGACCCGATATCAACAACAGCATCAAAAGGGGGAGGGCGTATAAGAAGATTCTTCAAGAGGATACGAAAACTCTTCTCCTGCTGCCTTTCGGGAAACGCTGAAGAGTAGCTATAACATCTGATAATTACAGTGCCATTTATGTTCTTTGAGTGGTTTGGCATTCGTCGTCAATCTGACGAAGTCATTGCCAAATCGTTTTCGAATACACTCAGTATAGCTATTCTGTTTATTAACATGGTTGCAAAGAACCACGACTATAAGCCATAACAGAAAAATACTTCCTTAAGGTGATTTTTTTTACATCCATTCACAACTTGGTCAACGCTAAATGGAGCGAATTTTTTCCCTGAGAGCAATTTCTTATATTGAATAGTAGATCCCATTTTGGAAGAACTCCGTGTCCACAGAAGCAAACAGAAAGTCACATATATCGTCTGCCTTTGTAAAAATGACGAAACATGAGTTGTACTCTTGCACCTAAAGCTGTAACATCACAGCACAGTTTATCATTTTTTTCCTATTTGCAACAACGTTTTTGGTTTTAAATTAATCACTTAGTGCTAAAAGTATATAGGCACCAGCTTGAAAATATACAAAGGGTATGGTTGGAATTTTGTCAACTTGAGCAGATGCATATTTAAATTTTGTCAATTTTATTAGATGCGTATTCATTTTTTTTCAACCTGACAAAATTAGATACGCCAATGCATATTTGCGAGCAGAAAAGTGACAAAATGGAGTAGATTTAATGCCTGCAAACTTAACCGTTTGAAGGGTCTGAATTACTATATTTTGCCTTAAAGGGTATAAAACATGATTGTGCGTAGTGAAATTGCACTATCTATGCCACGATTGGGTCTTGGCTGTGCGTACATATTAGAAAGAACAGTTTAACATGCTGTGGCTCAGTTTATCATGAAACAGCTCGGTTATTTCGGTGAACATCTCCCAGAAGTCTGTTGGAGGCACAACAAATGTATTTTCAGGAGATGACCACTATAAGCCTTTAGCTTACTGTCAGATCCTGATACTTGAGATTGTAAACTATACAATGTGAATTGATTAATAAAATATTGTTTGAACCAAATTTATTACCATGTCGGGATATTAAATGGCTGTGATTTAGTCAGCATTGCAGTCTTAACATTACAGAAAAGCGACACTTAAGTACTTAAAATACTCTAATTAACAGCACAGCTGATGCGTCAAAACAATTAACTGTCTTTCCTTATTTTAAGTTCGCAACATGACTTCAGTTCAGCACGGAGCGTTTATTTTGTTTTAATCATGTTTCGCTAGAATAGGTCCCGGCATGATTATAATACTACTTTTGCAAAAAATTATACCATTACTTTGCTTTTGGTCTATGTTTAAGCTATGTTCAAACGAGCAAAGTTTCTTTGTCACAAAATTAGCAAAGAAAGTTTGCCAAGCATCTTGCACACACACACGGAGCAAATTATTTGTCTCCAAAAAATGTAACAAAGAATATTTGTCAAAAAAACCCTGGTACTAAAATATTTGCAGCAGTGGCCTCACGAAATAAGATTCTCGTCGAAGTTATCTGCCTTAAATAAACGTGCCCATGTGAGCGCACAAACATGCCACATTTTCTGTGTTAAATATATTTTGTTCTAAGCAAACTGATTTGATTATGAGCAAAGTTTTCTGTGTTCATTTCAAAAGCTTGTTACATGTTCTGTGGTAAATGTTCTGTTCACACGGACAAATGTTATTTATCATATAGGGCCATATAGAATAATTATGTTTTATCTAATCTAAGTAACAACGAAGCGCACATATAAAAAGGTTCTAAAATCTACTTGTCAGCAGACGACTTAGTTCATTTGAAAGGACATTGTAAACGAGAAGAACTTAAACATATACTGCCCGACATCAGAATGAATGTATGTTTGATATTTTGTTTGCAGTATATACTTTATACAAAAAAAAAATCCATAAAACATTTGCTGCGAATCTGACAAATATTACTGAAAAGCTGACAAAAGTATAGTTAATAAAATTTTGCAGCAAAATATAATAATATATCTTCTGATATGACATTAATAAACCGCTAGCAGAGCAATTCGGCCTATAAACAATGCCGCACAATGAAAATTTTAGAATGCTGACATTGCATTTAGCTTTGTTAGTATGCATTGCTCGATGTCTTTCACCAGGCGAATAAAATTTTGTCTAAACAACGAAGACTGTTATACAACCAATTCATGTTTTAACAGCGCCACATTATATTATGTATGTCTCTTCTTCGTTGAAAGCATAGAGTTACAACTTTTCAAAAACTTGTAGACAAATGCAAGGTCTTGCAAACTGGGACTAACCTCCTGAAGGTGTGTATAAGTAACAATGCAAAAACCATGCATTTTTCTACCAGTTTATGAAACAGTTTTAGTTTGACGTTTTAATGAAGAAGCCCCACATAATTGTGTCATGCTGTGCCGTTATGATAATGTAAGTTTCATATGTATTGGTTAATTTTAACACTTCCAGTCAGTAAAACAATGCTGTAGCTGACATTTGAGTTGTCTTATATGTTATACGCATTTAGTTGTAGACATACAAATTGTTCGATATCACTTCCGAGCTAAACGTCTTGATGAATCTGGCATTCTTATTTTTTATTCAAGTCTCTCACTGAAATTTGTCAGCTTTGATTGGTGGTAATAAAGTGTACATTACTTTTCTTTTTATGTACTGTGGTACGGAAAATAATCAAAATCCAAGCACAACAATAGTTAATATAACATAACTCCATTCTGATATCGGTCAGTGTACTTTCAGATTTGTTTGTTTTACGGATTCTGTCAAATGGATTACGTCACTTGCTGACAGGGGTACTTCATATGGCATATTGTGTCCCATCCTATGATATTTGTATATGTATTCGGCGTAAAACACTAGCAAAGCTTGGTTGTAGAAGAAGCTATCGCTTCAAAGTTTGTAGGTGATAGTCTGTTTTTGTAATTGTATTATGTGGAATAACTGTCCGAAAATGTCAATACCATATATGTGTTTAGTAATTTATAAATAATCCATCGGGTTACCGTTGTGATATGATGGTAAATTTATCGTATTTTGGTCAGTGGACTTGTCCCTCTTTGTCATTTGGATGAGTCCATTTCTAGTTTTAGGGGTTTCTGTTGAATGGTTTCTCTCTTATTGTATTTTGCATAGCAACTCCTGTAAGGTCAGCATTGTAGTCCCTGATCAGATCTGTGGCGTCTGAACTGGGTTTGCGCTGATTGCATACCGGTGTGTGCCCAAAACGGGTATCTAGTCTTAAAAGGTCCTACGGGTATTACATGTATCGTAAAAGGCTTATGCCAAAGCAAAACAGTGCCATTTTAAACAAGGTACTGTTTATACACTGTTTAAAATAACTGAAAGACATTTGAAAAATGTTTAACTTTACTGACATTTCAACTCATTACGTCTTACTGAATATTCGATATATTCTGCATTTTTTTGGACACGGATGACAGTTCTAGCAGCTGACAGAGAATGTCTTTGCAGCTTTGCTCAAGATGTTTTAATAAGAAGCAAAATGCCATTTCTTAAAGTAGTTTGTGATTTGGAAAAAAAAGGTTTGGAAAGTAAAATTGTATCAATGTATTGCTGTGAATTTAACTGTTTTCTGCAGACATACATAAGGACAATTGAGCCTCGACATGCGACGTCCAACAATTTGGCACTGGTGATAACCAAAGCTCTGATCTGACTGCAAATACTTATTTGCAGTCTGATCAGAACCTTTGCTTGTCACCTCACCCTTCTATAGAAGTGGCACCAGTGATAAAGGCAGTGGTGAGGTTTCTGATTACCTTGTGTAAATGAGAAGGATGATCTGAATATCACACGACAAATTGCCACATTGTTGGAAGTCACATGATGTGGCTGAAATACACAGCCATGAGTAGGCCTATATAAGAATGTTTTTCAGTACTTTTGAATAGTGTATAACTTTAAAGCGCACTGTATTTTAATTTGTGTTACATAGTATTTTGTTAAAATTTGTATTTTGAACCTTTTATACCTTTTTAAAAATTTATTTTCTCTAATTGTCTTGTTTAAATTAATTCTAAGCTACAGCCTATAGACCTATGCGACCGAACGGTTTTCCTCTCCAGTCCGCTATAAAAGTATGATACAAGAATTTTGAATTTTAAAACCAATGATCGAAGCCATTTAGCCTCGCGATTCTACGCCCTTTTCAACAGTATGTCAGTCATATCAGGACGATGGGAGGGTGATAATGATTGGCTGTGTGCAATGGTACCCCGTTTCTGGTTGAAAAGATCTCGCCTTGAGCGGGGCTCGAACCTGGGACCGCTAGATCAGCAGGCTAAATCTTAGCAAATTGCTCATCTGGGCTAAAGTTTGTAAATCAGAAGCATTGTTGTGTTATAGTGTGACTGAGCAGCAGGTGTCCCCTGACTCGATTCTAAAATAAACTGACGGAAATGTACCTTTTAGTTAGATAAAACAGTATCTTGCAAGATTATCCAGGCCAAAATGAATGAAACGAAATTTGAAAGTACTTAGTGGTTGCCCCGATAGATAACAATCAAATCGGATCGTTCGAACTTTCATTTTTGTTTTCAGCATATTTATTGATGTAGACTGGTCACTTATTCCTGTTTACCGTCTTCACCTTTAAATCAACTGAAGACGTGAAGTCCCAGGATCAGATTATTATCTGAGGCAAACACTAAGCCGGCTAAAGACTATGAAGAGAAATCTTCGCAATTGAAAACCCTCCGCTCGCTACGCTCGCTTCAGGTTCTTAATTGCGAAGAATTTCTCTTCGTTGCCACTGACCTGTACATGACCGTCATGATTGAGATTTGTTTTCTGCATATGATAATAGAAATTTCCAAGCATGAAGATTCGGGTAAGCTGTATAAAACCATCATGCATGGCCCTTTTTATTCCATAAACGTATGAAGATGATGGGCTTGTAAAAGACAAACGAGTCCACTAGGCGTAAATGGGTTAAGCGACTCTATCTACTTCTTAATGGCCTCTAAGCTATACCGACTTACATACTCAACATAGAAACAATATAATATTTCAGTAACAAATGTCAAGCTTTTTGAATGATCTGAAGCAGTTGACTCTCTGTGATAGAAGCACGAAGCTACTGTTACTGATTGTGTCTTACATATATCTACATATTGCAGTTATTTTAACATATCGTAATCAATCTTAAATTAGTAAGATTGCGTGCTTCATTGTCTCAGTATATCAATTAGAATCACAAATGCAGGGAAGTAGTCGAATTGTACTTTTGTTCGCTTTTAGGACCTGCATCATGTGAAATCTTGTCTTTGTCATATATGAAATGCACATGCTCAGATCAGATGTAAAAAGATGTCTATATCTTGAGCACCTCTCTCTCTCTCTTGAAATTTACAAGGGCGCCGAACAAATTGCGACTATGCAAAAGCAAATCCGTGCATGCGTATTCGTCATATGACCGTTTTTCCTCCGCTCTTTTAATACCTTAAGCACCAGTGACGAAAATAGCTTAATTTGCAAACAGCGTAAATCCTGATGAGGCGGCTCATAATGAGCCGCCTCATGTAGATCTACACCGTTTGCCCTCTAGCCTTTGAATTTTCAATATGAAATGTCTTGAACGAGTCATTTTTTTAATTATCGCAGACGTAAATTTTGTCGGCTGCCATAGGGAACTTAATGCTTCAATATGGCGGAAACTACCGATAGCGACCTACGGGCTTATCCGAGAGCTTACCTGTTCAAATAATGTCGAGTGTTATATGCAATTACATAGAAATATAATAGAAAATGTTAAATTAAATATATATATGATATTACGACAATTTTTTATAAGTTATGATCATAAACTTCAGTCTTTGTCCGTTAATATGGTATAAAAATATACAAATTAACTTCATGTTTTGATACTTCCATCGGCTTTTGAAGTTTGAAGCTTCAGTCACATGAAATTATATAAGAATAATGTCGAAAATGCCTAAGAAGCTATGTTCAGCCTAAAATTTGAAAATGATCGGTTTTCTATAAAACTTTTATAAGTTATCACCACTGAGAGATTTTTATAAGGTTTACATTGATGTTATTCATTATAAAATAAGTATACTATAAGTTTCTTCCATCGATCTCTAAACATACAGAAAATCGCGTTTCGAAACAACCTCGCTCATAATAGTTTCAAATAGTTTAAGTCCAAATCCGCCTATATTGCTCAAAGGCTTACCATAGTCAGGACGCTGAAATTCAAAAAGGGCCTATTTTTCGAGTTTAATGCCCCGACAATTCGAAAGGATGAATTTGGTATATTATGAAAGTTTATCATCCCAACTTTAACTTAGGGTATGATGTGGTCCTCAAAAGTGGATCCAGGATGTAAAATAAGGGGAGATAACTGGGTACCAAAGAAATGCAAAAAAATGATCGACTGCCTTTCTCCTTATTTTTATGTCATTTGAAGCGGAGTTTCAAGCAAACAACATAAGTTTTAGAAAAAGCCTATTATACTGCTACGACTGATACTTATTAGCTTTCCATCCATTTTGGCTTAAGCCCGTAACATTCGGTTATAGACGTTACATATGAAAATATTCCCAAAATGTAAATAAATTGAAGGCAGAATCGTTTTGTTTTCTTTTGCTAGTATATAATCCTTTAAAATCATCTTTAAATATTAGAAGAATTACAGCCTGCTTGATTCCTTGTCATTCGCCTATGTTACTACTTGAACTAACGTAGAATTAACGTAAATAACATTTATACAAAATGTATTCCATTACATCACAGCTAATCAACAACCTTCACCAACTCCCAGGAAACTCTCATAAATACGGTATTCACACATCTTTTAAGGAATATTGTTGACAGAAGTTTGTTGCTATTTTCACCAAGCAGTTTAAGGCCCTCGAAAGCTGGGTTTTATACGTGAAACAGAAAAGAGAGTTATTATGTGTTAAAAGACTTGACAAATACTGAACAAACAGTCTGTTTTGCTATTTCTTTCTTCTTGTAGCAACTCTCAACACTTTTGCTGACATGATTATACAACGGTTCAATTTTCTTGCTACGCTTCCCATGACACTAACATACGTGACTTTTAGTCAAAGCAATAAAAAAGAAACAAATAGATAAATTGAGAGATAGAGAAGCTATTACCCCAAGGAAAATAAAACTACTGATGCTCTGAACATTGTTATTTATACATGTAGTGGTGTCAGTCAAGTGACAATCAAACATCATCGTACTTTTTATTATAAATAAATATAAAATTAGGGAATTACTAGTCATTTACACTACAAAACCTGCTGTTACATTGATTATTGAAAAAAAAATCGGTTCAAAGAGCATAAAAATTGAAAGACTACACAAAGGTGAGAAAACTAAAATACACACTGGACTTTAATGACATGAGGCACAGAAAAGTATCTGCCGAATCAAAAATAAGCATCTGCTTACAAAGTACGCATTCTTTTATGAGACTTGCATGTAGGTATTTTTCGTTACCAATAAAAACGACAATGCTCAAGTGAAAGTTTCAGTTACAATTAAGAAACAGCCCAATTACATCAATAAATTACAATACTTTATTGCATTTACTTTTTTTTTATCAATTGTTAAAGTCCCTAAAGACGGTGATACATCATGCGCTTGGTAGTACAACATCGGAAATATGCAAACTTCTTATTAGTTAATGTTACTGTTAATCAGAACTTTAACTGCCGAAATGATACACGTTGAGATAATGTATTTTCACAGCCTCCAGCCTCCGGTCAACTACTCGCCGTCCGACTGTAAGTAAAATGTATTGTAATATGAGAAAAATAGAAGACGAATATCACGTTTTGTTGGTATGCCCATATTATACAGAGCTACGAAGAAAATACTTAAAAAGTTACTTTTGTAACTGGCCAACACTGAATAAATTTGACCAGCTGATGTCTACCTCGTCCAAGAAGACTTTAAACAAATTAAGCAAATTTATCTATTTTGCATTTAAGCAACGAAATGCTCCGTAGTTTCATATAGTGAAATATACGTTATATTCTATTAGTATATATTGCCTTTGATGTCATGTCACTTATGCTTCTCAGTTAAATGTTGTATTTATTTATGCTCACTCATATGTTTGTTATGGCTAAAAGCATTGTATTATGTTTAATGCCAAATAAAACATATTGTATTGTATTGTATTGTATTGTATTGTATTGTATTGTTTTGTTTTGTAACATTTTGAGTGCAGATAATACCATGTAGGAATAATGTGGCAAATATTGTGAATTACCCGTCCCGTTACCATAAACATAGACAAAACTCCTGAATAGACTGATGATGGGACATCTTATAAGTTATGATATTTCCCTTCTTTCGTTAACTCGTCACAAAATATTTTTAATATTTTGCCTTATAACTGATGAGAACGCTACAAACCGGTAACGTTGATAACATTTCAGCAAGTAATCTTGGTACTTAATTGAAACACTGACAGTTTCTTTAAATGGCTACCTAATTAACGGTCGAATACGCTATTCAATTTCAATTTTGAGACTTTGTTTTAAATTTAAGTTGAGATGGAATGAAGTATCATAATAGTTTAGCTATAAAAGCTTTCGTGCTTCATTGGTGCGATTTTATGCTCAATAATGATAAAAGTATACAGATTAAATAAACATGATAAGTTAATTGTAAAGACTGAAGGCTTGAGGCATGCAGACATTGAGGCCTTGAAAGCAGCTTATTCACAAACAAATATTATCGTTTGGTACTGAATGAAACAATTCAAATTACAATTATATAACGCAGTATAACGTCTATTCAGATACATGCCAAACAAATGAAAGTTAAATACCTCTAACAATCTCGTTGTCTTATTTATTTATTTTCATGGTGGCATGTGCATCCACTACTTTTAAATATAATCAATGGCTGTAGCATCTATGGCTATCTATTCTTCATATATCGAAGTTTTCCGGCATATGTTAGATTTCTTAGAAGATAAGTTTCAATAAGTATTCACCTGGTATAGCCAGTGCAGCGCACACTGATTCAAAATGTTTCAAGCAGTTAAGTCTACGATAGGCAAGATTTTACGTTGAGTAATTATACTAGATGTTAAGTAAAAATCTTTCATTTTACTTATTTATTCGGATACTGAATTCTGTGCTGATGCTTTTATTTCTTCTGTTATATACGTGATATACATATGATGACTGTTTACTGAGCCGTTTGAAACTTCATGTTTTGTTGCGTATTCAAATACCTAAAAAATCCATGTTTATGACGCAACGCCTACGTGTTGTTGCTGCATCAGAAGGGTGAGGTAGCGCGAATAAAACTAGTTAAAGCTCCTGGTAGATTATGTACAACTGTCTATACAAATATGAAAACTTCTACATGCGAATCGCATTAGTTGGTTTTCTTGCCTTCTAGTCGCCTGTATAGCTGTCCTATATGTGCTTTCTATTTTGTTTTGTGGTTTAAAATAGAAAATAGGTAAAATTAGATGTATTAAATGTTTGAATGTATTTTGTATTTTTTTTTTTTTTTTTTTTTTTTTTTGGTGCTTACTTAAGTTCGATTCCTCTGTGTTGGAATGGAGTGTCTGTTACCAAAGATGTGCTGTTCCGTTTTGTCGTATGCATGTTTCCCATCTTCTTTCGGTGTCTTGGGTGGGCTGTGTTTTGTAATTGTGGCCTTTCCTGGGCAATTTTATTTACATTTTTCTTTGTACGTTTTCTACATCTCATATACGTAAACTTGGGTCTGCATGCATATCTAATAAATACACTGTAACCAAATAGCAAGAAACAAATTAAGATAGTCAACATGTGAACGAGTTTTATTCTCTGGAGAGACGTACGAACTTGCAAAATAACGCTGTTCACAATGGTTTAAACCACCTACTGGAGGAAACAGTGATCCTACAACTATGCTAATATCTACCATATGCATATTACTGAATAGCTTCTTTTGATATCTGGGTAGTTTACGTTGTAATTACTTTTCAAACCACGACGTTTGGTTATTGTTTGAACATAAATTTGAATGCCGTTCATTTTTCCGCCTGTCAGTAAGTGCAAATATTCGTTAGTACATTGTCTTTTTCAATTTTGATACCTCCTTCATTACATTAGTGCCAATCCAACTTAACATATTTAGAGATGCTGTTAAAATACTTCATTTACACACTAAATACCAATTACATGTATAAAACTTCATTTTGTTAAAGGGAGGACTGAATTAGCTTTTAAGACAAGGGAAAAACGCAGAGTTTAAAAACACTATTTTCAAAAACATATTTGAACGACGAAACGATTTTAAGTTGAAATATTATTTCATTTTATTTATTATTTTCGTTTAATGGGTAACATATATAATTTGTATTATTTGCTATGAAAAGCTTTTCGAAACTGTTTTTTTTTTTCAACAAATTATAGTAACTATACTCTAATGCAGTAAAACAAATATGATCCTGTTTTTGTATTCCACATCTTTATGTATCTTCTGAATCGTCTTAACTATTATTCTTTTTAACAAAATTATATTAAGTAACGTATGTAACGATCGAGCTGTAACAGACAAATGCCAGTGATAATGTGAATGCGTAAGTTGTTGGAAGTCTTTGCAGACCCAGAAGTGGTTGGGCTGGTTTTCTTGTTAAAACTGCACAGCACGGGGAAAATTCAAATTGAAATTCAAATTGAAATGAACGTCTGAGGAAAACGGGATCCATGGTGGTGGTTATATAGACTCTAAAGAGAAACGTTTTATGAAGTACAGAGTGCAGTGTCATTACCACTGGATATTTCGTGAGTCAACTGCCCTATAATTCTATGCGCAGTTTGATGAGAATCTGGAAGACAGTGATTTAAAATGAAATTTAATAGCGTCAAACACCAACAGTTGGTAGGATGAATTATCCTTGAGTAAATATGTGTATACACCGGTCTTCTTAATATTTTATAAGCATGCATTTTGTAAATTATTACAGAAACTGATACTTTGCACACAAATACGTCATTTCATGAATTAATCAGAACAGTTTAGTGCACCTCTAAATGGGCAGAATTATAGCGTTTTCATTTTGAGCAAATTAAGGTTTAAAAGGGGTAGGGGTAAAAAGAGGTAATTAAAGGCACGGGATCCTATTTCAGTGACCACATCATACCCTATCATAAAGCCCAAATGCTGTGCTTATCAAATTTCGTAAAAATTTCCTTTCGAATCGCCGGGGCATTAAAGTTGCAGTTTTTCGGCTTCAGCGTCCTGACTACCACTTCATTTCTTGGTATTCGTGTTTTGTTTATGTATTTATAATTGTGCTGTTATGATCTAACTAAGAAAGGAAGAATATTCATATTGTCTTATTAAGGAAGAAAGAAGGAAAGAAAGAATAAACGAATGAACACAAGAAAGGAAAAAAGAGAAAGAAGTCACGTAACTCCTACACGTGACCATCAAAAATGAACAGACAGTTAATCGACTACTTGTGGTTTTAAAAATCCCTTTATAAGCTAAAATCTTAGAATCCATAGAATTATATTTTTGACTGGCAGATTTGCTCATTCATAATCAGGAGACACGAAGATACATACACTGTATTGCTCTCTTAAGATATTACTGTCGAAAAAAAAATAATGTAAGAAACTAAATCGGTGAAGATTTTCTCGTAACCGTGGTAGTGTAAGGATTGATCGGTATGGGAAAAAAATTGCTATGAAATATTTTTCTTGCAAGGCTATAAATTTACTTTATTTGTAATATTTCTGTTCATAATGCAAGTTAGTCGCTTTAATTTTATGACTGTTTTGGTGAAGCTAGCAAGGAATATTGAAAGATATTTTTGTGGTTTTTTTTTTTTTTTTTTTTTTTTGCTAAAATATGAGTACTCTGTGCTCCTGCGGACACTTATCAGCCTCTGATATGTGCAAACTGATAAGACTGAACAATGTCTGATCAGTTTGCGCAAGCTGATCGGAATTTGTTGATGTTGACAATATACAGTACAATTAACATACTTATAATTACACGAGGATTAATCGATTATCATAAAATCCGATATTACCTCTAAACTGTTTTCGTAATTGTCAAACCGTTAAAGTTTGTTAAAGTCATCATGACTTGAACAAAAATAAATGCAAAAAAATATAAAGCTTCAATAGTCAATTTATGGAATTAATTATGTATGCAAACTGACTCAGACCAACTTATGCACTTGCAAAACACTGGTCTGAGTTTATGATCAGTTAATAATTTGTCAATTTTAGTTGAATTTGAGTTTGTACATAACCTTACCCGTGTTTCTGCACAAACCGAACTGATCCGAATTTCTGTTCAAAATATTTTGAACATGTGTTATCAAATCAGGCTGTGACTGTGCGAAAACCATTTAAAATTATCATGTGGAAATTAAATTGAGATAGAATTAAATGCCGTAAGAAATACGGAAAGAACAGTTGAAAGCTGCAAGGCACTCGTCAGCGTTCCGCCCATAGAAAGGTCACTTTCTTTTCTGCTCAATGTTCAAAAGTTTGCTCATATGAGCCGCAATACGATAAGACGAACAAATTGGAATGTGCGCCCAGCGAAGACGCAGATCAGCCTGGACAGCCACCCGGTCTGAGCTGAGTCTGAACTATGCGTTTAAAGGGTAGCTAAGACTCTAAGCTACCTCCATGCCGCTAGCGAAGCCTCTGATCGGATCAGGCGGATGCCCAGGCTGATCTAAGACTCCGCTGGGCGTACGTGCACCTTTGTCGCGGCTCATTTAATTGGTTGCTAAAGACATCAACTGAGTAGTCGCTGTCGGCCGGAAGGTGTGAAAATACAGTTGGTCACACGTCTTGTCAAAACAATGCAATTTCAAAATTAACACCTGCTAACGGCAATGAAGGTCAGAAATGGATATTTAATCCGAACGTCATTTGTATGAAACAGTAATTTCAGTCGCGTCGCAACAAAATCAACGCAGTGCCATAGCGCCCTGCCAAGACTCAGATCAGCCTTGGCAGCCGCCCGGACTAATCAGAATCTTCGCTGTGCGCTTACAGGACAGGCAATAGTCTAAGCTACCTCTATGCGGACAGCGAAGGCCCAGATCAGATGGGCGAACGCACACGCTATTCTGTTATTGTTAACACAGTGATGACAAAACCGGCTTCAGAGAAGTTCAACACCTGTCCTGGGATGATTTACAGACACTTCGGCCCCAAACCGTCTCGGCCCCTAGACACTTCGGCCCCAAACCACCTCGGCCCCAGTCACTTCGGCCCCAGTCACCTCGGCCCCAGTCATCTCGGCCCCACGGACACCTCGGCCCCTAGTCATCTCGGCCCCTATGACATTTCGGCCCCAATTGTATTTTCGTATTTTTTTAGTATATTTAAGTGTAAAATTATCAGAAACGCTCTTGAGTGGAATGCCAGGCTTTGTTTTGCATTATCATTAAATGTATACAGCTATTACTTTTGCAGTATCTTGAAAGAATGCTCACAAATAACCGTATAGCGAAACGGCTGTAACAAATTTCAATAAATTTCATAGGCGCTGAAAAGACGATCCTTTGTAACTAAGAAGCACACCCAAAAGGAACGAGCATTATTAATCGGATCAAGAGTAGCAATTCAACCATCTTCGCAAGCCAAGGGTACTAAGTCCACTTGGCCGTCGGCCTTTTCGAATTTCCCTCTGCAATGGCATTTCATCGGATGGGAGCAATTTCCATCACATCAAATAATATTATCACATTTTTCGCATAACATGCGCTCTCAGCGACAGAAAAATATCGTCAAGTTTTAACCTACGGAATCCCAGAACGGACATTACCTTTCCGATATTTATCAGGAAAAAATGATCCAATAAAAAACAGAATTAAATTAAATCAAATTAAGAAAGGGAACAAAAGTAAGAAAATCAGACAGGAATTTAAAACAAACGAACAGAATGGAAATTGATATAAGAAAATTAGAAAAGAAAATGATACAATCTATTTAGAAATGAATTTGAAACAAGAAAACAGAATTTAAAACAAGGCAGTGCAGTGTCCACAAAGCAGAGGTTATAGAGCGGTGGTGGGGTTGGGGTTCAGGGAGTCTGTTGCGAGAGGTGCGGACCTGAAACCGCTGATCTGCTAAATATGCTTTATGATGATATTTATTAAAGGAAAGATCATGATTTGATAGATTATTCACCTCCGCGATTATGAGTAAAATAGCCGTAGTTATTTAGATTAATTGTTCGTTTTAGCCTGGCAAAAGTTTGCCCTTTCTAATTTACATGTTTGCCAATTTTGGGTAATTTTTACACCGACTGAAATTATCTATCTATCTATCTATCTTCTTTCATTGTTTCTACGAAGATTGCATGATCGGCCGCGCAGACTGATCTGAGTCTTCGCATACCGTATGGTACATAATTACGCGAAGCCCATAAGTAACACTATCGCCGCCTTTCATTTTTTGGCGCTCTATGACAACAGCGAACACTGATAAAAGGTAAAAATATACTCCCCCGTCATTTTACCATTTCCAAATAATTTTTGTGACTAAATTTCTTTGGTCATTATATTATTATATCAAAATTCTAAATAAAAGTTCACAAAAAATGTTATGGTTTAAGAAAATTATGAATTAAAAGATAAAATATATCTGCAAATGAACAAAATCATGAGTCAGTAAGTAAATCAGTATTAGGTCTTGCATGGTATGACGTTTATATGAGCCGCGACACGACAAAACCAACAAAGTGGTTGTACGCCCAACGCAGACTCAGATCAGCCTGGGCATCCACCCAGTCTGATCAGAGTCTTTTCTCTCCGCATTTAGGTAGCTTAGACCCTTAGCTACTCTTTAAGCGCTTAGCGAAGAGTCTGATCAGACTGGGTGAATGCCCAGGCTGATCTGAGTCTGCGCTGGGCGCACAACTACTTTGTTGGTTTTCTCACGTCGCGGCTCAATATTATTATGTTTGTTAACTCCTACGGATGAAATAAACAAAGAACGTGATAATACTTGAGTAATTTTCTCATTCACGGACGATCGATTTCATTTGGACCAGTTTAACGAGTTCGATTGCGGTCCGCGATTCTTCCGGATATGTTAAATATTTCCTATCACAATATTATGTCTTATACCAATAACTAATATTCTGTTTTAACTATTTAAGAGCTGTCATGTAAAACTTTCGTAAATATTAGCAAGGAAGCGAATGTAATTTTCTAGACGGATACCAGTGTCAAACTTTTATAAAGCATTCTAGATAATCTTTCTCTGGCATCGATCGTATGTCCATACATTTTTACTTTCTTTAGTATTTTCCGATTATTTGATATACGTTTTATATATTTAAGTTATGTCACATTTTATCTCTTTCCGCATCATCGGTAGTATTAATTTATAACCTACATATAATAGTGACCATTCTGTTGGTTACATATGTTAATTTCAATATATATTTACATATTGTAAAACCCATATATAAATTCTCTTCTTTCCGTATATCCAGCCATGATAATTAAAGACGCCTTATCTTGCTCGTGTGCGTTTGTTTATTGCTCATCGTTAAATATCACACCTGAGGTTATCATTCACTAATCGATGTCGCGTGTCACGATTAATCGATACCGCTGCTTACCTGGACGTTAGGCAGGGTGAATGTCTTTTAAATAGACAAACAGAAGGAATATATAGACAGAGGGACGATCGGGCGAAAAATGATGGCAAAATAAGATAGATAGATAGATAGATAGATAGATAGATAGATAGATAGATAGATAGATAGATAGATAGATAAAACAGTTATCAAAACTGAATATTGATGAATGACCCTGACGATAGGAAGACCAACTTTCATATAAACTTCAGTTATTGTAACTCGCGTTAATGTTTTAGTTTCGCGTTTTAGTTTTTTAAAATAATATCGTCGAGATCTTGAAATCACGATCATCCATTTGTCACTTAGGAATTTTGTCGAACATTGGCGAGGTTCTTGAATCGGATTCGCGAATATTAGCAAAACTGAAGGCGTTGCAAATATTAGCAAAAATGAAGGTATTTCGAATATTAAATATCGAATATTAAACAATTTACAGTTTATGCGCATGTAGCATTTGGTCATATCCTTTCTATCCGTCTAAAAATATGAAAGCCTTACAGTTTTAGTCCAAAGAGTCGGCATGGCAAAATGTTTGGTATTAAATAAAAGAAAAACATGGTATTTAATATTAAAAAACACAAAAATAGATAGATAAATAAATTAATAGATTACAGATAAAAACTGAGAATCAGGAATACAAGTCAAGTTTTTGATCTGTCATTACAGAGAAGGCACATGCTTGTACTGAAATAAAGAGTCTCAAGGCACAGAGAATTTCTACCTCTTAGTTCATCACAACAAGTAAGATTAAATTTGAAAATCATGTGAAAAAGAGACATTCATTCACCCTGTAAAATAGTGAAGATTGGCTCTACCTGCCTGTAAAAATATAAAACAAATACGAAGAAAAAAAACGCGAGGAACGTACCTCCACACATTTTGTGATTATTCGTTCTATGGATTACAAAGAAAGGAGACATAAAAGATCCTCACGAACGCATCCACGACGGTTCCCGCAAGACTGAGGGTGGATGCGGTCGGGCGATGGTGCTTCGTAACTTTCAGTGCCATGCGGTCCTATTAATCTGGATAATAGTAGGGCAAGGACCTGCTGTGCTTGCAGTATGTGCGGATTGGTGTTGTGTGGGTATTTACTCCCGGCTATCATAATCTCCCTTCTTTCTCCCTCTCTCTGGGAAACGGCTCGATATAGACTGAAATAATGTCAACACAAAACAACCGACCAAACAAAATTCTCAAGACTGAGCGGGTACTAAGATCATAATTTTGCAAGATTCTATGGCACTCTCGACGAATATTACAGTAACTGTGAAAAAGATGTAAATATTTCAATGGCCAAACTAGTGAAAAATATAGATTTTTTTTTTAAATTTGTCCAACTGGGGCCGAAGTCACTGGGGCTATGGGGCCCAGATGACTAGGGGCCGAAGTGACTAGGGGCCGAAGTGTCCAGGAATTTATTTCTAGGTGGGGCCGAGATGGTTTGGGGCCGAGATGACTAGGGGCCGAGGTGTCTAGGGTCCGAAATGGTTTGGGGCCGAAGTGTCCTGTTACCCCTGGGATATGGACATCGATATGACATTCCAAATATCGATTAATGCCTATCGCTGCCCGGGTCTAAGGGAAATAACTGCATTCACATTAATACTCTCTCCAGGTAACAGGTAACCCATTACACTACTCAGCCCGCATTGAAGACATAAGCTCCAGTTGCGTTTTTGGTGCTTAAAGAGTTAATACCAGGAAGTTCTAATAATGATTTGTGCTTCCAGTCATGTCTCTTTCATTCCGCAGTGATTCAGTTACAAACTAAAATAGCTACTTTATGGTCCAGTTGTTGTTGCAGTCTAAGAGGATTGAAGGACGCAGCGCAAGAAGGATTCTAAATAACATTTTATTATGCAAAATAACACCATCAATACGGACAGACCTTGTTAAAGGCCCCGTTGTTTTTCCTGTGTAATAGATTCATGAAATATTTTATCGTACCGTATCGTTACAAGCTTCTCGTTTTGTCGTTGTAAAAGACCGTAATTAGCCCACTTTAAACAAATAAAACATTCTGGAGTTTCACATAAAACTTTTGAAAACTGATTTGGCTCATTTGGGCAGCAAATTTTAGTTAGCAATTAAACTGGCCTACTTTCGATATCAGAAATTTAAATAAAATGTTACAAGAAAAGATATGACTCTGGTATAGAACAGCATAAGAAACATTAGAAGGTATTCTTGTATATGACTGGCAAAAATGTTTCACTACAAATAAAGGGAAAAATAACTGGCGATTTCATCGGCAGGTTGGTAGCGCAACGAGACAACGTGCACATACAATTAATATTCCACAGATGTAAACAAAAAAGTTGAATTAGAATAGGGTTTAGATTTTTTACAATGTTAGAACTTTTATTTACATCTCCCTGATGATATATGACAGCTCTTACGTTATAACATTCATTTTCACCAACGGTGATAACAAATAAAAGTCAGTGATTAGGATGTTCAGAAGACAGAGAAAGCTATGGAAAGCTTCAGCTGTCTTAAGGTGCATATTTCCAAATTGCTGGCTGCAATAACAATAATATTTGACGTGAACAACATTTCATTAGACCCACTTTACAAGACGACGGATTCTGGTGTCATAATACTTTGTGCAGGCGTCATAATATTTGACCAGTAAATTATTTTAATAGACCCGCTTTACAAGACAGCGGATTCTGGTGTCATAATACTTTGTGCACGCGTCATAAAATTTGGCCAGTAAAGCACTTTAATGTATTGACGTTATAGGACATAGGATGCTGGTGTCATAATAGTTGGTTCGGATAGCATTATATCACATTAGCTTTCCGTATCACTGGATACTGATGTCTTAATAATGAATGTGACTGGCATATTATGATGTGCAATTGCTCTGATATTAGATGTAATTTACAAGGAAGTGGGTGTTGTTACCATAATAACTGGTCAGCTGAGAGAATATTTACAGTGGATGCTAGAATGTTTGGCTCCCTAAGGATCTTACTATACCAATTCAGCAAGACAATGAATGCTGGCATTATGATACTGGCTGAAGCTGACAGATGTGTGTGTCCATTCTATATATCTGTACTGCATGCAACCTACATTATTTTGCGCCTTGATGAAACAAAGTCAGGAACAGGTACTTTACTTGGTGCTCCAAATATACCAATGCATGAAATAAATAGAACACGGGATGCATTTAGTAGATACCAGGTTCAGCTGTACATATAACTGGATGGTAACTGTAAAAGTAGTGATAGCAAATAACATAACATTTATTTGCTTCATTGCATCATCATTTGGGTTCATTATAATATTTTTTTAATATCTTGCAGCATTGGATCAGTTCAACATATTCTGTGCGAGAGCCATAATAATACGTGCAAATGTCATAGCAGCAGCAGCGACATTCGGCAATGTCCGGTACCATGAATCGGCGATTTCCGTGATCAGGTATGAAACCCACCACCCGCACCCGTGCTCAAAACCCATCACCGGAAATTTTTATCGGAGCTGTAGGATTATTAAAAACAATCTTTTCCTAGACTTTCTGTGTTATAAATACGAAGACTTGTATAAACAATATCTGATAAAAAATCTTTGCTAACGACGGCACATTTTGGACAACTTGGCTTTCAAATGAAAAAAAAACACAGATATCAAAGGAAAACAATTAAACTTAGAGTCCACAAGATGATGTGTCTCGCCTGTCAACACGCTCAATGGTAGAGTAGGGTAGGGGTAGGGAAGGGTAGGGTAGGCTAGTGTATGGTATGGTTTGGTAGGGTAGGGTAGGGTAGGGTAGGACCCAATTAAAATACAAAATGGCAAGGTAGACACAGGGTAGGGTAGGGTAGGGTAGGTTGGAAGACACAGGGTAGGGTAGGGCATATTAGGGTTGGTAGACACAGAGTAGGGAAGGGCCGGATGTAGTAGGAACTGGAAGGGTAGGGTAGGGTAGGGTAGGGTAGGGTAGAGTAGGGTAGGCAGGTACACAAGGGGTAGCGTAAGAGAATTTAGGTAGGTACAAATCGCGTTATATCTACCCTACCCTACCCCTACCCCCTACCCCTACACGCTACACCCTACCTACCGTACCGTACCGTACCCCTACCCCTACCCTACCCTACCCCACCCCACCCCACCCTAGAACGTGGTGACAGGGGAGACTGCCTCTGCCCTGCAATCCCTACCCTGTGTCTAACATTTCCTACCCTTCTCAGTGTCTACCTACCTAAATTGCCTTACGTAATTCTATGTCTACCTACCTACCCTACTCTGCAAACCCTACCCTGAGTCTACCTCCCAGTACCTACCCCACACTGCCCTACCCTACCCTGTGTCTACCTACCCTAACGTACTAACATGCCATATCCTACCCTGTGTCTTCCAACCTACCCTGCCCTGCCCTACCCTGTGTCTACCCTGCCATTTTGCATTGAAATAGGGTCCTACCCTACCCTACCCTACACGGTCCGACCTACCCAACCCAACCTTACCTTACCCTACCCTAGAACATGTTTACAGGCGAGACACATCATCCTGTGGACTCTTAGTTAAATTGTTTTCCTTTGACATCCGTTTTTTCCTTTGAATACCTGTCGTCCAGAATATTCGGCCGATATGATTCACCCCAAAAATCGGGCCGAAGCGACCCACATTTTAGATTAAGCCTAAACGACATCCCCCTCCGCCCTTATTGGGCCGAAACGACCCATCCTTGGAATCGAAACGACCTGACCCTACCCTACCCAACTCTACCTTATCCCTACCCCTACCCTAGCCTACCTAGCCCTGCCCTACCCTACCCGACCCTACTCTAGAACGTGTTGACAGACGAGACACATCATCCTGTGGACTCTATGTTTAATTGTTTTCCTTTGATATCTGTTCTCCCTCCCCCTCCCCCCCACCAACCCACCCCCTTTGACTGCCGAGTTGACCAACTCACGGGTTTTCCGTGAGTAAGACTATGTTTACGATTGGTTCATGACTCATGTTGCCTCTACATAATCTGAGTGGCTCCAGAATAGTACAAAAATGGATCTGAAAAGCCCTAAAATAGAGATACCGGATGGCGGGACCGGCTTTTAATTGTTCCCGGCTTTTAGTTCCATTATGGTTTTTGCCAATATGACGAATCGATCATATATTATGACATTACGGTTGACTATTAGAGGCCATTAGATCTACACTGAGAAGATTAAATAATATGGTGACCACATACTGTGATAAATCTTGAACACCAAATAAACCGCTCTTCTACTTGTATATTTTTGTCAGTACATTCAGTGATATGACAAACGAATCAAATAATATGGTATTTAAATCAAATATTATGATTATACCACAAAGTAGATTGTCTGTTGCGGGTAGTATCATGACACAAACACCAATAGATGCATGCAGTTGACTGTATGATATGGCGAATGAATCAAATACTTTGTTGTTTAAACCAAATACTATAACTTGTACATACAATAACTTGTCTCCTGCGTCCAGTATTATGGCACCAAGATCAGTTGCCGTATTCAACTTATTGAATAGTATGCTATGCCGACCAAATATTATATTCATTACACAGAGTGGTATGGCGAATGAATCAAATACTATAACTTGTACACATAATAACTTGTATCATGCGTCAAGTCGTATGCCATTAACACCAATTGCTGTATGCAACTGATTTAATATGCTCTGCCGACCAAATGTTATGTTCATTGCACACAGTGGTATGGTGAATGAACCAAATACGTTGCTATTTTAACCAAATACTGTAACTTGCACACACAATAATATGTCTCCTGCGTCCAGTACTATGACACCAACACCAATTGCTGTATGCAACTGACTGAATGATATGCTTTTCCGACCAAATATTATAACCAATGCATACAGCAGTTTGTTGTCTGCACCATATATTATGACTCCCCCACCTAATGATTTATTAATCTGATCTTGTGAATTATGATTTCGATCAAATATTCTACCCGGTGCATCTACAAACTTGCAGATGCTGACCTTAAGACAGCCATGGCTTTCCATAGAAAGCCTTGACAGGACTTCACTTATCTGTTGTCAGTATGACATTTTCCTAAATATGCAGCTTGGCTGTAGGCTTCTCTTTTAATAAAATATATGTATGGCATTGCGTGAACAGGTACCTATTATATGAGAACAGGCAAATTGCATCTGCACAGTCTGACTGGAGTTTTCCTTTTATTTGCACATACCATCCTTAATCCTGATACAGCTTTAAAGTGAAAGGAGCAGACTCTGACTGCAAAGTCTAATTGATTTTTCGCGTCGCATACGCGTATAATTTCGATATTGTTCCACATTTCACAAGATTTCATTGGTCAAATAACGCTTATTCAAAATTTAGCCATTAACATCAAAGGTCAATGAATATTTAATCTTCGTTTTTTCCCGTCGCATGCACTGTGAATACTAGCACTCTGCCATATATTAATTCAAAAATGTTTCTCTTGTATGTAATCTTACAGTAGAAATGTTATCGAAAACAGACGCAGATATTCAAAACTTTCTTCTTCTTCTTCTTCTCCTTTTTTTTTCGAAGTAGATCTACTTTTGATTCCTACTTTTGGTTTAATAAACACTTCACGGTTATGTTGTAAGCATCGGTGGTTCAGTGGTAGAATGCTCGCCCGCCACGCGGGCAGCCCGGGTTCGATTCCCGGCCAATGCAAGTGTTTTTTTTTTTGTTTTTTTTTTTTTTAATGTTCCCCGTTTTATTTTTTTGATCTAATCTCTCTCTTTTATTTATTTTTTATTTTTTCTCTCCTTTTTTTTTCTTTTTCTTTACTAGTATGTACTAGTAGGGGCCCGGATCATGGCGTCGTCATGTGAGAGGGTATTTTTGAATTCCAAATTGGACAGCCCAACTTTGAGATAGGTCATTACCGCTACCCAGTGTCAAAATTACGGTTGTGGTGCCTACCGACATAGCTCACGTGAGTCATACTCAGGAACGTTATTGTCAACTCTTCAATAAGAGGCATATTACAAAACACACTTCCAGTTAATCTGCACCTCTTATCTTTTTTTAAAAGATTTTTCTTGTTTATATTGCACACGTCTTCTTGGGGGAGCTAATTTTCTTTCCTTTCAGAAATGTTCCCCATTGTAAAGGGATGCAAAATTAAAAATAGCAGAGTTGCGTCCCCTGAAAGTATAGCCAGTTACCTTAAATTTCAGATTCCAAATACTTTTCCAAATGATGTTACAGCAATGAAATGTCTAATAATTACGAACCTAGATTTCTCATGTCATAGTGTTTTTGATCTAATTGATGGCATGTGAAACAAGAGGGCCATGAGGCCCTGAATGGCTCACCTGAGTATGGTGGCCATGTAGGTCATGTGACCTAGACCGCTTGATAAATTTTCGTTCCATCAGCCCTGGAGGCTGTGGATGATATTTGGTTACAATTAGCCCAGTGGCTTTTGAGGAGACGTCTTAAATTGTCAAAATATGAGAGACATAGGTCAGAGGTCAAAGGATGACCTTGACCTCTTGTACCCGCAAATCTTCCATGTACTAACTAAGACGACTGTATATACCAATTTTAGGCCAAAATCTTCTAAACTTGCCATGAACTCTTATGTTCTACCATTTTCCCATACTTGACCTTGCCTTAAAAAGATCAAGGTCAGCCCAAGGTCATCATTTGAACAATCTTGATAGTACTCGAGTACCTGATGCTAGATACCAAGTTTCAAGGCCATCGATCACTTGGTTCTTGATAAGAAGATTTGTAAAAGCTTTTGCCATATTGGTCATGTGACCAAGACTGTTTGAACAAATTTTCGTTCCCTCAGCCCCTAGAGGCTCTGTCTGAAATTTGGTTACAATTTGCCCAGTGGCTTTTGAGCAGATGTGTGAAATTGTCACAATATGAGAGACCAGGGTCTAAGGTCATAGAATGACCCTGACCTCTTGTACATATAAATTTCCATGTACCCATTAAGATGACTGTATATGCCAATTTTCAGGTCTAAATCTTCGACAGTTTCCAAGAAATCTCCTGTTCTAGCATTTTCCCATATAAAAGCTACAAAAAGCAAATTTGACCTTACCGTAAAAAAGGTCAAGGTCAATCCAAGGTCATAATTTGAACAATCTTGGTAGGACTCGCATACCCGGCGGGCCAGCGCTAGATACCAAGTTTCATTGCCTATCGGTTCTGGAGAAGAAGATTTTTCTAGGTTTTACCATATATGGACGTGGCAGCCATATTGATCATGTGACCAGGACCCTATGAACAAACTTTCGTTCCTCAGCCCATTGAGGCTCCATATGAAATTTGGTTACAATTGGCCCAGTGGCTTTCAAGGGGATGTGCGAAATTGTCAAAATATGAGAGACCAGGGTCAAAGGTCAAACAATGACTTTGACCTCTTGTATGCACTAATTTTCATGTATTCATTAAAGTGACTTTATATACCAATTTTCAGGTCAGAATCTTCAACATTTTCCAAGAAATCTTATCTTCTGGCATTTTCCCATATAAAGGCTAGAGAAAGCAAATTTGACCTTACCGTAAAAAAGGTCAAGGTCAACCAACGGTCATAATTTGAACAATCTTGGTAGTACTTGTGTACCTGATGCTACATACCAAGTTTAAAGGCCATTGGCCTATTGGTTCTGGAGAAGAAAAGTTTTAAAGGTTTTTACCATATATGTGCATGGCAGCCATGTTGGTCATGTGACCCAAATCGTTTTTCCCTGCCCCCTAGAGGCTATATATGAAATTTGGTTACAATTGGCCCAGTGGATTTTGAGATGATTGTGTGAAATTGTCAAAATATGAGACCAGGGTCAAACGTAAAACAATGACCTTGACCTCTTGTACACATAAATTTTCATGTACTCATTCAAATGACTGTGTATACCACTTTTCAGGTCTAAATCTTCATCAGTTTCCAATAAATCTTATGTTCTAGCATTTTCCCATATAAAAGCTACAGAATGCAAATTTGACCTTACCGTAAAAAGGTCAAGATCAACCCAAGGTCATAATTTGAACAAGCTTGGTAGTACTCGCATACCCGATGCTACATACCAAGTTTCAAGGCCATCGGCCTATTGGTTCTGGAGAAGAAGATTTTTCTAGGTTTTTACCATATATGGCCATGTTGGTCAAGTGACCAGGACCGTTTGAACAATTTTTCGTTCCTAAGTCCCCTAGAGGCTACATACGAAATTTGGTTACAATTTGCCCAGCGGTTTCAGAGGAGAAGTCGTTTGAAATTGTGGACGGACGGACGGACGACGGACGCCGGAGCCTTACCATTCTATAAACTCCCCCGGAGCCGCTGACTCAGGTGAGCTAAAAACTCTCTGGGAGCGTACAGTACATGTGCATCGTAGTCCGATCTGTATAGTGGACACATTTTAGTCTGTTGTGCTGACCTTCAGGATGTGTTTTCCCAGTAATATTCAATTTAATCAGTGTATGCACATCAACCCACATTTTACCACCAAACGTGAAAGTTGACATGCTTTTCATAATGATTTGTATTTAGACGTTTCTGACACTGAAAGAAGTATGGAGACTTTGAAAAATTTGCATATGAAAGCAAACTTTAAAGTAATATTCCACTTGGCACACAACCTTGAACAAACATTGAATCAATGTTGATTCAATGTTGATTTCATGTTTAGATATCTTTGTGTGTATGCATACAAATGCATTCTGTCTGCGCTTTATTCACCTCATTGACGTCTCGCCATTAGTAAAATGCCATACTGTGTTATAGGGGTCTGATTATATATAGTCACTCTTCGTTGCATCAGGGAAACAATGTCTGTTTCCTCTGGCGAGATTGCAAATGGGGTTCCGCAATTTTCTAAGTGAGCGATGCCAGACCTTCAGGTTTTTAAGTAAACTCTATACCACGTGAGTATACATAACCATGTAGAATATAAGGCTTTGCAAAAAGATTCCCTGCCAGAAAAAAAAAACTCTATTAATATTCATACACTTTAATTTAATGTAAACACGTGACGCATGAACGGAAAGACAAGGAAATCCCGTAGCTTAGTGGCTTTACATACAGTAGGTGTTACAGGTCCACTGTATATGAAAAATGGTGCCTTTCTCTCTCCTTTCGCTGCCTTCCAGTACATAGAGCAAAAGTAAAAGTGGACATATTTTGATTATCCTTTGATAAATTAGAAACTACATGAGCAATTATCATGAAACTTGGTGATTGGATTCGTTGCTTTGAAATATTGGCGCACTGCAAAATAGTTAAAAATTCACAGTCTGTAATCAGGCAAAAGCAACGCCCCCCCCCCCCCCCCCCCACACACACACACACACACTCAATCCCCTCCCCACCTCTTTCCAAGAGTTGCCTTGTTTTATCTGGCTTGTTTGTATCCGTATGAAAAGACCACAGTATGCGGGCAGATGCAAAAGTCACTAATGAGTCAAGCTACATTTGAAAAAAAAAAAAATAATTGTCTTGCGAAGGTTTCTGTTAATCGATGAAGCTTGCAGCTGCATCTATACCCACTCTAGATATGACGTGAAGAGTTGTCTTGTGCTTTGTTGACCTTTATGGACAGACGACCTTTGTAATTTCCGAACTTCGGTATGTATACTGATATATGCCCAGCGGTCTGGTTGTCCATAGAAGAAACATTTTACTATCGGATATGAAGATCTACCTAATATTTTATTCGACTGGGTAAGGCGAAAACTAAGTTGTTTTATAACTCCCTACTAAGTTTTCACGGCGTAGCGTTGGCTAAACACTCGCTATGCTGATTAAAACCATTTTTAAATTTCGAAAAAGTTGTGGACAGCTTTCAGCGTTATTTCACAAAAATGTAGGCTACAGTTCCGGAAAAACAGAATTTCATATTCTACACTTCATGATGACGAATGTCTCCCATACGTATTACATAAGTAGGGTAAAACCATCGAAGTTCGAACGGACATGTAATTACGGACAATTTACGATATGCTCTAATAAAATATTATTTTCTGGTTTCATTTCTCTTTCTTTTTTTCTAGCCCCGTATGTAAAATGCAGCTAAATGAACTGGAAACCAGCTTAATAGGTAAACAGCGGCAACGGTAGCAAACAGAGCTTAACCAATGAGATATTAGGGGAGATCTCTTTCACTGAGACCTTGAAAAAATGGTATTGTCAAAAGCAGTGAGCTCGAGGGTCCACTGACACAAATCAGACTGACTCCTATTTCAAACTTCTTCATTAATATCCCTTTCTGAAAATGATATTTATACATCATACAGTGGACTCGACAGTATCGGATCAAGTTCAATAAAACTCATGTTTTGTTGTATGTGAATGCTAAAAGTATGTATGTTATGACACATAACAATTGCAAAATATCCCTTCTATCCTTCCATGTCAAATTATTAACGAATTTTATTCCTTAAAGGGCAGATAACCTATCGAGACTTACAGGGGGGTCTTACGACAGTAACGAATCAGGTGCGACAGTATCGGATCATATGATATTATTTTACAGGAGAGTTTCTCGGAGGCATTCTGCCAACCTTCTTAGCTTCAGTAATTTTGCTACATTAACAGTTGGACCTATTAAACTTTCTGGGAAAATTTTTTACGGCCTTTGAACGATATTTTTCATATGGTTTTTCACCAGCAAGGGTTATGTCTGTTAAATAAAAGTTAAATGTATACAAAAGTAAAATCATGCCAAAAATTCTTTACTCAGTAGATCCCCTGCGCCCCATAGCACGGAACTACTCGAACAGTAAAGATCATAATCTGCCTTTGCAAAGTGTAGACTATGATAAGACCGTAGTGTCTGATCAGTATCAACAAACTTACGGTGATTTTCCGCCCTAACGATATTTCAGCGCAATCAGTGTATAAACACTACATGGTCATTCAACGATTTCTCCGGCATTAATCTGAGTCTTCACAGTGTACAGATGTCCACCCGATGAACGCCAGTCATTATTGGGTTCACAACACACATGTGATCTGATCTCGAATGTTTCTTCAGAATGTTTAGCAGAAGCTTAGTTGTGCTTCGCATAACCTTCATTATCATATGCTAGCATGTGGAGCGTGGGATGGGGGTGTTTTACAAAAAGGATGTTGTCTTAGTTTTATACTGATCTCCTTTGAAAGAAGGCACAGCAGCCACTCATGTAGTTAATCTATGTCTTGTTTTCAGCATCAGACCATACTTCTAACATGCAGTTTTCCAGCTGAGGCCTGTATTTCAGTTCAAATTATATAATGATCCGTTACTGTCGCACATCGGTGTCCCACTTTTCAAGTCTACAGTGTCATCAAATACTGGGATGTCACAAAAATAATGACTGCCTGCATTTTTAGGGATGCTAGGACACATTACAAAGCAAAATTGGTTTCAATCGCCTAATGATAAAATAGTCTAAATAACCAAAATCTATTTTTGGGTAAACGAGCAAGAGGCAAAATGCAAGCGCCGCTGAAGAGGGGCCAAGCTTTTCAACAACTCTGATTTGTTTCACAGCCGCAGATTTCGATCGAATTTTTCACCCTGCACTTTGCCATTGGTCTTACTTGATGACTGTAATATGATGGTAAAATATATTTGCTTCATTTGTGAGAAAAATGGGTGATAACTTACAAGTGATCCGATACTGTCGATGATCCGATACTGTCGAGTCCACTGTATTTTTTTTTAAAACACAATATTCTAAAGAATGTTTGCCTATTTTGGCACAAGATGGGGAAAAATGATGTGTCCGAATTTCCCTGAAAATAAATTTAGTTTTGGACATCAATCTTTACCTGTTCCCTGTTGATAAAAACCTCCTGCACGGGAAGTCACTGCATTTGAAATTGTAGCTTTATGTTTATTTTCTAATGTTATTTGTGTATAGTGGAGTTTGGGAGGTGTAAGGCCTATCATTTAAAAGAAATAATCACTGTCCGAATTTCCCTTCCTCTGTCCGTACTACCCTGTCTTCACCCTGAGTCATTAAAGAGTTTCATCTGAATACAACCGTACGGTTTAACCGATCCAAAGCATGCATATTACATCACTGGGACATCTCTAAAGTGATCGTCATAGATTCTTTCGCGTGGCGGTAAGGGAATGCATGGTTAAAACTCGTCTTCCGCTGAGGTCCCTCAAAACTTCGATGGTTTTACCCTACAGTGGACTCGACAGTATCGGATCATCGACAGTATCGGATCACGCATAAGTTATCATCGATTTTTCTCACAAATAAAGCAAATATTTTTTTTTTACCATTATACAGTCATCAAGTTAGACCAATGACAAAGTGTAGAGTGAAAAATTCGGTCGAAATGTGTGGCTGTAAAACAAATCAGAGTTGTTGAAAAGCTTGGTTCCTCTTCAGCGGCGCTTGCATTTTGTCTGTTGCTCGTTAGCCCCAAAATAGAGTTCGGTTTTTAAGGCCTACACAAGTTTATAATTAGGCGATTGAAACCAATTTTGCTTTGTAATGTGTCCTGGCATCCTAAAATTGCAGGCAGTCATTTTTTTGTGACATCCGCCAGTATTTGATGAAACTAAAGACACCGATGTGCGACAGTAACGGACCATTATATAATTTGAGCTGAAAGACAGGCATTAGCCTGAAAACTGCTTGTCTGACGCATGGTCTGATGCTGAAAGCAAGTCATAAAATTAATCAGTGGCCGTTGTGTCTTCTTTCAAAGGTGACCAAAAATTCGTCCACAGGGGCTGTGTGTTGCGTTCTCCGGGACTATATAGTTGTTTAAAGTACGCAGAGCTTTCTTTTATGACCCGAATTCACCCTCACCCTTCTATCCCCCCCCCCCCCCACCCCTCTCAACACACACACACACATCCTTCCCTTTATCTGTCCCTTCCATACAGACACAATAAGGCACTCGTGTGCGCACAAAAATGTACGCACGATTTTTATGTCAACGCCATGTTTTTATGCCAACGCCATACGTCATATGGCTACATTACGCCGACGCCATCATAACGTCGTTACCAGGAGCAGTTCGTCGCTACGCACAATTTTTAACTGGACGTTGAAACAACCCAAAACACTTTTTTAAACTTCAAAATAAACTGCGCATTTAAAGAAAAATTATATCAGGATGGATCATCGGACAAACTGTAGATACTGTAAGTAGAGCATTTATATGTCGCAGGCCTATAATGGCTTTAAGACGGAAAACTGGAGGAAAAAAATCAAGACATTGTGTAGTCAGTAGATTCAAGGCTACCTTTACGGACTCGTACGACGAGCCACTGCAAAATATGAAATTAGATTAGTTTCATTTGTCATATTTAATTTTAAGATTAAAAAAAACATTTTTAGGGCCCCGCCAGACGAAGTCTGCGGAGGCCCTATAGTAATCACCTTGTCCGTCCGTCTGTCCGTCCGTCTGTCCGTCCGTCCGTCATCATTTCGTGTCCGCTTCATAACTCTGAAACCGTTAGAGATATTTCCACAAGACTTGGTACAAATGTAAAGCATTATCAGATGATGTGCAGAGAACAAGAACCATAACTCTGCCTACGTTTTTCACTGAATTATGCCCCTTTGTAATTTTGCGTACAGAAATCTTGTCCGCTTCATAACTCTGAAACTGTTTGAGATATATTCAGGAGACTTGGTACAAATGTAAAGCATCATCAGATGATGTGCAGAGAATAAAAACCATAACTCTGCCTACATTATTTACTGAATTATGCCCCTTATTAATTTGAGTGCAGAAATCGTGTCCACTCCATAACTCTTTAACCGTTAAAGATATTTTCACGAGACTTGGTAAAAATGTAAAGCATTATCAGAAGATGTGCAGAGAACAAGAACCATAACTCTGCCAACATTTGTTACTGAATTATGCCCCTTTGAAATTTGAGGGCAGAAATCGTGTCCACTCCATAACTCTAAAACCGTTAAAGATATATTCACGAGACTTGGTACAAATGTAAAGCATTATCAGACAATGTGCAGAGAACAAGAACCGTAACTCTATTTACATTATATACTGAATTATGCCCCTTTGTAATTGCAGAAATCGGGTCCGCTCCATAACTTTGAAACCGTTAGAGATATTTTCGTGAGACTTATAACAAATGTAAAGCATTTTCAGACGATGTGCAGAGAACAAGAACCATAACTCTGCCAACATTTGTTGCTGAATTATACCCATTTGTAATTTTGAGTACAGAAATCATATCTGCTCTTTAACTCTGAAACCGTTAGAGATATTTTCACATGACTTGGTACAAATGTAAAGCATCATTAGACGATGTGCAGAGAACAATAATCCTAACTCTGCCTACATTTGTTACATTTGTTACTGAATTATGCCCCTTTGTAATTTTGAATATAGAAATCATGTCCGCTCTATAGCTTTAAAAGCATCAAAGATATTTTCATAGAACTTGTACATAATATAAAGCATCATCAGACATCATTTTTAACAGAGTTATAACCCTTCCTTATTTTAGGTATGGATCTTGTCCGCTCTATAACTTTAAAGCCTTTGAAGATATTTTTATAAGATTTGGTACAAATATAAAGCATCACCAGATGAGCTGAAGGTGTGCAGAACATCAGTTTCTGCTTCACAGAATTGTTGCCCATGTTTTAATCAATCATGATTTGGTATGTTGCCCATATCTTAATGACACTACCATAGGCTTAATTTCAAACAACATGTTGAATATGAAGGAACAACATGATAACAGAAAGCTGGTATTGTTATTTCTGGTTGGGCACATATGACTTAAATGAAGTCAACAGTTTCATAAAGGCGGGGCCCTATTAGTTACCATGTTTCTAGTCTCTTGCGTTTTCTGCGGCTGAACAGGGTCTGCATTGTTTGCCTATGTCCTTTTTTATGGAACGCAAGGCATTTGAGCCGCGACACGACAAAACCAACAATGTGGTTCTGCGCCCAGCGCAGACTCAGATCAGCCTGGGCATCAGCCCAGTTTGATCAGACTCTTTGCTAAGCGCTTAAAGGGTAGCCAAGACACAATACTACCTTCATGCGGACATCGAAGACTCTGATCAGACTGGGCGGATGCCCAGGCTGACTTGAGTCTGCGCTGGGCACACGGCCACATTGTTGTTTTTGTCGTGTTGCGGCTCATTTACGGCTTAATTTCCGGTTGGGAATAGAATTGCTCCTATACCAGGCCTGTTACGGACAGTTCGAATGCAGTCTGGGGACAAAATGTCAGTTCGTCCAGAAAATCAATTTTAAGCTACATGTATATGGATGGACCTTCATGTTTGTAGCAATTTACACAAAGGGAAACAAATATTGTGACTTCCTGTTTGCCTTCCAGGACAACTTAGCCCTTCCAAAAACTCACTGCTACAGGTGAAAATTCTCCTTTATGAACTGACCTTCACCCCCTCCTCCATTGAGAAGAGAGGCAAAAGTGAGAGTGATGGAGCTGCTTTCCTTGAAGGTGAATTCCTTCGCGTTAATGGCGATAAATCAAAAGCCTGGTCATTTTAAAATGTTTGAGAACACGTGCAGATTGTCTATGTTTATCACATGATATTTTGGCTTTCAGACAGGACGAATTCAGTTCTAAACACTGACGAGATCCAACATGTCCAAAGTAGTTACAGTCGACATTCCTTTTATAACGAGGTGAGTTACAAAACCCAGTATTCTTCTGCTGACTATAGGTAAGTTATCGCATATTATTTTGCGATATCACAATTTATTATGTGATATCACTAGATCGATGTAGTGATATCACAAATCCATTTTCTGATATTACATAATCGATTTAATGATATAACTAAATAAGAATGAATTACTTTTACATGTATCGCAAAATGAAATCACATTTTAAGATATACTTTGTGATATCACTTATTCGATGTTTTGACATCACTAATTGCAATTAGTGATATAAAAAAAACACAGGGAATTTATAGTAAAACGGTACCTCATACTTTTCTTACGATATCGAACCTTCGTTTCATAACCAGCTGGGTTTTAACAGTGAGGATTCCGTTCACTAATGACCATAGCTATTTACCGTGGACATTAAGCAACAAAACAACAAAAACTTCCCTCGATAATCAAAACTAAAATAAGGTATTTGTGTTATAGATCTCAATTGTTTCGAAAATGGGAGAGGATGAACCTGTTAAACTCTCGGTAGATCTACAAAAAGGGAAAAAAAGATCACAACATTAAAGTTACTCACGAGCACGCATTCCTATCATTATGTTCTACAAGCATGCATTCGGAAATGAGGAAATTATCTGAGAAAAAAAACTTACCGCAACGTGGTATTTTCCCTTTTTGTGTGCCTGTAGAACCACGTGATCATCCTCCTTGGCGACCCATGAGAGGGTTTGAATTATTTAAGGCGAATTGTTGCAGTCTCAGGAGAAGCAACCCTGCCATTTCAATTTTGCCTCTCGTCTCAAAGGGGACTATCTCTTTAAGGAAAGAATTTGCTCAAAATCTTTCCTTTAAGACTAGATTCCTTTTTGAGAGGGAAGCAAACATATAGTCAAACAAGTCGTATACCTTGGTAGAAATGGCGGGAAGTATGGTGGTTTACCAATTTTACCTTAATCCGTGAACAGATTGAATGTACAAACGCAATAGCTCAGATGTATCAGATTGCACAACTGGTCATGGTTTGTCTAGTCGTATACACAAGCTTCTCACTATTGCTTCGTCATTGTTAATGACCGTGATTAGCCAGCTTTAAACACATTAAACATTATTGGAGTTTCTTGTAAAAAGGATTTGAAAACGTATTTGACTAAATTGTTCTGCTTCAATTTCTTTAAGTTGAATAAAATGATAAAAATATAATGTACAAGCGTGGAGCCCCAATCAATATCCCGCCTCTGTCTATATAGCATTGCTACACGGGAAACCAGAACAGGATTTTTTTCGTATTTCAAAAACTTGTTTGCTCTACTTTTTGCTGGTTACATGACTCAAAATATGCACATCGACCCTCATTTTATTATCAAATGTGAAAACTTGAACCGCATTTTACAATGATTTGAGTTTAGACGTTTTTATCACTGCTAGGCCTAGATCTGTGGAGACTTTCATTAGAATATGCATTCCATCAGTAAGCATTTCAGGAGCATTCTGGCCAACACAATACCTTTCATGCCGAGAGAGCAGGCCCAGTACTGGCACAAAGTACAGCTGGAGAACAGCATTACAGCCACCAAAGTAAGTAGGGCCTAATAATAGCTCGGGGTTTCATACCAGTTTGGATAATAGTAGGGCAAGGACCTACTGTGCTTGCAGCAGGTGCGGATAGGTTTTTTTGGACATTTTTTTCATCCCCTATCGTATATCTTTTCTTTCTCCCTATCTCTGGGAGACGGCTCGATATAAGCCGAAATACTGTCTCAAAGAGCGTTAAACCCAAAACAACAACCTACCCGGGCCTAGAGCTCTAGATAGGGTTTGGTGTTAAGGGTTATTCTGAATTTTTTGTTTTCAATGAAAAAGATAAGTGACCACTCAGTAGGGCAAGGCGGTTCTAATGAGGACATGCTTTGAAAGGTAATATATGAAAAATTATCCCTATTACCCCCTATCTGGAGCGATGAAAAAGGCACAGAGAAAGTTGCTGGCGCAATCTCCGCTCTCAGCCATGTTACGTTGAAAGTCATTCGTGAATGTCTTTGAAAACACACTAAGCTTGCTTATGATGAATGGCCACACTGCCATTAACTTCCGTTTCACTTTGCCTCCCTTCTCAAGGGTGGATGTTGGAGAAGACCCCATTTTGGGAGTGTTTTGTCGTCCAAAGACACAAACAGGAAGTCACAAAAGTTGTTTCCCTTTAAAAAATGTTAGAAAACATAAAAGTTTATGATAGGGCACACGGATCTGTTCAAACTCGAATTGGGTAACACATATCACCAATCCTAAAATACGTGTTTCCTACTATATACATGTACAGTTGTCACAAGGACAGCTAAAGACAAAACTGTGAACACCACCGTGTTTTCCAGACATTTTGTACAAACGGAGAACAATCTTAATCATTTCCCCTACGACGACTTCCTCCCAAAGGGAGTGTTCTTTCAGGGAAAGAATTGTTCCTATAGAAGCAAATGAGCCGCGACACGAGAAAACCAACAATGTGGTTGTGCGCCCAGCGCAGACTCAGATCACCCTGGGCATCCGCCCAGTCTGATCAGCGTCTTCGCTATTCGCATGAAGGTGGCTAGGACCCTTAGCTACCCTTAAAGCGCTTAGCAAAGAGTCTGATCAGACTAGGTGGATGCCCAGGCTGATCTGAGTCTGCGCTGAGCGCACTACCACATTGTTGGTTTTGTCGTGTCACGGTCCAAAATCATTTCTTTTAAGAACTGACTGCCATTAGGAAGAAATGAAAACATGGAAGTTATAGACTAGCTACCTATGACAGTGTACTTATTCATCTTAATGACTCTAAACGTGTTTTAAGATATATTTTTTTTTCGAAGATTTCTATAAGAGATTGGCAGTCTTAGCTGAATTTCTGATATGAAAATTGTCGAATTTCCAACAGCTTTTCAGATATTATGGTTTAATGTGCGTGTGGTGGCTTTATGAGCGCGATGGGGGAAGGGGAGGGGATGGGAGAGGGGATGTTGAGAATGGCATGGTCGTAGATCTAGATTTTGAAAACAATGCTATGACAATTAGTTTAGAGTTTGATCCTGTCTTCATGACGACTGGACCGGATTAGACAATGCAGATCCGTGATCCCGCAAACTTTATCAAGGAATATGACTAGTATACAATCCTGCAATTTTCATTTATGTTGCTCTTTTCAGGGGAGATCCGCTCTTGAAAATTAGAAACCGGTCCCTTGAGATCAAAGTCTATCTTTTAAGAGCAGACCCTATTTTTGGATGGCAACGTCGTCAAAGAAGCAAATAGGAAAGTAAAAGCTTGTTTTTCTTTATGAAAATGGTGTGAACACATGGAGACCATACCTTCGCGCAACAAAATCAGACATTATAATTTGATCCGCGACATGAGAAAACCAACAAAGTGGTTGTGCGCCCAGCGCAGACACAGATCAGCCTGGGCATCTGCCCAGTCTAATCAGACTCTTCGCTATGTGCTTAAAGGGTAGCTAAGGAACTAAAATACCTCCCTGTGGACAGCGAAGACTCTGATCAGACTGGGCAGATGCCCTGGCTGATCTGAGTCTGCGCTGGTCGCACAACCACTTTGTTGGTTTTCTCGTGTTGCGGCTCATTTTTTTCAAGTAAAAATTCAGCAAGAATACAAGCCAGTGCTTCCAGTCTCATTTTTTTCTTGATTTACAGATAGGTCGGCGATAGTTCGATACACAGACAACAGCGGACATACCTATCATGACCAGGTGAGTTTCAATGGAACAACAAAACGTGTAACAAAAGCTGAATAATGACATTATTAGAATCTGTGATGGCACTGAGGCCCAGACAAGGGGCTCCCATGCTTGTTTTCAGATAAATACTCATGCGAGGCTTGAGAGAATGAGTCCTGTTGAGTCCCCTTGCGCATACATTTTACATGTTTCGGCTAACCAGAATTCTCTTTGACGTTTATGCACAACCCTGGTTGTCAGTTTCTGTTCTGAATGAAATTTGATTTATATATAGCAAGTGAATTTGCTGGAATTTACTGTTTAAGAGGATCAGGCAGTGTTAAGCAATAATTGACAGAGTTTGACAGCTTTCAGAGCCAGTCCTTGAGATAGCATGCCGAGGTAGAAAATTCCCATCCATCAGGCAAGAATATCCCTTTCCATGGTTTTCTGAGTTCTTTTTCATCTTGGCCTGGTGCCTCAATCTAAACTCCGTTCATAAATTCTGAAACTGGGGTTTTCGCTGCCTATATTTTTATAAGCTAATCAATCCCAGTAAGACTGTGCATAGTGATAAAGCTCGACTTCCGCCGATTTCTCATCAAGGTCTCATGTACCTTCGCCTGGCGTCTATTGCTGCAGTTACATGCATGAAACAGCAAATTTCAAAAACTCGTCCGCAAACTAAGACCATTTGATGAAAATTGACAGCCTAAAGTCATACATATTCACACACTTTCCACGTGGATATCACGCTGGTCATTCGGATAATAACTGATGGCACTCCAGCAAAGTCACACGAAGGATAATTCCAGAAATAAATGCTTTGAACCAAAATACAAGTTACTGCACGAGCTACATTTTTTCTCTGTTTTGACCACGCTGGATTTTACAATTGAAAAACAGACCCAGGATCTTTACCATATTTTAACACTTGTATTTGTGTCATGTTTTCTCAGTCACGAAAAAAAAAATCACAAGTAGTATACATATGAACAACGGGACAGTTGTGTGATCCGACTTAGAAGCATACTTCAGGTCCACAAACGTCCCTGTATCCTTTCTATCATTTTTCTCATGGTGACGCTTCCAGCATAAAGGAGGCAGAACGTATCTGCGAACAGCGAAATCTCAAACCAGTCAGCCAGAGACTTTGTGCCTCTGTGCCCACACAGCCACACATCGGATGTGCGAAAAGCAAACACTAAGGCCCGATTTCACGTCGCATTTAAAACGCATATTTAGCCTTATTCGACTGTTTTCCCACAGGTAAAATACTAATTGCATTTCACGTGCGTCAACTAATTTAAAATACATACTAAACGGTGTTCTAACTTAGTACGCCGTTATCGGAGGACTAACTTTTTGTAAACACATTTCAGTCAAAATATGAAGACAATGACTTTACAAAAAATTCTATATATATTCCAATAAAACCTATCATATCAACACCAGTCATAATACGATCATGCCTGTCCGTTTGAATGCAATCATTTGAACTTCCCATGCCAGACCGCTGATCGGACTGGCATTGAAGGTAAGAAGTATTGTTTTTAAAACTTACTGGCATGGAACGTATGGCAACATAATATGATCTATGCCAGACCGTTTAAGATCATTCATTTGAACGCCCAGGCCAGTCCTCTGATCGAACTGGCATTGAGTGTATAAAAAATGCTCAAAAATATAACTGGCATGGATCCTATCGCTACTGATGAGTGGACCTGTTATTTATTTATTTATTTTGTTTGTTTGGGGGCTTGTGCGAGGGTAGGGCAACATATTTTGATTCTTTAACGAAAAGGATAACGCCCTTTACGGTCGATAGATAAACAGACACAGTGGACAGAGGTAATAATGCAACCCCGCTCCAGCAACTGTTGGTAACCATGAGTATGTTTTCTTTGGCTATGTGGTAGTTTCATCCTGACAGGCATTAGTGCCTCACCAGCAAAAATTATTTGTCTAGGAAACATGCTTATAAAACCCTTTCAAAGATCCTGTAAGCGGTTTTACAGATATTTTGTTTACAAGATTCCCCAGATCGGAAAGGGGGCATAACTCAAACCAATAAGACATAACTCAAAAACTGATTTGGACATTTACAGTTTGAGCTATTAACGTGCACCCAAACATCAAGACCTGTGTGGTTCTTCAAATATTTTGTTCACAATGTTGTTCCTGAAGTTGGAAGAAAGAGAATAACTCAGCCCAATAGTTAAAATGCACTCAGATAAGTCAGATCATCTGTATCTTGATTTGTATTTGTATGTCGAATATATGATATACTGAGGAAATGCTTATGTCAGAATCTGAAAAACAAATCCGGGGCCAAAAACACTGGTCTGCTTGTTTCAATTCCATTAAAAAATCAAGATCCTAGCATTAGCCGATGATAAGTTTCACAACTGCCCATAAAACATTGTCGACGGACAGACAGGCAAATGGACGGTCGGGCCCAGACCATTTCGCTCCCTCAACGTGTGTTTCAAAATGAATCCATTTATTTTTTTCTCTATTTTCTGCTAATATACGTTTTACCTATATCATTGACTAATTCAGCATGTGAAATCGGAATAAAATAGTACACTTACTAAGTTAGTATACATATTAGTTAGGCGGTGACTAGCGTTAATCATTGACTAAAGTAACTCGTTGACGTGAAATCGGGCCTTAGATTAGCTTGAAATCGCGTGTATATGCGATAGAAAATATTGCATGCATGCATGCATGCGAGTCCACCTTTGTACGTCAATGTCTATGAAATAGTTAATTAGAAGTAATTGACTTGCACGCTTATGAAAAGGTACCCTTGTAGTTCACAAACAGGGAAGACCCAGACCGTGCGATCATATCAGAGTCTACGTTTTTGCATAAACTTTCTTAGATAATATAAAAAGATGAAAAGCCTGTAACAGTATGCACATGCCTCTACCCCTCGACACTAACATATGTACGCAAGGAAGGTCTCAAAGTAAATACTACATCCTCGAACCTAACGGGCTTGCGTAAACAGGATGCAGTCTGATCAGAGTCAAACGGGGTCATGGTCAACGTTACGGTACTGAGTTTAAGTAAAAGCTGAGAGGTTACTTTTTCGCGATTCACATATTTGATTTGCGTCATCTACCGACTGAGGGAATAGTTTGTTGAAAAGTGCGGGGGGGGGGGGGGGGGGCATATCTGGGTACTAGGGTGGAGGTTCGTGTGGTAGGTTGAATAATTGAATAAGGTGTATGTTTGCGAGAGGGGGGGGGGGCGTAATATCGAGGGGGTGGAAGTTTGGATGATAGACAAATGGGGGAGGGGTTTTAGGTAGTGTGTGTTGGGGGGGAGGGGGTAGGGGGAGATTATTTTTCTTTTTTTAGAGTTTGGGGGTGGGGAGGGGGAGAGGGAGAGGTGGAGCAGACCGATTGAGGGGATCTGTAATAGTTTAAGAGATGCACGATTTGGTCCTAACGCAACCTCGGTTATAAATGTTTTGGAAATTCAGAAATGTATTAGAAACTGCGGAGCTGTAATATTTGCGTTAGCGTCAGTGAACATCATTACGTTGCACTGACGCTGATATAACGTCATTTAGACGTTGTTGGCCGGTGGCAAAGGAATACGGTGAAACACTGAATTTATGCGGTGTGATGTATTTCAGATCGAGACAAAATTATCTAGATGATAAGCTTGTTGTCATGCTGACTGATTTCGCACGCGCAGAACATGTGTTTGAATACTAACCACACCCGTACACAAATTTATTTATAGCGACCACTTTATATGGTATTAAAAGGCGTTCCCAACCTGTCCGATGGACTTAGTCTCGGGTTGAAAATATGTTATTCGCATTTTCGTGCAGGTTAGCCCAGCATCCTACGAAAGGCAGAGTCATAGGACACATTGATGAGAAATCGGCGGAAGTCTAGCATTATCACTATACACAGTCTTACCTGGATTGATTAGATTATAAAAGTATGAGCAGCGAAAATCCCAGTTTCAGAATTAATGAACGGAGTTTTTTTTTTTTTTTTTTAGGCTTTGAAATTCGTTTCAATCTGTCAGTTATTGCTTCATATAGCCTATCGTGTCAAGGTAGGAAGATACTGAATAAAAATATTGGCGGGGCACTCAAACCGTTTTACCAGCTGAATAACCCAAACAGGTATAAGCATTTGGATAAGACAAAAAAAAAATCCCCGTTTTGTTTACCTAAAAAAAATTTGTATGCCTACATACTTTTTTTTTACACATTTTCCATTTAAATTCATATCTCAAGCAAATGAATACACTTTCTTTTTTGCTGATCATATAAGCTATGATACAGGATACATGTATTTGAAACAAAATAGTGAAAAAATGCAATTATCTTAATAATAAGTTTTTTTTTTTTCGAAAATGCCAGAAAATAGAATTTCATGAGAAATATTCATGAAAACTATATTTAATCGGTCATGCATGCTTATGCATATACTTTCAATAAAAATGCACCAACATCTTCTGCAAGCTCCTCATACTCTTATGTTTTGCATGGTGCAATTTTGATAAATACAGTCAACTGAATGAGCACATCACTATTTTTTAGTAATAGAGGTTAAGGTCATTCTTTGACATTTAACCGGTGTCTGTCGTTTTTTTTTTTTTTTTTTTGTTGTTGTTTGTTTTTTTTTGTTTTTTTTTTGTTTTTTGACAGTTTCAAACGATCAGATTTGTGCAAACAATGACCCTTGTTTGACCTTTGACCTCTTTAAATTGAGTGAGCGATTTAGTGCCTCATGTCCCTCTTGTTGCCATGTATAGCTGCGAAAAAAAATGTTTCAGACTTGTTTATTCCTTTTTCAATGACTGCAAACGGATGGAAGCACAAAAACTCTAGTTACCAAAAGTGCATTTGAGGCAATTTGAGGAAAACAAAAAGTAATCAGTTGAACTGCGAATATGAAAACGAAAAATAGCATTAGAATTACATGTAGAAACGTTGGAAACTAACAGTGCTTTTGTTTAAGAAATAGATCAGCTCTAGCAGTGAATTGTTGAGTAATAATTCACTGTTTGGAGGTCATTTGTAAAGTAGATAATATCACGAGCGCGGAGCGCGAGTGATATATCTACTTACAACTGACCGACAAACAGTGAATCATTACTCAACAATTCAATGCTAGAGCTGAACTATTTCGATTCTAACACTAAGAAACGCCGAAAAACTATTCTTTTTGTTCAAACTCTCCCAACGTTCCTGCCAGCGCGTTCATGCTCCCGCCAATATTCTCAACTGTATCTAAGACAAATGTTCGTTTTATGGTGATTTTAGGAACAAAAAGAGACATAACACCGTCTAACGTCTCTAAACGTCACAAAATTACGTCAGTAGTTGCAGTGACGTCAGCAGTTAGACTCACGCGCTCCGAAACAGTGAATTGTTGCAGAATAAAACACGGTACCTTTCCATTGCTTCTATAGGCGCACTGTGTTAGAATAACTAATTAAGCTGATTGTTGCGAAAATAAATCCAGAACTACAGAACCTCTGCCAGAACTACAGAACCATCAGCCTCATCAGTCATTCAAGCAAAGTCATGCTGAAAGTCATCTTGAACAGGCTAAAACCACAAGCCAAAGAGATAATCACTGAAGAACAGGCTGGGTTCCGAGCCGGAAGGAGCACCACATAACAGATCTTCAGTCTTAGAATCCTGTGTGAAAAGTATCTCCAACATCAGCAGAATCTGTGCCATGTATTCACTGATTTCAAAAAGCATTTGATAGGGTATGGCATGCAGCCTTATGGGCCACCATGCGGAAGTACAATATCAGTGCAAATCTAGTTCGCACCATCGAGGTCGGGCCGCATAGCGCAATTGGTAGGGCACCTGATTCATAAGTCAGAGGTCCTGGGTTCGAAACCCGGCCTGGCCACATACTTTCGTTTCTCCTTCCGCTGATCCAAGAAGGGCAGTTGTCAGTTACTGGCGAAAGTGTGTGCACTTAGTATTGGTTAACCGCTTAGGAGGTCTAAGCCTGTCCAGGAATAGTGTGGTTAGGTTAACTGACCGTCCCGACATGACCATAGCTGTTTACCGCGGACGTTAAGCAACAAATCAATCAATCAATTGCACCATTGAGCAGCTATACGACAAGGCTACAAGTGCAGTCCTGGTGAATGGCAGCACAGGAGAATGGCTCAGAACAACAGTTGGAGTAAGGCAAGGATGTCTTCTGTCACCCAGCCTTTTCAACATTTTTCTCGAGCGGATCATGTCTGATGCTCTGGAAGAACATGCCGGAAAGGTCAGCACAGGCGGCAGAAACATTACCAATCTGCGGTTAGCCGATGACATAGACGTTCTAGCTGAGAATGAGCAGGACCTAGATGCCCTAGTTGACAGTCTAGACAAAACCTACACAAGGTATAAGATGGAGACCAGTGCTGAGAAGACCAAACTGATGACAAACAGCGCAGATGGCATCCAGAGGGAGATCAAGGTAAAAGGTCAGAAGCTGGGTACCGAAACAAGCTTCAAATACCTTGGAGCAGTTGTGTCAGATGATGGCTCAAAACAGGAGATTCTCTCAAGGATTGCACAAGCCACCTCAGCTCTTACCAAGCCGAAACCAAATTGAAGAGATGATAACATATCTGTTGGATCAAAGGTGAAACTTATCCCTTTTCATTTCCATATTTCTGTATGCCTGTGAATCGTGGACCTTGACAGCAGAGTTAGAGAAAAGAACGCAGGCCTTTAAGATGAGATTCTACCGAAGGTTACTGAACATTACGTATCATATTACCAATGAGTTGGTTCGCGGAAAGATCCAAGCAGCCATTGGAGAATATGATGAACTCCTGACGCTGGTCAGGAAACGGAAACTAAGGTGTGAGGCCACGTCTCGTGGTCTTCTGATTTAGCAAAGATGATTCTACAGGGCACAGTGAAAGGGAAAAGAAGAAGAGGTAGACAGAAGAAGAGGTGGGAAGACAATATTAAAGAGTGGACAGTGATGGATTTTGCCAGCTCAACTAGGGCAGCTGAAAACAGAACAAGAAGGAAAGGGATTGTTTCGAAGTCATCTGTGGTGCCCCAACCACCTAGTAGGGTTACGGGATAAAAATAGAATGTGTTTCCATAGTAATGCAGTTTCTTTTTTCTTGTGTGAACATTCACCCCTGGTTAACTATGTATAAACGAGGGCTGTTACGAAACGAAAAAGAGTCATAGTTACCAAACGATCTGGTGACTAGGTTGTTTGCCTGTTTCTGACATTGCGTATTAGCCTTGAAAACCTGTTAACTGGGTGTGATATTGTTCATGACCGGCTGTTCTTTTTTTTTTTAAATGAACCATAGCAAAGTAAGAATATACCGATAGCTAGTCGTACTTAATGCGGACTTTCAGGTTATATGAAATAGAAGCCGTGGTGAAGTTTACGGGTTGTCTACAAAATCAGCTAAAAATTCCTGCAAGAAATGCTAGCAATCAAGTCTGCGTAGTTCAACAACGCTCTGAATACTAAGGCATACACTTTTAATTGTGGACAGACAAACGCATAAGCAAAAAAATGAGTTTACACCCCCCGCTTCCCCCCCCCCCCCCCCACCCCACACACACACACACACCGAGTTGCATCGAAATTACGAATACAGCAAGATTTGTGTAAATTGGCAAATACTGCATGACTAAACGATTATCAATCATGCACATGAATGAACGCATTTTTTCCTTCGGATAAAAAGAGAACCTTTTCGACTCAAAAATAATTCTGTTGCTTAGTAATTGTGATTTTCAGTTTCTCCTTTTTCCACATTTTCTTTAACATTTCAGGCATTTTGTGGTCAACAGAGACCTGCTCATGTCGACACATCGCAGCCGAACCTTGCACTTAGTAGGTCAGGGTTACTCTATAACAGCCAACAAAGTAAGTTATGATATACTCACATCTGGTTAACTATGGAAATACGAGTACTGTTACGAAACGAAAATGAGGTGTTACGAAACGAAAAAGAGTCCTAGTTCCAAAACGACCTGGTCATCGTACATGGTAGCTAAACAAATTTGTTAAGCCACCATGACCAGGTAGTTTCGGAACTAGGACTCTTTTTTTAGTAAAATTTGTTTAGCAACCATGACCAGGTCGTATGGGAACTAGACTCTTTTTCGTCTGGTAACAGCCCTTGTATATACATAGTTAACCAGGGGTGATACTAATCAGACCAATGATTCACGAAGGCGTGTGGTCATGGAATACTCAGATAAAAATTCCATGCCCTCACATTGTTATTGGGACAGATAACAGTGTAGACCAAGATCAGACTGCACGGTGATCAGGGCCTACACTGTTTGGCTTTCCATCTGCAACTTTGTTCGTATAACTTCATTGATAATGTTCTATATTAACCCTTAGCCTCCTGAATTCACCTATCCTTAAAAATCAGACACGCATCAAACACGCACTTGCTGTACAAGTGGTAGCCATCACAGCTTTCATCTTTTGAAAGATGCGTTTTCCAAAAACGTTACTTGAATTTCAACTTTAAATGAGCCGCGACACGACAAAATCAACAATGTGGTTTTGCGTCCAACGCAGACTCAGATCAGCCTGGGCATCCGCCCAGTCTGATCAGAGTCTCCGCTGTCCGCATGGAGGTAGCTTAGATCCTTAGCTACCCTTTCAGATCTTAACGAAGAGTCTGATCAAACTGGGCAGACGCCCAGGCTGATCTGAGTCTGCGCCGGGCGCACAACCACATTGTTGGTTTTCTCGTGTCGCGGCTCAAATAACCATTTGATGTTCTTACACTGCTCATTATCACAGTTTTAAAGTGTGAATGCATTCGATAAACTTACTATGTGAGGGTCAAGTGTCGTAGCCCCTAGAAAAAAATGATGCTGGTATGAGGATTCCTATAGGGAAGTTGTTTACCGTTTACACATATGATGCGATTTGTGTCAATCTTTTTTGTAGGCGTTCCTATTTGGATTCTTGACAAATGTCTTAAATCTATTGCGCAATAAACACGACATTGCTATGGCCGCCACTGGTACGCGGCCGCCACTGGTCTCCAGCCAGCAAACCCCATTGTTTTATTATAGAGGGACAGTATAGTCCAAGAAAGGAAACAGCATGTCACAAAAGTTTTCTCCCGTTTGCCTAAGTAAAATTGAAAAACAAAAACAAAAAAAAACATTGCGATAAAACTACATTTCCTCGCATTTTGTAAAATTGCGACAGATAGGTCTGAGCAAACACTGCAGACCAAGATCAATCAGCAGTCTGATCAGCGCCTGCGCTATTGGACTTTTTCGTTGTTAAAACAAACTGTTCAATATCTACCCTTTACCTACCAAATAAATTATTTACCTATCCCTAATATGGGGGTATCCCTACCTTAGAAAGTAGCTCAAACATGAACATGCCATGAACACCATTGAATTAACTTGTTTTGGTTGGTTGTTTTGGTTTAAAGTCTCTTTCAGACAGTATTTCAGTCTTTATCGAGCCGTCTCCCAGACAGGACATGACAGAGGAAAGAAAGTGCCCAAACAACCCTTTTCCGCACCTACTGCAAGCGCAGTAGACCCTTGCCCTATTTTTATCCACATTAGTAGGCGGCTCCGGTACCTAAAGCTACCCAGCACCATCACCCGACCACGACCACACCCTTTGTATTGATTTAATGTAAATTCATTATTGTGTACCGGAGGGGATGTCACTAACGTAGCAGAACTTTCCTGACAAGTGCAGAGCTACCTGCATTAATATTATTTTCTCAGTATAGTACGTGGCACTCAAAACGTGACTATTTGACAAAATAAGATAACAGGGAAGCAACACATAGGAACTTCCGAAGAACTGATCCCAGCGTCATAAATAAGTCCCTGTTGTTTCGGACGTCTCCAGCATTAAAATCAAAGCCGATAAAATAAAACGTGTCTTAACTGCCGAAAAAGTGGATTTAATCTTTTTGCTCAACGAATTTTTGTTTACAGAACCTTATAACAATAGACATGTAATTATATTTCTGACCCTTTAGGGTTCACTGAGCCTAGAGAAAAGACGCCATGTTTTTGAACGGAGACAACTTTTTGAGGCTTCCTGTTAGCTTTTCTTGACGACAAAGCTCTTCGAAAATGGAAAAGGTTGATCCAGGCGAAAGGACAATGACATAGTTGCTTCTCCTAAAAGTGTACCCATTCACATACAGAGCTCCGCATGAATTGGTGCTACAATACATTAATCACGGGTGGTAATCAGTGGAACTAGCTCCAAAATGAGTCAATGGAATTTCGTTCCCTCGTCACATCCGGGAACCCGCGAGCTAGTGCTGTCGACAGAAAATCAGTAAACAAAGGTAGGTCTTGAAGAATTTTATCAATTTTTATTTCTTTATTAGCGATCCCAGGAAACAACTGCCGATGCTATTGTGTGTAGATATGATTCAACTTTATTCCCCGTCGGAGTTCGCCGCAGAAATGTGCAGGGCTTGAACTAACTTGTGGCAAATGTTTGAAACACCGAACTAAAAATCCACCAATTTCTGTCAATATGGATATTCGGGTACACGATTTTTTTCATTTTCCGTCCAAACTATAGCGTTCAGACCCTCTAAAGCACCATCCCTGGTAAATTCAAGCATGAAAAGTCACAAATAAGCAAAAAAGTGTGGGTGGAGATTACGTACCTGGACAATATTGACAAAATTTCTGCCTGAGCTAGAGCGTTCGACATGGAGCTAGTGCGTTCAACAATGAGCTAGTTCCCTCATCCACACCTAAGATAAGGCAGAATTATTGATTTATTACTGATAGATGATTTTAACCGTCTTTTAGGAACCAGAATTTTATGGTCACTTAGTATACAAATTCAAAAAGATTAAGGGTAGGACTGATTTTTCTGATCAATTCCGAAAAATAATAATACGTCACAAACGTATTGGCTATAATTTAAATGTTATGCGACAGTCTGCATGCTTAGTGATTAACCCAATCACGGTTGATAACTTTGCTGCACTCTTTAATTGCACACCGGGGGATCGGTCATCAGACTCTATGATGGCCCCGACCTAAAGCTATATATTTTAGTTGGTTGGGACCGGAGCCTTTTTGTCTGTTGCTTGGTCCACCGGGGCTCAACTGGTGACCTTCTTTTGCTTCAGATTTCCAGTGGGGTCGTTTGGCAGGACAGGGATCTCCACCTGTCAGGCGGCCCGTTGTATCTGTTGAGTCCTCGTCTTTGCTTCTTCATGGCGTTGAAATTTGATTTATGTGTTTACCGTGATGATTCATTGACGAGTTAGAGGGTTATCATGCGAACCGAACAACCAACTAAATGTTTTGTACCACTTCAGAAACTGAGGGTGAGGTTGGGCCTGTAAAATCGATTTAAGCCCCCCAGTAATTCATTACTGACCGTTCCAAGGCGGTAGTTCTGTTGTGGTTCTCTGTTGCCTGTTTTTGGTGTCAGAGTTTCTGTGATGTTTTACCTTATGTATGTTCTTATTATTTTTGGTTCGGTTGGGCTGCTGAGTGGCCACCTTTTGGGAACAAGCTGCTCACTCGGTTGGCCATATGTTCTCTGTATCTTGATTATTTGTAATCTTAGTTGTTTCCAACTATGGTTTGAGGGCTGGATTTGGATTTTGATTGTTTCAGTTCCTGGTCTTTGCATACTTTTTACTTTTGCTCTGTACCCCTTTGAAACCACTAAGAGATGACTTAATGTACATAGATAATTCCATCGTCATTCATCGGATGAGTGTAGTATTCATGACTGATTATGGCGATTTTGGTAATACTCTTCTGTAACATGGATATTGTCCAGTTATTTCATGTCTGTTTGGTAAATAGTCAAAATTATGCCTCGAGGTACCGTGAACAGCTCCATTCACTGTTGCCCGAAGCCACAAGGCCTCAGGTAGTAGTGCATTGACCTTTCCATGGTAATGAGTAACATAGTACTCAGGCTGTTTGGTGAATGATAATAAAAACTATTGCCCCTGGTACCCGAGGATGTATGCGAGGATGGCTTGATGCACTATTGCCTGAGGCCAAGGATAATGGTGTATCAGGCCACCCAAGGTGCCGAGGGGCAATAACTTTTAAACTTACCCAACCTACTTTTATACCTTTTATTATCCAACCCACTATATACAGATAATGGTATATGCTTTGCCATGTCACTGGTTGGCCTCCACAACGCATTTCACTGAATTATTAACCAACCGACTATGCCATGCTTATGACGCCACTCATGTAAATGTAATGAGAAAACAGCGTGGTATGGTTTTGTCTATATGCCATGTCGTCAAGCGTCACGAGAATGACTTGGAAAATCACGAGCTTGCCGAATTCGAGCACCTGTCATGCAGTTGATTGCTAGTAGAATATGGTTGGTTACAGGTTCGGTTGAGTAATACGAATGCTATTTCATTGCTGTTTGGCAGAATAGTCAATACTATCAATTACGGAAACTTGGTTGGACAATTCTGTTTCGGATTCGGAAATCAACATTGAAAATTATACAGTTGTACGGAGAGACCGAAATAGAAATGGTGGTGGTGTCTGCGTCTACATCAGAAACGATTTTGCTTTTTCTCTTAGATCAGATCTTCAAACGGACAATGATGAGATTCTTTTTGTTGAACTTTTATTACCTAAGACAAAACCTATTATCATTGGCACAGCGTATAGACCCCCTAAGCAAAACGATTTTCTAAATAACTTCGAAGAAATTTTAACAAACTTGAGATCAGACTGCGAAACTATACTTTTGGGAGACTTCAACATTTGCTATTTACAGAGATCAAGCAGTATTTTCAAAGCATATGCAAATATTTTAAAACTTTTTGATCTTGACCAAATCATTACTGAAGCTACCAGAATAACTGATACTACAACCAGCCTCTTGGACCACATTTTATGTAATAATAAAGAAAAAATCTGTCAGTCCGGTACAATTTCTATTGGTCTGAGTGACCATTTTCTGACTTATTGCACTAGAAAATTATCTAAAGTGCAAATCAATAAACACAAATATGTCAAAATTAGGTCTTTGAAAAATTACAAAAAGGAAGATTTTATTTTTAGGCTCACTGGTGCAGACTGGAGTCAATGTTTTAATGCATATGATATTCATACTGCTTGGTCAGCCTTTAGAGATACATTTCTTTTAGTTTTAAACTCTGTTGCTCCAGTTAAGGAAGTCAGACTTAAACAAAGGACAGAACCTTGGATTGATTCAGAAATTTTGGATTTAATCAAACAAAGAGACAGCTGTCTATACCAATTCAAGAAGTCAAAAAACAAAGATTATTATAAAATGTTTTGTCAGTTTAGAAACAAAGTTCAAAGAAAAATCAAATTTGCTAAATCAGAATATTTTTCAAACAAAATAGAAGAAAACAAAAACAATCCAAGAAAACTTTGGCAGCAATTAAAGAATTTAGGTTATAAAAATAATAAAACTGAGTCATCAAATATAGTCTTGAAAATTAATGGAGAGAACTGTCATGAACAAAAAACAATTGCAAATTATTTTAATGATTTCTTTACAACTGTTGCAGCAAACCTGGTTCAAAAACTTCCATTAGGAGAGAAATTATATGAATGTAACTCTGCCAATTTGAAGTATTTTTATAGTAAAAATGAATCAGAAAGGGAAATATTTTATTTAAAGCATGTATCTGAAGAGTTTGTGCTGAAAGAACTCAGACAACTAAATCCTTGTAAAAGCACCGGCCTGGATGATATTCCAGCAAGATTTTTGAAAGAAGGAGCAGATTTCTTAAAAATTCCAATTACTTTTTTAGTGAACATGTCAATTTCTGAAAACTGTGTACCAGATGCTGTGAAAACAGCGAGAGTCAAACCATTGTATAAGAAAAACAGTAACCTAGATGTTGGGAACTACAGACCTGTGAGCATATTGAGTGTAGTTTCTAAAATACTTGAAAAAGCAGTCTACGTTCAACTTGAAACGTATTTGGTTGATAACAATATTATTTATGATTATCAGTCTGGGTTCAGAAGCTCATTCTCTACAGATACTTGCCTTATTCATCTTTTAGATCATATAAAAATGAACAGTGCTAGGGGTTTATTCACAGGTATGATACTTCTAGATCTTCAGAAGGCTTTTGACACTGTTGATCACAGCATTTTGTGTAGCAAATTGAAACTTATGGGTGTTGGCTCTACCAAATGGTTTGAATCTTATTTGTCTAATAGAAGTCAGCTGGTTAATGTGGGTAAAACAAACTCAGACATAGCTAATGTAACTTGTGGTGTACCTCAAGGGAGTATTTTGGGTCCATTACTCTTCTTGTGTTATGTGAATGACATGGTGATTAGTATCGACCCTGACTGCAAACTTTTGCTGTATGCTGACGACAGTACAATTCTATTTTCTCACAAAGATCCAGATCAAATTGCAAAATAAACTCGGAAAAGTTCTTGAATCATGCTCAGAATGGCTTGTTGATAACAAATTGTCTCTTCACCTGGGAAAAACAGAATGTATACTGTTTGGATCCAAAAGGAAACTTAGGAAAGTGAAGGATTTCCATATTGTCTGCAATGACCACACGATTGATTCTACAAATTCTGTAAAATACCTTGGTCTTAACATAGATAATCTTCTGTCTGGTGAAATCATTGTGAACAGCATTATTTCAAAAGTTAACGCTCGTCTTAAATTTTTGTATAGACAAAGTAATAGTCTGTCAGCAAAAACTAGGAAAAACTTATGTTCGGCTTTGATATTGTGCCACTTTGATTATTCATGTTCATCTTGGTATGCTGGCCTCAACAAAGGTTTGAAAAAGAAACTGCAAATAGCTCAGAATAAAGTCATCAGATTCATTAATCAACTAGGACCTAGAACAAGGATCACATCGGATATTCTTATGAACCTGAATTTACTCAATGTTGAAACTAGGGTAAAACAACTAAGATTAAATCATGTGCATAAGATCTTCAACAACTTGTGTCCTTCATACCTTCAAGAAAATTTTGTACCTTTGAGAGACGTACATCACCATAATACTAGGTCTAGTGGGTACAACTTCTTAGTTCCAAATTGTAAAGGCGTCGAGGACTCAACTTTTTATTATACTGGTATCAAAGATTGGAATTCTCTTCCTGAGTGGTTGAAAAAATTGGAAAGCCCACAGAAATTTAAAATAGCCCTCAAGAAATATCTGATTGAGTATTGTTGTGCAACTGAGCAAGAGCTGTTCTTATATTATTGAGCATATAACATTCCTCTTTTGTCTGTGATAGCAATGCTAACAGCCGAGTTAATCACTCACAGTGCTATCATGCCTGTAGCACACACACTTGGCCCACCGTATGCTCTGGGCACACTGTTCCTCGAGATTCGGGGGTGGTTCGTGGAGAAGCTTAAAGTGACACTCCGGTTCCAGTTCCCTGACGGGTCAGTATGTGATGGCCTGCGGGTTCGCTCCCTTGGTCCACTTGTGTGTGTGACAGATATGACCTTTGGTTTTGTCTTTCCTCTTCGAGCACTCTTCGGTGATAAAAATCTTCCCTTTTATAGAGCTTTCAGTGTTAATCTGTGCAATACTTAATACTTTTCCGTGCCAAAGTCTTGTTCGTACCTGAATGGACCCCATTGGAAATAAGCCATTTAGGCTTTATGGGCTATCCATGGGTATTAAGATCGAATCTTTCGAATCAGTGAAAATGGGTGTGGGTGTTAGTTTTTTACTTCTAGCAGCCTAGCTCATTCCAAAACTCCTTAAGTTCTAGTCAAATTCACTGTGATAATTTTATTTTTCTTAAACTAAATCCATATAGATATATACATAAATATCATTTAAGTGTGCTCTTAAATACCTCACTTGTTGATTAATTTTTAAATTTTAATTTCAAAAATCGCTTTTAGATAGTATATGTTACTTTGTTAAATGATCTTAATTCCTGAATAAATCTTAATCTTAATCTTAATGTTACTCATTACCATGGACAGGTCAATGCACTACTACCCGAGGCCTTGTGGCTTCGGGCAACAGTAAATGGAGCTGTTCACGGTACCTCGAGACATAATTTTGACTATTTACCAAACAGGCATGAAATAACAGGACAATATCCATGTTACAGAAGAGTATTACCAAAATCGCCATAATCGGTCATGAATACTACACTCATCCGATGAATGACGATGGAATTATCTATGGACATCAAGTCATCTCTTAGTGGTTTCAAAGGGGTACAGAGCAAAACCTAAAAAAAAACGGTTAAAATCATCTATCAGTAATAAATCAACAATTCTGCCTTATCTTAAGTGTGGATGAGCGCACTAGCTCCTTGTTGAACGCACTAGCTCCATGTCGAGCGCTCTAGCTCAGGCAGAAATTTTGTCAATATTGTCCAGGTACGTAATCTCCACCCACACTTTTTTTGCTTATTTGTGACTTTTCATGCTTGAATTTACCAGGGATGGTGCTTTAGAGGGTCTGAACGCTATAGTTTGGACGGAAAATGAAAAAATCGTGTACCCAAATCTCCATATTGACAGAAATTGGTGGATTTTTAGTTCGGTGTTTCAAACATTTGCCACAAGTTAGTTCAAGCCCTGCACATTTCTGCAGCGAACTCCGACGGGGAATAAAGTTGAATCATATCTACACACAATGGCATCGGCAGTTGTTTCCTGGGATCGCTAATAAAGAAATAAAATTGATAAAATTCTTCAAGACCTACCTTTGTTTACTGATTTTCTGTCGACAGCACTAGCTCGCGGGTTCCCGGATGTGACGAGGGAACGAAATTCCATTGACTCATTTTGGAGCTAGTTCCACTGATTACCACCCGTGTTAATGTTCATGAACAGATTAAAGCCGTGTTTATGTGCACTTTTTGCACCCGGGTGCAAAAATACACCCGGGTTGCAAATTTGCACCCCGGGTGTAATTTTGACCACGCGAACGGTGTATTTTAGCCGTGTTCATGTGCACTTTTTGCACCCGGGTGCAAATCTGCACCCAGGTGCAAATTTGTGCCCGGGGGCAAATTTGCACCCCTTTGTGTAGCGTGCAAATGCCAATAAATTGTGTCCATACGTACCTGGCTTTGTCATTAAACTTAACATAAGTTACCAAGTTTTAAGGAGAAATTCGCTGTGTTAAGATTTTTAGAAAAGAGCAGAGAAAAGACCATTTGGGAGAAACCGCGTAGTCAAGAGTGTGACGACTTTTGTGCTTGCGACTTACACTGATGATCAGTGGCGGAACGATTTCCGCATGTTGAAGGCCTCTGTGACAATCTGTGTGACAGACTGCGCGGGCAGCTCCAACGGGGTGCGCGGGTACACGTTCTTCAGTTGAGCAGCAAGTGGCAGTAACTCTATATTATTTAGCTGGGACTTCAGAGTATAGGACGATAGGGAACTTTTTCGGGATTGCCAAGTCGTGTGAAATAAGTCTGCTCGACAATCGTGGACAAGCTATTCGCAGCCTACGTTAAGTTTCCGGAGGAAAATGAGCCTCTTCCACTTTTTTTTTCAGGTTGTCACGAGCTGTTCGATAATTTGTTTTGAGTGTGTTCATCCTCTGTTTACACTGTGTATCAGATACATTGTAATTCGAAGCCCCTCTCTTTCATTAACTTGGAAATATTTTATTAAATGACTATATCGGACACCGCTTCGTCAATTTCGTTTTGCACCGTAACATCGTTCCAGATGTTCAACAAGGCATCTGTTGTCTTGTCGTCCCAGCCGCTTCCATATTTACGATGTTGACGGGTGGACATCTTGCTTAAGAATGACCAAAATCGTAGTCTCAGTAATTTATGCATATCTGTTTTGATAACAGTCTGATTTTCGTATCGGATTATACAAGATCATAATAAAAAATATCGGACAAGACCTTAATAAAAAGGTCAGTCTTTTTGAAAAGTCCTAGATCACAATGTATACTAATGAACATATTTTGCGTTCATGTGCACAATTTGCACCCGGGGGCAAATTTGTGCAAATAAAATTGCACCACCTCGAAAGTAGGGTCAAATTTGCATCGGGGCCAAATTTGCACCCAGGTGCTTTTTCTTAAAACACCGTTCACGTGGCCAAAAATACACCCGGGGTGCAAATTTGCACCCCGGGTATTTTTTTGCACCCGGGTGCAAAAAGTGCACATGAACACGGCTTAAGAGAAATTTTATTTGCACCCCAGTGCAAGTTTGCCCCCGGGTGCAAATTGTGTTTTTGATCGCAAAATGTGTTTATCAGTACATGTATAAATTTTGATCTAGGATTTTTCAAAATGACATGATCTTGTATAATCCGATACCAAAATAAGCTATCAAAGTTCTCTTTATCAAACTGAAAATCAGACTGTATCAAAACAGATATGCATAAATTACTGAGACTACGATTTTGGCCATTCTTAAGCAAGATGTCTACTGGTCAACATTGTAAATGAGGAAGCGGCTGGGACGACGAGACAACAGATGTCTTGTTGGATATCTGGTGTGACAACATGAAAAAAAGTGGAAGAGGCTCATTTCCCTCCGGAAACTTAACGTAGGCTGTAAATAGCTCGGCCACGATTCCCGAGCAAACCCATTTCACATATTCACACACAGTTGACTTGGCAATCCCGAAAAGGTTCCCTATCGTCCTATACTCTGAAGTCCCAGCTAAATGATACAGAGTTACTGCCACTTGCAGCTCAACTGAAAGAACGTGTACCCGCGCATCCCGTTGAAGCTTCCCGCGCAGTCTGTTACACAGATTGTCAAAAGAGGCCTCTGACATGCGGAAATCGTTCCCCCACTGATCATCAGTGAAAGTTCCAAGCACTATAGTCTTCAGCCACTCTTGACTACGTGATTTCTTCCAAATGGCATTTTCTCTGCTCTATTCTAAACATCTTAACACAGCGAATTTCTCCTCAAAACTAGGTAACTTATGTTATGTTTAATGTCAAATCCAGGTACGTATGGACACAATTTATTGGCATATGAACGCTACACACGAGGATGCAAAGGACCTCTGACACTTGTAATGTCAATTTGCCTATAAAAGTGGCCAAAAATGAACTTTCGGTAAACTTCAAAATTTCTACTGATATGTGTTCCTCTGAACTCACATTTATTGGCACAAAAACAATGTTTCGGATATTAAGCACACACATTGAGAATTTTGGTGTAAAAAGCAACTTTTTATAATTGAATGTATGGAAAATAGGAAAAGTTTTATAAAGATAATCCCCCCCCCCCTTGCCTCAGCTAGCCACTTTGCATGTATGTGTGTACTGTCAATATACACATTATATGTGAGTGGCAAGCTGAGGCACCGGGGGGGGGGGGGGGGGTGAATGATAGTCTACAGCTAAAAAACTGAAAAGTGGTGGGGTAATTAGACCCTCTGCATCTTAAAATAAGGCTAGCATACTTTTTATTTACATATAATTGTATGTTGTATGCAGTTGCAGTATTTACTTCATTTTAAGCATGTTAAACAAAATAAAATTCAGAAAATAAGAAAAAACGAAAATTTGGTGTATTTTGTATGACTGAAAATTTACTTACCCCTCTTGAGAAAGTCAGTAAGAGTCAGTCTGTAGGGGTGATGTTTTTTCAAAACCAATATCAAAACTTCTTTACAATGCTTTAGTCTACCTGTAAATGCTAAAATCATGGACATTGGCTTCCCATGGAAGCTGCAGTAATTTGTCGAAAAATAGGCGAATTTGCATCGAAACTGTCAGAGGTCCTTTGCACCCGAAAGCAAACTTGCACCTGGGTGCAGATTTACACCCGGGTGTAAAAAGTGCACATGAACACGGCTTTAGAGAAACAATCCTTAATATTCGTGTCTTTAATATTCCACCAGACACACATCGTTGAATTATCATTCTGACGTCAAATCAACATTAATTCAATTTTGATACAGCACGGTATTGGTCTCAACAATAATAAATACAAACTGCATGGTTACAAAACAATACAATATACAATATGATACAGGATCTGACGGTAAAGCCCCTATCTCACCGAGATGCGACAGTTTGCGCTTGTTGGCGAATTGCATTCGCGGATGAGTCAAAAAAAACTGTCTTGAAACGTTCGCGGGGGTTCGCAATATCCTCGCGTGAGTCGCAAACTAGCGCAAACGGTTGGATTGTCACACAAAATAGTTTTACATGTTAAACTTTTTGTGCATAAAACTTCTCGCAATATAGTCGCAACATAGTCGCAAAGTCATTGCTGGTGTCGCGAACACGTCGCAGACCCTTCGCAATTTAGTTTCCGCGAGTCGCAATGACAGTGAACACGACAAATTTGCGAAATAAATAAGACTATATTGCGAACAAATTGCGACATAAATAATACACTTCCGCGACTAAATTGCGAGCAAGAAAAACATGTAAAATGGAGTAACTTTCGCGCGAACGTCGTGAGACATTCGTACGAATATACGACTATCGCGCGAGTGTCTTAAATTACTCGCAATGTCGCAAAATTGTCGTGAATGGCTCGTTTTTTCGTCCCATATGACTCGGACATATATGCTTCTCGCAAACAGTTTACACTCTTTCAGTTCCAACACAGGCACCATGCCAGCAAAAGTCGGAAAAGGGCGAGGTAGGGTTAAGGCTGCCACTGCACCCGGCCCTCAAACCACAATAGAGGAAGGCGAAACAGTCCAAGCTCCTGTTCCCTCCGACGATGAGAGCTTGGGAGCTTCCACGGTTTCTCAGACGGCTGAAACAAGGAAGAAAAAGAAACTGGGCATTGAGAGGGAGAAACGGTACCCATGGAAGGATGACCACCAGAATGTACTGGCTGAGGTCTGGCTGAACCACCCCATAATTTATGACAAAACACAAGATCCATTTTTCTGACGTCTGATGATTAAAAAATTGCTGGAATGTTAATAGGTTCTCATTGTCTCGCAAAATCATCGTGTGACTGTCGCACGACCTTCGCGAGACAGTCGTGCCATGTTCGCGAGTGTATCGTGCCACAGTCGCAAGAGAGAAATATTCGCAATTTCATTGTCACGCCTGGTAAACTATCACAGGTACCTCCGCGGAGGTACCGATAAAATGTTGTGACAGGCATCCGGAGCTGCCTGTGACAGACCAAAAATAAACAAAAAACGGTAGGTATTTGTCTTTTTTGATAAAATACATTATAACCAGGGAGTTTATTGAAAATCAAAGAATGCTATTCGACCCTTATATACATTAAGTTTTGTCACACAGAATATCTCCGGAAACTTTACATATATACAGAAGATATGACTTTTGAAGTGGCTTTATGGTCAGTCGAAAGTACTCAAAACAAGAACAAATCAGTTGTTTTAGGTCCTAAATGCACTTTTCTTGCATCTGTTCTGTTGATCTGGATACACTGACGTAAAGTAAATCTACTTGCCCAAATATAAATGCCGATAAACTCCAAATAAGGCTGGATCGGTAAAAAAACAACTGGAGGTGCCTGTGACGCAATGGAGGTGCCTGTGATGTAAGAAAATATAGCGAAATTGATATTCTTCATCTCTAGACCACTGCCTTGAAAGAATCGTTCATTCAACGTCGCAATTTAATCTATCATAATGCGAATATCAAGCATAGTTTTGTTAAAACGACAGACAATGCTCATGAACTTATACAATCAGATTCTACATCCTGCTCTCAAAATTAAGATGGAAGTAAGTATACGTTGACAATAATACATAAAAGACACGCATGGTAAACCGAATAAAGAGCTCTTTCCCAGACAGGTGGAAATTCACCTACACCAAATGAAACCAACGCTAACTTCTGTTTTACCTATTTTATATTTTAAATTACAAAGCAAACCAGAAAGCAAAGTGGACAGCTGTACAGGTGACCCTATTGCCAGAAGACTACAGACAAGCGGACATCAGAACACGTAACATTGTTGCTTCACAACAGAAATACAAAATCCAAAGCAGATCATCTCAAAGAGTTATTGGCCCGTTTTGTTTCCACATCTGTTACTCAAACGTTAACAAGTTGTGCGTAGCTGTTGAAAATTTACTGCTTAATTCAGTGTTAGAATAGTTATGAAATGCGCTTAAATAAGAAGCAGCGTTCTTGTGGATGGTGATGACTGTCTGTTAGTCATTCCAAATCGTTAGAAATTGTCGAGGTCACACGCCATGCTAGCTACTCGAAACGTTTGCAAAAACAACGTTTCAGAAGATGACTTTTATGTAGTAAAAGTGCTTTTTTGTTACCAAATTTGATGCAGTGGCTATTCGGAGACTCTGAATTACACGTTATTTACAATAAGATTCCGATCACTTCAATATACTAAACGGTGTAATATTGAGAACATGTCACCTGCCGATGATGTAATCTGTAGGCCTTACGAATGTATTTGGATTCTAGCGCCAACAATTCAAAACTACCCAGACTGAATCACTTGTAGCACCTATCACTCCAGTTACCACAAAGTTACCACAAACAGCGAGCATCATACGACACATGCGAGCGACACATGAGGTACCAAAAGGATCAACACTACAGATACCTGTACGTGTATGCCTGTTGACGGGTATCGGCAATTTTGACAATTTGACACACCATTCGTGTAGCTGGCATGACGTGTGACCTCGACAATTTCTGACAAGTTGGAATCACAGCCAGCACCTCCCGATCACAGTCATCTCCAGTCACAAAATGTTGACTCTTATTTAAGCGCACATTTCATAACGATTCTAACACTGAATTAGGCAGTTAATTTTCAGCAACTATGTGAAATTCGTCAATGTTTGACTAACAGAAGCGGAAACAAATTGGGCAATAACTCTTTGAGATGGTGTTTTAGAAATTTTAACACGGAATTTCATGATATACGCATAATGATAGCTTAATAGGACGTTGAATGAATGATTCTTTCCAGGCAGTGGTTAAGAGAAGATGTCAATATTTCCAGCTGCAATAACTATTCAGATTTTCACTATATTTGCTTACATCACAGGCACCTCCACACCATTGCAGGCACCTACAGCTGTTGTTTTGAAAAATCAAGCCTTATTTGTAGTCAATCGACATTTATAATTGAGCAAGGAGGTTACCTTAACACCAGTGTGCCGAGAAAAACAGATTCGTATGCAAGATCACTGCATTTAAGACCAAAAACGGCCCAGTTCTTTATGTTTTGAGTACTGTGGGCTGACATCAAAGCCACTTCAAACTTCACTTTGGATTAATATGGAAAGTTCACGGGGTTGTAATGTATGACAAAACTTTATGTCTATAAGGGTCGAATAGCACTTTTTGATTTTTAATAAACTCACTTGTTATTTTATTTTTTGTCAAAAAAGAGGAATACCTACCGTTTGTTGTCATTTTTTGGACAGTCACAGGCAGCTCCTGGTGCCTGTCACAACTTTTTATCGGTACCTCCGCCGGAGGTACCTGTGATAGTTTACCAGGCGTGATTGTGCGAACGTCGCGCGAGTGTCTCACGAAAGTCGCGCGACATGTGTGCGAACTCCTGGCGAATTTCGGCAAGATTCGTGCAATAATCGTGTGACATTCGTGCGACACTCGCACGTATGTCGTAATTACCATTTTAGTGAGACCTGAATATGAAAAATGTCACAAAGTCGCGGATTTTATCGCAAATCTTTGTCTCAAACTAGTCGCCAGTTGTCGCATCCCAGTGAGAAACGCTTTTATGAAAGTCATTTCGGTATTGAATCAATGTTATTGCATAAAAAAAACAGTGCCGTACGATATTAACTGCTGTGCATCTACCGGCGAAAAACTATGTATAAACGAGGGACTGCACGCGCTGTTGATGCACGGGTACGCAACTTTCAGTATGCTCGGCCCAGGGCCAGTAAGACATCCGCCATGCAACCCGCCTCTCCCCTTCGGTCAGATTACAAAACAGTTGGTGGTGCGCTACCTATGTTTACATATATGACGTCATCATGCCTTTGTGCGCTCACGTCATCAAGTCGTGACTCAGGGTTCAAAGCGATGTTGTGTACATTCTTACGATGCCTATACTTTCCTGTACATCTGTCTGATCAGAGTCTTGCCTGTTTGCATATGCGATTTATGCACTTTGAGGAATCTAGAATGTGAAATTGATCATTTCACACTTGCGTAGGCTGATTAGAGTCGAGTCGGGAAACTTCGGACAGCGGGTAAATTCGGACATACCGTTTCAAACAATGAAAATCCAGATGAGACGGCTCATAATGAGCCGTCTCATGAGGATTCTCACTTTTTGCCAAGTTATTTTTGTTTCAATTCCAAACAACTGACAAACAGTATAAAGGAAACAATGTCAGTGTCCGAATTTACCTGCTGTCCGAATTTACCCGACTTGACCGTAGAGTATGTACATTACACACATGACTAAGTCCCTTTTAAAGTGACACAAATCAGTTGTTTGCGAATAAGTGTGCACTTACCAAACAGGTACATAACCAGGTCTAATGATAGGCACCCAGCAGGAACATGCCGCTGCATTTTGTCTGTTTCTGACATGCGACTCAGACGCTGTTGTTTCTCTTTTTTAAAGGTGCATCATTTGATTCCGGATTTGTCGACCTTTCCCAAGACGGCACAGACCATCCAGCTGCTAGGCCATCGTGCACTATTCAGGCAAGCCAGGGATCTCGGCCATGCGCAGCTGCAGAGCATCAGGTCATCTCTGAAAGTGTAGACTCCATAGCTGACGTGGAAACTGTGTCTTGGCAAAGCAAGACAGATGACTTAATTGACAGCCTACTTCGTTCCCGTCCAGCTTATCGCAGACGGGTACCACCGGCCGTACCACCACGAGATGTGTACAGGGCCCCACAACTGGTTCAGCCAGCGGCACACACCGCAACAAATATTGGCTCGTGCAGTTGTTCAGACTCAAACCTAAGTGGATCCCACATTGAAACCCACTGTCAAAGCAACGATGATGGTAGATCCACAAGTCAGAGTAACTGCACGAGCAGCCCTGCTACGTCTCGGTACGATGCCGATGACGAAAATACAGCCAGGTCCTCTGAAACCGCTGTAATCGTCTGTACGAAGAAGGGCTTCGTTGACAGATACAGGGGCCACGACAGCTATGAGTCTGACTTTGAGGATGACTCTGAAGAAGGCCACAGAGATGACGGACAACTTGGAACCTGGCCATCAGCTGACTGGCAGTCCCTTTCCAGCTTCAGCTATAAAGGAGAAACTCGGATGGGACTGGCAGACTGCCTGGTGGCCAGAGGTTACGTCATCAATAAAGCTGACCGAGATGCCCTGAAGCTGGACCTTAGCTGGGTGGACATGGCAAACCCAGCACCACGACAGCGGATCACAAGGCCTGCAACAGTTACCATAAGGCGGGGACACCAGACAGCTACTCCGACGCCGGAGCTGACTACAGCCACAGCACCAAAGGGGGAAGGGCGTATAAGAAGGTTCTTCAAGAGATTACGAAAGCTCTTCTCCTGCTGCCATTCAGGGTCCACTGAAGAGTAGCTACATCTAATAAATACAGTGCCAATAATGTTCATGGGGTGGTTTGGCAATCGTGGTCTACCCGATAAAGTCATCGCCAAAACTGTTTTGTATGCAGTATGACCACCCTGTCGAGTAATATGATAGCAAAGAACCTCGGCTATAAGCAATACCAGACGGCAGACTCCTTTAAGGTGATGGGAGGCAACTCTGCCATTTCAATTTTTTACATACTTTTGCAATTGGGGTCAACGATTAAAGGAAACAATTTGCTCCTCTAAGAGCAAATTATTTCATTTAAGTGAAGACCCAATTTTGGAAGGGCTACAATGTCCAGAAAAGCAAACAGAAAGTCAAAAAAGTCTTCTCAGTAAATATAGCTGAGAACAAAGGTTTACCAATACACCTAAAGTTACGACATATGCACTGCCTCATCAAATTTTCACTGTTTGCATCAGCAATACAGGTTTTGACTAATTTGCACGATGCTAAAAGTAGACGGTAATCAGCTGGTACAGATCCCTAGACCACAGCTGCCGAAACGCACAAACTTATTTGCGTGTTGAAATTTTGTGAGCTTAAGCAGAAGCATATAGAAATTTTGTGAATAAAAGCATATACGTGTTGAAACTTGACAACTTAAGCAGATGCGTATTGTTTTTGTTTTTTTTCAAACTTGACAAAGATTAGATACGCTCATACGTATTTGCGTGCGGAAGTTGGGCAAAGTGGAATAGATTTTAAGCCAAGTACTAGCACACATGACAATATAAATGATCTGAATACGTAAACTCCCCTTTAAGTAGTATGAAACATGATCATGGATATCATGAAATTGTACCTAGCTACGTATGACCCTGGATGTGCAAATTGGTATGGGTCTTGGCTGTGCGTACAAGTCAAAACGTACAGTTTAACACGTTATGGATCAGTTATTTCAATGAACATCTTGTTTTGTGTGTCAGTTGGATGTACCGTGACGGAACAGTAATGACGTTAATTCAGTCGACATTAAAGTGCTGAAGTTAAAGAAAAACGACATTTGAGTACTTAAATGCTCTTATTTTAAAATAACACGACTGATGCTTAAACATATTTACTGCATCGTTTTTTATTTGAAACGCCTAACAAAGCTTCAGTTCAGGAACAGAGCTTTTATCTTCTATTAATCATATTTTGCTAGAATATGCCTCGACATGATTTTTTTCTGTGCTCAAAAAAAATCTGTTTTAATCGTGTATCGCTAGAATATGCCTCTGCATATTTATATTTTTTTGCGCACAAAATTATACTACTTGTTTTCATGCTATGTTTTGACAGAGATCTAACTAACATTGTTATACCTTTTGTCCGGCCACATTGTTTAAACAGAATGTTTATCTAATCTATTTAACAAAGAATGCACACGTACAAAAATGTTTTAAAATCGTTTTGTCAGCTAGCAACTTCGTGCATTTGACCGGACCGTGGAAACAAGCAGCACTGAAACACACACTGACCGGCATCAGAATGAAGGTATGTTTTATAGTTTTGTGTTTGAATTTTGTACATTATACCAAGGAATTCGTGAAACATTGGCACGAATCTGACAAATATTACTGTGAAAAACTGACAAAAGTACAGAGAAAAGTTTGCAGCTACTTCTTCTAATATAATACATCGCTGGCAGAGCAGTTGGTCCTTCAAAGAATTCTGCAGTTTGGCAAGTTTAGAATGTTGACATTGCATTCATTCTTTCTCGAGGTTCTTCACCAGGCGAATAAAATACGTGTAATCTACTACATGTACCTGTATACACAACGACCACTTCATGTTTCAACAACGCCACAGCATATCGTATATGTGCCTCTTCTTCGTTGAAACAAGAGTTACAACTTTTCAAAAACTTGTAGGCAAATGCGGGGTCTTGCAAACTGGGACTAACCTCCTAAAGAATTTTCTTTAGGTGTGTATGAGTACCAATGCAAAGCCGTGTGCTTCTCCACCAGTTCATGAAAGTTTATAATCGATATTTTATTAGAGAAGACCCAAATAGTGGTTTTGCTATGTCGTGTGACAATGTAAGTTTCGTATGTATAGTTGAATTTTAACACTTCCTGTCAGTAGAAAAAAATGCTGTAGAGTGACGAGTTTAGACTTGTTTGTTTTGATTAGTTGTGCGAATTGCTCGATATCATTTCCGAGCTAAACGTCTTGATGAACTCAGCATTCTTATTTTTATTCACGCCTTTCACTGAAATTTGCCAGCTTTGTTTGGTGGTAATTTATATGTACATAACTTTTCTTTATTTAGTGTACCTGGATACGGAAAAATGATCAAAATTCAAACACCACAATATTAAACAAACCTTCATTTTGATATCAGTCAGTGTACTTTCATTTTTGTTTGTTTTATGAATTCTGTCAACTGAATTAAGTCGCTAGCTGACATGGGATTTTATATGTGTGTCGCATCCTATATTTATTTACGTTTTCGGCGTAAAACACTAGCAAAGCTCAGTTGTAGATGGCACTATTGCTTCAAAGCTTTGTACCTGCTAGTCTGTTTTTTAATTGAGATAATATGTGGAATAATTGTTCGAAAATGTTAATACTATATATGTCTTTAAGTAATGTATTAGTAACCCATCAGGTTAAAATTGTGATATGATAGTTAATTCAGTCTTTTTCTGACTAGTGAACATGTCCATCCTTATCGTTTGGATGAGTCATTTTCTGATTTTAGGGGTTTTTCTTGGATGTTTTCATTTTAATGTATTTTGCATAGAAATTCCTGTTAAGTAAGCAGTGTATATCCTGATCAGACTCCATGTTCTGCGGCGTCTGAACTGGGTATGTGATGTTTTCATATGTGCCTAAAACGGGTATCTAGTCTAAAAAGGGTTATACAGGTATTACATGTATCATAAAACGCTAATGTCAAAGCAAAACAGTGCCATTTTAACCAAAGTATTAAATAGTTTATACACTGTTTAAAATAACTAAACGACATTTGAAACTGCATGTTCGGTACAGTCTGCAATGTGCTGGAACACGGGTAACAGTGCTATCAGCTGACGGACAATGTCTTCGCTGTATTCCAGCAAGAGTTTTTTGTTTGGAAGGAAAACGCCATATAAAGAAGCTTAAGCTTTTGAGAAAGTTTTGGAAATAAATTTAGATTGTATCATTGAATTGCAATGAATTTCGTAATTTGTTTTCTGCAGACATACACTAAAAGTCTCGAAATGAGACGTCCAACAATATGGTGTTGGTGATAAGCGAAGGCCCGAAGCAAAGGTCCACATAAGTGCAGTCTGATCAGAATCTTTGCTTGTCACCTAAGCCTTCTGTGAAAGTGGCACAAGTCCTAGAGGCAATGGTGAGGTTTCTGATTACCTTGTGTAAATGAGTATCACATGCAGAAATTGCCAAGTTACGTGATTATAAGAATGTCTTTTACTACTTTTGAGTAGTGTATAACATTTAAACCTATTGTATTTTTATTTGTTTACAGAAGTTTTTTGTTAAAATATGTATTTCGAACATTTTACCCTTAATAAAACTGTTTTAATTATATTTGTTTTCTCTAATTGTCTTGTTTAATTTATGTTTCCTTTGCTAATCCTTCTATCAAGGTCCAACCGCCTACAGGTCTATGCGACAAAACGATCTTCCTCTCCAGTCCGCTGTTCACATATTTTATAACAAAAGTTCTGAAATTCAAAACCAAGGATCGAAGCAATGTAAGCAAATTGTTCATCTGGGCTAAAGCTTGTAAATCAGAAGTATAAATGTAGTAAAGGGTGACTGACCAGCAGACTCGACTAACGGAAATGTACCTTTTACTTAGATAATATCTTGCAAGATTATCCAGGTCAAAATGAATTGAGCCGTGACACGAGAAAACCAACAAAGTGGTTGTGCGCCCAGTGCAGACTCAGATTAGCCTGGGCATCCGCCCAGTCTGATCAGAGTCTTGGCTGTCCGCATGGAAGTAGCGTAGACCCTCAGCTACCCTATAAGCGCTTAGCGAAGACTCTGATCAGATTGAGCGGATGCCCAGGCTGATCTGAGTCTGCGCTGGGCACACAACTACTTTGTTGGTTTTCTTGTGTCGCGGCTCAATTATTGTCAAAATACATGGCCGTCATGATGATTATAGAAATTTCTGAGTATGAAGATTCGGGTGAGCTGTATAAAACCATCATGCATTGCCATCTTATCACATAAACTTATGAAGATGATGGGCTTGTAGAAGACACAACGAGTCCACTATGCGTAAATGGGTTAATTTAAAATCTTAAAAAGTTCCTTCAAGAGCAGAGAATACATACAGAAGTAGGAACATGGGCCAAACTACGTAGTCTCGGCTAATAAAGCCTCGTCAGTGACCCTGACAATATCTGGTGACGAAACCAGAAAAAAAGCATACTGCAATTTCTTAATTTTAATTGGGCAGTCGATTCAAAGACTGGTTAGTTTCAAAAGGATCCAAATAATATAAAAGACGATGATCTAGAATAATAGTCTCCATCGACCTCAAATTTTAGATTTCTCAGAATCTATCCTCTGATCTCAAAGGATGTAAATAAAATATAATCTGCACTATGGATGATGTACGGGGAGACTTTTTACGGCCTCCACACGGCACAACACCAGCTGCAGTGAGGTAAAATTAAAATCTTAAGAAGTTCCTTCAAGAGCAGAGAATACATACAGAAGTAGGAACATGGGCCAAACTACGTAGTTTCGGCTAATAAAGCCTCGTCAGTGACCCTGACAATATCTGGTGACGAAACCAGAAAAAAAGCATACTGTAATTTCTTAATTTTAATTGGGCAGTCGATTCAAAGACTGATTAGTTTCAAAAGGATCCACATAATATAAAAGACGATGATCTAGAATAATAATAAGTGGCTCTATCTCTTTCGTAATGACCCCTCAGCTACACAGACCAATATCCTAAACATAGCATCTTATACTACTTTAGTAACAAATGGCAAGCTTTTTGTATAGTTCTGGAGAAGTTTACTCTCTGTGATAGAAGTCACCGATTGCGTCATGCATAGCTAAATCTACAATTATTCTAATATATCGTCCTAAAACTTCATATAATTAAAATTGCATGCTTTATTGCCCAATATATCAATTAGAATCACAGATACAGGGAAGTATGTCGAATTGTACTTTTGTTCGCTGTTGGGATCTGCATCATGTGAAAGCTTGTTTTTTGGCATATATGAATCGCGCATGCTCAGATCAGATGTGAAAAGATGACCAGAACATGCGCACTCTCTCTCTCTCTCTCTCTCTCTCTCTCTCTCTCTTTGAAATTTACAAGGGCGCCTAACAAACTGCGCATGTGCAAAGCGAATCCGAGCATGCGTGTTTGTCATATGATCGTTTTTCCTTCGCTCTTTTAACACTTTAAGCAGCAGTGACGAAAAATAGCATAATTTGTAAACAGCGTAGATCCTGATGAAGTGGCTTATAATGAGCCGCCTCATGTAGATCTTCACTGTTTGCCCTCTAGTCTTTGAATTCTCAATATGAAATGTCTTGGACAAGGCATTTTTTTTAATTTTTGCAGACGCAAATTTTGTCGTCTGCTTTTTGGTGTTTAAAGAGTTAATACCAGGAAGTTCTAATAATGATTTATGCTCCAAGTAATGTCTCCTCCATTCCGCAAAGATTCGATTACAAACTAAAATAACTACTTTATGGTTCAATTGTTGTTGCAGTTTAGAAGAATGGAAGGACGTAGCGCAAGAGGTTTCTAAATTTCATTTTATTAAGCAAAATAACGGAGTTTTTGAATAACCATAGACTGAACTTGTTAAAGACCCCGTTGCTCTATCAGTGGTATAAAATACATGAAATATTTTATCGTGATGTATCGCTCGTTTGGCCATTGTAAAAGACCGTACTTAAGGCACTTTAAAAATTATTTGGGTTATTTGGATTGACGGCAAATTTTAGTTGGAATCTTTATCCTACTTTCGATATCAGAAACTTAAATAAAGTGTTGAAAATACAATGAACAAACATGGCTTCCATTCCGCTCTTTGTTTGACAGAGAACCAGAAAAGAAAAGTGTATTTTATGCAGAATTTGTCATTTTTCAATAACATGTTCCCCTACTTTTTCCTGGTTATATTAATCAATGTACGCAAGTCAACTCATATTTTACCACCAAACGTGAAAGTTGACCCGCTTTTCATAATGATTATTATTTGTGTTTAGATGTTTTAACCACTGGAAGGGCTATGGTATGGAAGCGTCCTAGTGACAGGTTAAAAAATATTTATCTCATACGTAGGAGATAGGAAGTCCTACGTAGGACTTAGTAACTCCTACGTAGGACTTAGTAACTCCTACGTAGGACTTACTAACTCCTACGTAGGAATTACTAACTCCTACGTAGGACTTAATAACTCATACGTAGCACTTACTAACTCCTACGTAGGACTTAGTAACTCCTACGTAGGATTTACTAACTCCTACGTAGGACTTACTAACTACTACGTAGGACTTAGTAACTCCTACGCAGGACTTAGTAACTCCTACGTAGGACTTAGTAACTCCTACGTAGGACTTAGTAACTCCTACGTAGGTCTTACTAACTCCTACGTAGGATTTACATACTCCTACGTAGGAGTTAATAAGTCCTACGTAGGACTTAGTTACTCCTACGTAGGACTTACTAACTCCTACGTAGGACTTAGTAACTCCTACGTAGGACTTACTAAGTCCTACGTAGGAGTTAATAAGTCCTACGTAGGAGTTAATAAGTCCTACGTAGGACTTAGTAACTCCTACGTAGGACTTAGTAACTCCTACGTAGGACTTACTAACCCCTACGTAGGACTTACTAACTCCTACGTAGGAGATAGGAAGTCCTACGTAGGACTTAGTAACTCCTACGTAGGACTTACTAACTCCTACGTAGGACTTAGTAACTCCTACGTAGGACTTACTAACTCCTACGTATGAGATAATAAGTTCTACGTAGGACTTAGTAAGTCCTACGTAGGAGTTACTATCTCCTACGTAGGACTTAGCTGTTTCATACGTAAGAGATATTTAACTTGTATTTTATGTGTATCTGTGCTCAAATTACTTCCGCTTCAAATAATGTTATTTATATAACAAAATTCATAAATTCGAAACGTATTATTTATTAATCTGCATCTCAATTACGGGAAAACTGTATTATGGTTATCTCCATTCTAATGCAACTTTATTTTTTGGATAATGCTTTTAAGTATCTGATAAAATGAAGTCACAATTACATTGTTACATATTGCAACAGTCTTATTTTCTATCAATGGAGAATAAAAAAGCTACATTTTCTATTCATCATAAAGCATCTTCTCAATAGCGAGATTACCGATGCATGATGAATAGATTAAGAAATACTTGATCAAATCGCTTTCATGTAACAGCGTAAATTTTCTTTGTATCAATACAAACAGCTTTATTGTTATATTGTGAAAAGTAAATATTTGATCCGCGGATTATGCAGCCCTCTGAATGAATATTTCTTGTCTTGTCTGAGATCAATAATACAAATCATAAAAACGATTGGGCCGCGACACAAGAAAACCAACAGAGTGGTTGTGCGCCCAGTGCAGACTCAGATCAGCCTGGGCATCCGTTCAGCCTGATCAGAGACTTCGCTGTCCGCATGGAGATAGCTTAGACCCTTAGCTACCCTTAATGCGCTTAGTGAAGGCTCTGATCAGACTGGGTTGATGCCTAGGCGCATCTGAGTCTGCGCTGTTTGCACAACCGCTTGTTGGTTTTCTGGTGTCGCAGCTCAAATTATTAACGTTATTATGACGCTGTTAAAGACTGGCCACACGTCCTAGAGTAGCAGGTTTTGAAGCAGATAAATTATTGTAAAGAAAAAAGATAGGCAATGATCAGGAATTAATACAATCAAATCCCACATTCTGCCCTAAAAACCAATAGGGATTGAAGCACACACACACACACACACACACACACACACACACACACACACACACACACACGCACCAACGCACGCACGCACGCACGCACACACACACGGAAAAATTGACACAAGTTCACGAACACACACACAAACACACACACACACGGAAAAATTGACACAAGTTCACGAACTACATTTTGTCAAAGGACAACAGCATTTACACTAACTCTCCGAAAGTAGATGACTCAAGGCAAGCTACAAATCTATCTAAGATCTATGCCAGAGCTGGATGTGTCAAACAACGTTCAAACAACGTCATATCGACGTCGATGCAAAGTGATTATGTTGCAAACATGTTTAAACGACGTATTTTCAACCTTATACGCCTGCTGAGTACATACTGTAGCAGTTTCTGGCTTTCTTATGACTATTTCTTTCTGTTATATTATCTCCTACGTAAGACTTACTAAGTCCTACGTAGGACTTACTAAGTCCTACGTAGGAGTTTCTAAGTCCTACGTAGGACTTATTATCTCCTACGTAGGAGTTACTAAGTCCTACGTAGGTGTTAATAAGTCCTACGTAGGAGATAGTAAGTCCTACGTAGGACTTATGATCTCCTACGTAGGGGTTAGTAAGTCCTACGTAGGTGTTAATAAGTCCTACGTAGGTACTAGAAAGTCCTACGTAGGACTTAGTAAGTCCTACGTAGGAGTTAGTAAGTCCTACGTAGGAGATAGTAAGTCCTACGTAGGACTTATGATCTCCTACGTAGGGGTTAGTAAGTCCTACGTAGGTGTTAATAAGTCCTACGTAGGACTTGTTATATCCTACGTAGGAGTTTGTAAGTCCTACGTAGGAGTTAATATGTCCTACGTAGGGGTTAGTAAGTCCTACGTAGGAGTTACTAAGTCCTACGTAGGACTTCCTATCTCCTACGTATTAGATAAATATTTTTTTAACCTGTCACTAGGACGCTTCCATACTATGGAGACTGAAGACTTCATATGAAAAAAACAACTTGAAGTTAATATCCCACTGGGCGCACAACGTTGAATCAACATTGACTCGCCGTTGATTCAATGTCTTGATGTTGAATCAGCGTTGATTCAATGTTTATTCATCGTTATATGCATGCAGGGATAGCACAAAACATTGCATTCTATCTGCGCTTTATTCACTTCATTGCCGTCTCACCATAAGTAAACTTCCATACTTTTACTACATGTATATGCAACAAAGGCAATCTGTGTTAAAGTCGTCTCTTCATTGTATAAGGGAAACAATTTCTTCCATTCACTGCGATATAAAGTTACTGAAGTAGTTTCCTCTGGCGGGATTGTTGGTTTTCAAATGCAAACGGGGTTCCATTTTTTCTTAGTGAGAGATACCAGGGCCCAGCTTCCCCTAGCCTGGTGGCTGTATGGGCAGACGATGTTAGACGCCCACTGTTGATGAAAAGTGGAGCCGATTACTCTCCTTTCAATACCTTCCGGTACATAAAGAAAAAAAAGCGGACATATTTTGAGTGACAAAAACTAAATTCACAGTGCGTGTTAATTTTCTTAAAGCAATTCTTTTATACACAACAGATTTTCAAAACCACTAAAACCACATTTGAAGTTTCTTTATTATGCACAGGTCTACCTGTTAATACCAGACAGACGCTACCCAAGAAACTTACAGAATATTTCAAAAATGGACAATTTTGCATTGACGCTGACAGAGTTACTTACTTTGATTTTTCCTGGATGCTAGATTCTGAATGACCTAATTTTGGAATTGTTAGGCTACATCCAATCAATAGAAAAAAGGAAAATCATAGCAAACTATATATGTTGAAACAAAGTTAACCCTTTTTGACTAGTGGACTTGTCCATCCTTATTATTTGGATTTGATATTCCTGTAAACAAACAGTGGAGACCCTGACCAGACGCCGCGTTCTGCGGCGTCTGAATTGGATCTGCATTGTTTGCATATGTCCCCAAAACGGGTCTCCAGTCTTAAAAGGGTTAAAGGCCCCATTGCTCTATCAGCATGAAATATTTTATCAAGAGGTAGCTCTGCAAACTTCTCACTACAGTTTCGCCATCGATTATTATCGTGATTGGCCGGCTTTGAAAAATAAAAACGTTCTTGAGTTTATCATACATGTAAAATAGATTTGAAAAAATAACTAGGTCATTTTAGTTGCCAACCAAAATGACCTACTTCCGATTTCACAAGCTTTATTTCATGTTTATAACAAATCTACGTTAATACTCACTTGTATTTGTTTATATAT
>OZ022498.1:47219540-47417960 GCA_963989385.1 Ctena decussata | reverse complement strand
TTAATTTCCGGTGTGCTTCCAGTGTTTTGCTAATATGAAGTGGTAATCGAGCGCAAAATAGATTTGAAGCAGCGAGTTCGTAGGCATACGCCATCAGGATCCGGGTTTACTCGAAGAGAGGATGATCCGGACTTTATTACCTTCATTATAACTTATCCAGATATTGACATAAAACAAAAGCAAGAGCTGTTACAGTGTGTGGCAATGTCATACATACTCTTTTGACCCCCGCTTAGGAGCCCTGGTAGCTCACTTGATAACAAGAGCTCTGCTGAGCGGGGCAATATACACCCGTTGGGGCTTAAAGTTGGAAAGAAAACAAGAGATGACAGAATTTTGTCAGTAGCCTAACTCTTCAATAATAAGGCAGATATAAAACTATAAAACAAACGAAGCTAATATGAAATTCCTAGACAAAAATTACAAAGGGGCATAATTCCATCATAAATGGAAGTTCGGTTATGGTTCTTTTTCGGTTGATATCGTCTGATATTTGTACAAACTTTCGTGAAGAAATCTTAAACAGTTTTCAAGATATGTAGCAGACAAAGCTAATATGAAATTACTATATGAAACATACAAAGGTGCATAATTCCGTCAAAACACTAAAAGTAGGGTTATGGTCCTTTTTCTCTGCACATTGTCTGCTGATGCTTCATACATGTATTTGTATAAACTTTTATGAAGAAATCTTATACGGGTTTCGAGATATGGAGCGGAAAAATAATGTTACCTTTTGAAGTTTGACCTCTAAGTGTGACCTTGACCTTTGTTGAACATTGTTGAAATACGAGTTCTGCACGATGCCTCTATAAGGTGAACATTTGACTCAAGTTTCAGAAACATCTTTCAAAGGGTTAAGGAAATATGGAGTGGACACAAATTTAAAAAAAATTACAATATTAAAAATACAAAGGGCGTAATTTTATTAAAATGAAAGTAGAGTTATGGTTCTTCTTCTCGGCACATTGTCTGAAGATGTTTTATATGTATACAAACCTTCATGAAGAAATCTTAAACAGTTTTTGAAATATGGAGCGGACACGAAGCTCATATGAAATTACTATAAGAAAAATAGAAAGGGACATAATTCCGTCAAAACTGAAAGTAGGGTTATGGTTCTTTTTCTCTGCACATTGTCTGATGGTGCTTTATATTTGTACAAACTTTCATGAAGAAATCTTAAACGGTTTTTGAGATATGGAGCGGACAAGAAGCTTATATGAAATTCCCTTCGAAAAATACAAAGGGAAATAATTCTGTCAAAACTGAAAGTAGGGTAATGGTTCTTTTTCTCTGCACATCGTCTGATGGTGCTTTATATTTGTACAAACTTCCATGAAGAAATATTAAACGAGATATGGAGCGGACACGAAATGTTACCCTTTGACCTCTAAGTGTGACCTTGACCTTTGTCGGACATCGTTGAAATATGCGTTCTGCACATCGTCTCGTTAAGGCAAACATTTGACCCAAGTTTCAAAAAAATCTTTCGGACATGAGAAGTTAACGGACGGACAGACAGACAGATGGAAGGATGGACGGAGGCCACGACATAATACGACCCGTCTTCGACGGGCGTATAAAAAGCTCGCTTGCTGTTCAATTCCCGTAGGAGGCGGAACTCTTTTCAATCGTAAACGGGGTTCCATTGCACACAACCTTCCATCGTCCTGATAAGACTGAAATACCGTTAAAAAAAGTAAAATCGCAAATCACCCATCCATCTATTTGACCCCTGCTTTTGTTATTGACCTTTGGCATGGGAACGTAAATCTTGCGCTCGACGCATCTCCTCATTTCTTTAAGTTCGATAAAATTCGTTTTGGTAGTTTTTTAGTTGTATACCGGTATAACCCATGATAGTGGCCTGAAAACTTAAATATTGCGGACGACACGCCTTTTATTATGATTTATTTTCCTGGAAATTTTGATCGAATTCGCTTCTGTGATGTTTGAGTTATCGCGAAGACATAATTTGACCCCTGATTTGCAACCTTAGCCTTGGGTGTGAGAATCTACAGCTTGCATTAGACAGATAGTCTTATTATGCTTTACTGTTCTGTGATGATCAGGCCCCGAGGTTATAAAACTTTTTTCATGCTGAACTCAGCTGAGCATGAGTTTTAACCTGCGAATAAATAGCAAATCACAGATAAGTACAGTGGTTTTCTTGCTCAGTTTAGCTGAGTATGAAATGTTCTCTGTTTATGAATATGAAAATGCCAACATTAGTTGGCATTTTCATATATATCAGCAGAGAAAATTTCATGCTCAGCTGAGTTGAGCACGAAAAAAGTTTTATAACCTTGGGGCCAGGTGCCCTTTATTTCTGTTTACCCCTTCTCCTTTGCCTTTCACTGACAGGTAGAATCCCCCTTGCTATGCCAGAATACCGTGAGATGTGGCCAAATCACTTGAGTTCCGACTTTTTTTTACCATTATCTTTAGTTCGTTTTATTCTCCAATGGTTGCCTGGGTCTTTCTGCGAAATCCTCATTAGTTACATGGTCCTTGCACGTCATGTTCTATAACCTTCGGTACAATCTCAAAAACATGCGATATAGTCTCTAACTTTTATGGTCCTCGGTTCAAAGGCAAACAAAAAGACTCAGACATTTGCCAAACTTGCTCTGATATTACTACCGGTCCACTCACCATTGCAATATTTCGGCGTTGGCGTAGGTTCAGAAAGGTTCCGTTATGTCAAAATATCAAATAGACAAACGATCAAAGTCATTTCTTCACAGGATTCTTGTCACAAAATTTACCGTTGACGGTACCTGTCAGCTAATTTATTAACGACTTCCCTGGTCACTCTTTCTTAGGGTGATGTTCACAGGGTACGACGAAACTGTGATGTCACGAATGTTTAGGATAATCTGACTGTCACGACGTTTTAAACCAGTTAAAATCTTTTTTCTTCGGCATAATTTGAACGTAACGAATTTTGATCGCCTGTGGAAGGGTGTTCGTTGCAATATATATTAGACTAGTAGGTAACAAAAGACTTCATGGCATTCTGAGCAATTTTACATAATGCAAATCGGAATTACAGCGTTTGAAATATTGAAAAAGAATCGCGCTCAAAATTAGCATATTTGGGTTAAGGGGAAATAATTTAGTTGCGTATTACACAAAAGTTTTTAACAGCAATCTTCAATTTTCTTTTCAAAATTAGAGATATGACATTAATTCATTAAAAGAAGTGTAAGAAAAATAAGAGTAAGAACTGATTCTTATTTAAAAATCATGTAATGATTTGGTCTATTTGCAAGCAGGTATATTATGCAGAAACATATGAGGGTCAATCTTTTGTCTGTCTCTCTTGAAAGCTGACCGGGCTCATTTAGTTTATTGTTATTCATGAAAATGGTATTGTAAGCATATAATTTCCATGTGGTTATTTCAATGGATAACTCATTGCTTTAGTTTGTTTAAATCTCGCTTATTTGTGTAAGTGGGTGGGAAGCTGTGTTTTGGCGTCAGTAGCATAAAACTTTGGTCAGGGACACAGATTTTTTGTACATTTTACTTACTTGCCAAAGACCCACTTTTCAGTTAATCATAGCAGAAAAAGTTACATTTTATGGAAAAAGTCCACTTTTGACTTTAATGCATTCTTTAGTTAAGGAACCTATATTATACTAAATGGACTCTTCTATCCCTATCAACTGGAAGAATCAATTTGTCTATTAAGAGTATCTGGTTCAGTTCAATTTTATCTCTTTATATTTAAGGGACAGTGCCCATCTGTCTAATGCAAATAGTGCTATGGACAAACAAAGAAACGAACATGCGGACATAGAAACAAACTAAAAGCAATAGGCTCCAACTTCTTCGAAGTTTGCGCCATTGTGAGAACGTGAACCACTGAGAGAGCAATGGGGCTTTTAACAGACTGCATTTGTTATCTGTCCTTTGCCGGTTATGACCGAAATTTTAGGATAATCTATATAAGAAATTATTAAAGTCTCCATAGTCCTATCAGCGGTAAAAAGCCTGCATTCAGATCATAGTAAACAGCGGTTCAACCTTCACGTTTGGTAATAAAGTGCGGGTTGCCGTGCATATATTGAGTCATACAACTGGCAAAAAGTAGAGAAAACAAGTTTTTGAAAAATAACAAATCGCTCCACAAAATACAATTTCCTGTTTTGGTTTCCCGTCTAGCAATACAATATAAATATAGGCGGGATAGTAATTGGGACTCCACGCCTGTATATTGTATTTTTACCATTTTATGAAATCGGAAGTAGGTCATTTTAGTTGCCAACTAAAATGACCCAAATAAGTTTTCAGACCCTTTTTATGTGAAACTCAAGGATGTTTTTTTTTCAAAGCTGGCTTATCACGGTCATTTACGAAACTACAGCGAGAAGCTTGCGGCGATACCTCATGATAAAATTTTTCATGCTGATAGAGCAATGGGGCCTTTAAGTACGCCCATTATTTAGGTTACTCGCGATTGCTTCCAGCAAAGAATAAGGATACTAGTTTGTTTGGGTTAGATACCATGCACTCTTAAACCGGTAAATGAAGTTGACAAGAAGCAGTCTGATAATTTAGTTACTGTTGAGCGCAATGACATATTATTGCCATAAAATTGCTTAAGTCGTGTTAAACAAGAGCACATATGGCTTTAATCAATCATTTATGATTCCTAATACAAAGTTCGTAATTGGTAGAAAAGAACAAGTCATTACTACTCGTCTCCACTGACAATATATGAGCAGAGAAGGAGTTATTTTATGGTCTGTCTGTCACCTTAGCACAAGAGACAAGAATAATACCAGGATGCAGTCATTGCTTATTCGCCGTCGAAGAGTCTTTCAGTTTCACTAAGACTTTCTTTTACTAAGACTGACTTGTTAAAGTCACATGGATCTTAGCGGATTTTGGCTTCCGTTCTTTTGAACTATATTGGCTTTTTGCAGGTTCTCGCTGCGCCGGACTCTTCCTGATACCCTTGTTTGTTGCCTTTCTCGAGACGCAGGGGTTGAGGTGGATCAGTGGGGGGCGCTTGCGCTCGCTAATTAATACTCGTAGGTATTATTTACCCGATGCCTGCAGCTTATGTTCCTCGCGGAATGCATCAGTAAGTGTGGCTTGGAGAGGGCTGCTTACTGACTGCCGTTAGCTGCCCATCACCTTTTTTTTCTTTCAGACTTTGGGGTGTAGTGACACTAAAGAAGTTACATACAGAAGCGCGCGTCTGTTACATTAAATTCGGTATAGGTACATTTATATATTTTCAGCCGAAAAGTATACACATGTACCTTAATTTTTTTTAAACGTTCCATCTTAAACTGCATTCCTAACATTAATATACTGGTTTCCAAATTATCGTTTAGGGTAGAATTACCGCTCGTAACTGCCAGTTCCAGAGAAGCCGTGCTCACGCATATGTGACAAGCTCAAAATCGATTTTATGCAACTGGAAGGTGTATAACATACATAGGGTGTGCCCAAAAAGTAATATTATTTCACACTTTAAACAAGAGGAAGGGTTATATTCATGCAGTAAAGTGTGTGCGTGTGTGTGTGGACATCAGGAAAATAGGTATTTAGTTTGAACAAAGAGCGTTAATTTGTGTGTGTGTGTGTGTGTGTGTGTGTGTGTGTGTGTGTGTGTGAGGAAACTTTATTTTGAACAAAAACCGTTAATCTCACGGCCGAACTGACTCGAGATTTGTTACAAGTGAAGTTTTATCATAAATGTCATACGGCAGTCAACATAGAGATGACTGCAAGATACTATTTGAGCCACGACACGACAAAACCAACAAAGTGGCATTCCGCAGATACTGATTGAGCCGCGACACGACAAAACCAACAAAGTGGCATGCACGCCCAGCAATGAGTCAGATCAACTGGCCATCCGCCCAGTCTGACCAGACTCTCCGCTGTGCGCTTAAAGAGTAGCTTAGGGTCTAAGCTGGCTCCATGCCGACAGCAAAGACTCTGATCAGACTGGGCGGATGTCCAGACTGAACTGAGTCATTGCTGAGCGCACATGTCACCTTTGTCGTGTCGCAGCTCATTTGTACATACATTTACAAATAACACAATAAAAATATAAATAAAACATACGTCGCGTACTAATGTATTTTTCAGACTTGTCTTCAAAGAAGGTATAAAATCAAAATTAAACACAGTACAGAAAGGACAATGTACATGCCAAGTTTGAAGAAAATCCGTCAATAAATACCCCAGTTATCGAACGGAAACCATGTACTCACGTACGGACGGACGGATGGATAGACAAACGTATGAAAGGACGACCTGAGGGAAAACATAATAATGCGTGGCGGGGTATAAATATACTACAGAATATTACAGCATAGATACTACAACATAAACTTACATTAAAACCACAACAAAAATAATAAAAATACTACATGATAAAAGTACTACAGCATATAACAAATACTCAGGTGGTTGGTTGGTTGTTTTGAGTTTAAAATCCCTTAGAGACTGTTTTTCGGAGAGAGGGAGAAAGAAGAGAAATGATAGACGAGAGAAAAATGCCCAAACAACCCCCATCCGCACCTACGGCAAGCACAGTAGGCCCTTGTTCTACTATTATTCAAATCAGTAAGACGCCCCGGCACTGGAAGTTACACGCAGCACCATCGAACCACCCGACCACCCCTTAAATACTACAGCACACAATAAAACATACAAATTAATGAATTTATGTCCCCCGCCTTTGGAAATAGGAACGGGGGATGCACAATCCCAAAATGTACAAAGTACAAAACCATATGAGGAGTTGCTCATATAAGGATAGTATTGGAGCTTCAAAAATGACTAAGTTCAAAATCCAAAATAAGTAATAAATATCATCAGAAGATTCTACTAAAACCACATGCAAATACTCAGACTATATTAAAAACACCTGCACAGTTGCAAAAATGATTGGTTCACAACCCTATGAGGAATTGAACGTACAAGGTACCCGTTGTCTATAGATTTGATTAGCAGTTGGGCTTAAGTTCAAAACATGAGAAAAGTGACAAAACTTATCAGACGGTAATCTTAAAGTCACATGCCAATCTAGAGACAATGATGAAGAAGCCTGACAAGTTTAAAAATGATTTATGAAAAACTGTAGAAGAAGTAGTGCACACAACGTTTGTTCTGTCAATAGGTCTTCTGATGTGGCAAAATGACTTAGTCCATATAGCAAAAAACAAAAAAAGGTTAAATAATTATTTGACCATAAGTCCTAAGTCATATGCACCTCTACAAACCATTAGGAAGAAGCCTTGCAAAGTTTCAGAACGATCCATGTAAAACTGTAGGAGGAGTTGTGCAAATGGTCTTCTGATGCTAAAAATGACTAAATTCACAAAACCCAAAAATGTGGTAAAATCTATTTGACATTAACCCCTAAGGCACAGGCACATTTACAGACCCTGCAAAGTTTCAGAATGATTCATGAAAAACTGTAGGAGGAGTTGCGCAAACAAGGAATGTGATTCTGAAAAATGACTGAATTCTCAAAGAGAAAAAAAGTGGTTAAAATTATCTGAGGATAAGCCTAAGTCATAGGCACATTTAAAGACCATGTGAAGAAGTCGGCCAAGTTTCAGAATGATTCATGAGAAAACTACTGTAGGAGGGGTTGCGCACACAAGGTACCTACTATTAAGGGGGGTAGGGGTGGGCGAGGCGGGGGGGGGGGGCGGAACTAAGGAAGTACGGAACCACAGAAAAACGAATACTATGTCCCCTCGCTTTTCTTCGAAAAGGCGGAGGACAAAGAAAAATAAAAACTACATCATACAAAGGTTTCATTACCGAATAAAGTGAAATTTCTACTCTATATAATTGGATTAACCACAGCATAAACATATAACGAATTTTACAAATAGAAAGCGGACGGAGGTTACAAATAGAATTAAATGAATCAAATTTCAATTCGTAATCGCCTCAGTTAATAGACACTAATTTTCAGTTAAAATCTTAAGTAATTCAAACAAGTTTAACTAGACCTCACTATCAGAAATGAGCACTTTGGGACATAACACAAGTGGAATTTTCCTATTCACCAACTTATTATTGCCCTGTAGAAGATTGTCTTCCTTGGTTCAGTGGTTTTAACTTATTTAGATGTACATTACATACATAAACTGTACATTACATACATAAACAAGATATCTTTAAGACGTTTAAATGTCTCACAAACACAATATTTGCCTCCAAACTCACCAATGATATACGTTATATGCTGATTTATTTCATTATGCTAATACCCTCATTCTACATATTGAAAAGATAATGTAAACAAGCATTTCAAAGTCTTGCAAGCAATACTATTTATTCAGTATGGAGCCAGCACTATTATGTCTTTTAGAGCACTCACACAGCCCAAAGCCCGACATTCACCACATACAGTGGTACATACAAGACCATGTTACCTCCATGTGCACCATGCAGACATACACTAGGACACACTGACATTCAGTTTATGTGGTGAAATTAGCTTGTCTGTCTGAATTACAACGTGACTTGCCATCACCGGTCTTCAGGATTTCGTCTGTTTTCTTTAGCTGTTGTTCTAACTTCACAATAATCTTTATTATATAAAGTGTATACCCAACAGTTAAACGATTTGAATCAAGGATTAAATGAAAATAATTGTGCATTTCAAGTTATGTCTCTTCTAAATGATCTTGGTGTTACCTATTTCTGGAACAGTCAAAATATTACTAAACTGCAATTGAATACAGTAATTCAGTGTGTCTATGACCAATATTGCCAAAGTTGGTATGGAAGTTAACTTATCGAGTAAACTAGAAACATTGAAATGTCTGAACAAAGTTTTTGGATTTGAGAAATATTTAAGAGCCATTCTCTGTAATGACTTAAATTTTTACATAGGGCCGTGGCACGCATAGTCACCGATTTTGCTCAAACTTTCCTATATTACTTATTGTGACACAAAAACAAGATAACATCATCAGTTTCATTCCAAAGCATGCCCGTTGCCATGGCAACAGCAGCTATACATTTTGGGAAAAAATGTGCTTAAAAATGTCTTAAAATGGGCAATTTTTCAACAAATATATTAACTTTCAAATGCATGACAAGCTCTAATTTCTTTCTACCTACAAATAACTTGTTCACACTAACTTTAAAAATGAAATTAAAAAATTATTTGGAAAACCTCTGTGGTCATCAGGCTCAAGCAAAGTGGGTGGGGGTTTCCATATATGGCAAAAATCCAATTTCACACATCTTTAAGGACATTTCTGGAGTTCTTGCGGCCTCGTCAATATATGTGTGCACCGTCCTCCTACAGAACAGTGTTTTGTGAATACGTTTCTGGAAAAACATGCTTGGGAAAGTATACTTCCTGAAGCGTTACCATAGCAACAATAAGTGTGCCGTTGCAAAAAGCAAGTTCTTAGGGGTACAGTCCTTGTAATGTCAAATCATCATAGTTTATGATCATATTTGTTTCTTTATTTTGAAACTCATTTTACAATATATTTATCTTCTATAAACTATGGACATTTTGTTGGTTTCCCTTATCAAGGTCAAGGTCAAGGTCACAGAAACAATAAAAACTGCTAAAATGCGTATTTTTTTTTCATATTATGTGTTCTGTATCAACCATATATTGCAGCAATGGCTTTGAACCTTGTCATTATCTGACATATTACAGAAGCTTTCAAATACACATATAGTTGGGTCTACTCAGGTAGCTACAAGGTCAAGGTCAAGGTCACACAAACAAGAACAAATGCTACAAATACATATTTTTTTTGGAAACATTTTGTGTCCTATATGAACAATAAATTGCAGCAATGTCTTTCTATTTGGAATTTATTTAATATATAACAAAAGCTTTCAAACAACCAACTTTCCTCCAGAAGCATCCAAGTTCAAGGTCAAGGTCAAGGTCACAGAAACAAGAAAAATACTAAAAGTGCATATTTTTCTCATATTTTGTGTTCTGTATCAACAATATATTGCAGCAATGTCTTTGTACCTGGTCTTTATCTAACACATTACGATAGCTTTCAAATACACATATAGCTTGTTTCATTCAGAAACCTCCAAGGTCAAACTGAAGGTCATAAAACAAGAAAAAATGCTAAAAATGCACATATTTGCAAAATTTTGTGTCATGTATCAACAATATACTGCAACAGTGCCTTTGCAGTTGGCATATGTTTAATATGTTACAAAAGCTTTCAAAGAAACAACTTTTCTTCAGTAGCCTCTAAGGTCAATGTCAAGGTCAAGGTCAGAGAAAGAAGGAAAAAATGCTAAAAGTGCATATTTTTTCTCATTTTTTTATGTTCTGTATCAAAATATATTGCAGAAATATCTTTGGACCTAGTCTTTATCTACTATATTACAATAGCTTTCAAATACACATACAGCTAGTTTCCTTCAATAAACTCCAAGGTCAAGGTCACAAAAACAAGCGAAAATGCTAAAATGCACAGAATTTTGGTATTTGTGTCCTATATTAACAATACATAGCAGCCATGTCTTTGTAGTTGGTCTTTATTTAGTATATAACAAAAGCTTTCAAACAAACAACTTTCTTCCAGTGGCCCCAAAGGGTAAGGCTAAGGACACAGAAACAAGAGGCCATGAGGCCCTGAATCGCTCACCTAAGCAATTGGCCAAGTAGCTCTTACTTATGTCTGAAATTGTCAAAATATGAGTCTTCTTTCAAAAGTCAAAGAATGACCATGACTCATAAATCTCCATGGACTCATTAAGACACCATATATACCATTTTTATGCCAAAATCTTTAAAACTTTCCATGAAATCTTATGTTCTACCATTTTCCCATTTTGACCATGCCGCAAAAAGGTCACTGTAAACCAAAGGTCATTATTTGAACAGTATTGGTAATACTTCAGTATTCCATGCGACTTACCAAGTTTCAAGGCCATCGGTCTATTTGTTCTTGAGAAAAAAGTATTAAAGTTTTATATGATAAATGGGTATGGCGGCCCCGTTCATCATGTGACCCGGACCGTTTGAACAAATTTTCATTCCCTCAACCCATGGAGACTCTATATGAAAATTGGTTGAAATTTGGCTTTTGAGATAATGTTTGAAAATGTCAAAATATGAGAGACCAGGGTCAAAAGTCAAAAACTGGCCTTGACCTCTTGTACTCATAATTCTTCATGACCTCATTAAGATGAGTGTATATACCAACTTTTAGGCCAAAATCTTCAAAATCTCCCATAAAATCTATGTTCTAGCATTTTCCCATATTTGAACTTGCTGTAGAAAAGGACAAGGTCAATCAAAGGTCATAATTTGAACAACCTTGGAAGAACTTGAGTATCCGATCAAGTTTGAAGGTCATTGGTCAATTGGTTCTTACGAAGAATTTTTAAAGGTCTTTGCCATATATGGGCATGGTGGCCATGTTGATTATGTGACCTGGATCGTTTGAACAACGTTTTGTTCTCTCAAGCCCTGGAGGCTCAAAAATGAATTTTGGTTACAATTTGCCCAGTGGCTTTTGAGATGATGTTTGAAAATGTCAAAATATAAGAGACCTGGGTCAAAGGTCAAAGAATGACCTTGATTTTTTGTACTCATAAAATTCATGTACTCATTAAAATGACTGTATTTACCAATTTTTCCAAATGTTCAAAACTTACCATGACACCTTATGTTCTAGCATTTCCGAATATTTGACCTTGCCATAAGAAAGGTCAAGGTCAACCTTAGATCATCATTTGAACAATCTTGGTAGTACTTGAGTACTTTATGCTACATACCAAATTTCAAGGCCATTGGTCTATTGGTTCTGCAGAAGATTTTTGAAGCTTTTTACCATATATGGGTGTGGCAGCCATGTTGGTCATGTGACCTGGACCGTTTGAACAAATTTTTTATCCATCAACCTCTGGATACTCTATGTGAAATTTGGTTACAATTGGCCCAGTGGCTTTTGAGGAGATGTTTGAAATTGTTGAAACATGAGAGAAAGAATGACTTTGATCTCTTGTACTCATGAATCTTCATGTACTCAGTAAGATGGCTGCACGCACCAATCTTTAGCCCAAAATCTTCAACGGTTTCCAAGATATCATATGTTCTATCATTTTTCCATATAAAAGCACAAGGAAGCAAATTTGACCTTACCGTAAATAACAGTCAAAATCAGCCCAATGTCATAATTTAAACAATCTTGGTAGTACTCACTTACCTGATGCTCCATACCCAGTTTCAAGGCCATCTGCCTATTGGTTCTGGTGAAGATTTTTAAGGGTTTTTATCATATATGGGCGTGGTGGCCATGTTGGTCATGTGACCAGGATGTTTGAACAAATTTTCGTTCCTAAGACTCCTGGAGCCTGCATATGAAATTTGGTTACAATCGGCCCAGGGTTTCAGAGGAGAAGTCATTTGAAATTGTGGACGGACGACAGACGTACGATGGACAACAAAGCCTACCTATACTATAAGCTCCCCTGGAGCCTCTGGCTCAGGTGAGCTAACCAGAGGACCATTGGTTCTGTAGCTCACCTGAGTCCATTCACCCTCAGCACTCAGGGGTAAGTAACTGAAAGGTAAATTGTACAATATGGCCTAATTTCAAATTTGACTGAGTTGTTATGCTTATCCTAGTTAATATTAGCAAAATTGATGAAGTTACAATAAAGAAAACATGTTTGTTAAACTTTATGCCTAAATATTGCAGTTACACAGAAGTAAATGCCAATTTGCACTTTTCCCAATACAAGTCTATAGAAACTTTAAAATGCCATAGCAATGAAACCACGTCAGCAACAAAAAAAAAAAAAAAATTTATGTAGTGGCCAATGTCATAAACATGTATGCAGAGAATCAGCTTCATCCCCCTATATGGTTTTTGTGGGAAAGATTTTTGAATATTGTTTCAAAAATTTTCCTTTATGTTGCCATGGCAACGAATCGAATTCAGTGATTTGGACAAAATTAACATGAATCATAGAGTACTACTCATGAGACATTTCTGTAGAAAAAAATCCAAATAACTGCAGTGAGGTAGCAAAAAAATGCCAATTTCCATTTTTCCCATTATAAATTAATGGAAACTATAAGTTGCCATAGCAACCTAACTGCTTAAGCAATTCCCATGAAAAACACTTATTCTATAGAGGCTAGCTAGTACTAAGAATCTTTCTGTAAAGTTTGAGTTTTATTGGCCACATAGTTTTTGCAAAAATGATATTTTAATATCTTTTCTATTTTTAATCATTTGGTTGCAATTGCAATAAGCCAAATAGTGCAATTTGCATAAATTGAATGAGAGTGGTTGAGGAATACTCTGGGAATATTTCTATAAAATTTTGTCAAAATACCTGCAGTGACATAGCAATAAATGCAAATTTACCTTTTTCACATTATAAGTCAATGGCAATTTAAAGCTGCCATAGCAACCAAACTGCTGAAGCAATTGCCAAGAAAAACAGTACTTTTATAGAGGAAAGTACTAAGACCTTTTCTTTGAAGTTTCAGCCTTATTGGTTGCATAGTTTCTGAGGAGATGATGTTTGAATATTTTTTTCTATTTTTAACCATTCGGTTGCCATGGCACCCAGCCAAATTGTGCTATTAACATAAATTTCATGTTATTGATAGAGAGCTACTTAAGGAACATTTCCGTTAAAGATTTGTCAAATCATCTGCAGAGAAATAGCAATAAATGCAAATTTTCAATTTTTCCCATACAAGTCAATGGAAACTGTACGTTGCCATAGCAACCAAAGTTCTGAAGCGATTTGGATGAAAAACAGTATTATTGGTTCCCCCTGCCTATAGATACTAGATATGAAATTTGTTAAGAATGAGCCTTGTCGTTAAAAAGGAGATGTATACTAAATAAAGACCAAGCACAAATACATTTTCTACATTTAATTTTGATACCGAACACAAAATATTAACAAAAGGTGCATTTTTAGCATTTTTCTTGTTTTTATGGCCTTGCCTTAGACCTTGGAAGATTCTGGAGGAAACGAACTGTACATGTGTTTGAAAGCTATTGTAATATTCCAAATAAAGACAAAGTATGAATACACATTCTGTATTTACTGTTGATACGGAACACAAAATATGAATGAAAGGTGCATTTTAGCATTTTTCTTGTTTTTGTGACCTTGACCTTGACCTTGTAGGTTAATGGAAGAAACAAGCTACATGTGCATTTGAAAGCTATAGTAATATATTAAATAAAGGCGAAGTCCAAAGACATTTGCTCTATTAAGTGTTAATAAAGAACCTAAAATGTGAGAAAAATGTGCATTTTAGCATTTTTCTTGTGTTTGTTACCTTGACCTTGACCTTGGAAGCTACTGCAGGAAACAAGCTATATGTGCTTTACAAAATTATTGAAATATATTAGATAAAGACCAAGTACAAATACATTTTCTATATCTACTGTTAATACAGAACATAAAATATGAACAAAATGTGCATTTTTAGCATTTTTCTTGTTTTTGTGACCTTGACCTTGACCTTGGAGGTTACTGGAGAAAACAAGCTATATGTGCATTTGAAAGCTATTGATATATACTAAATAAAGGCCAAGTAGAAAGACATTATATAAATTTACTGTTGATACAGGAAAAAAATATTAACACTAATGTGCTTTTTTTAGCATTTTTCTTGTATTTGTGACCTTGACCTTGACCTTGGCTGTTACTGGAGAAAGCCAGCTATATGTGTATTTGAAAGTTGTTTTCATTCACTAAATAAAATCCAAGTACAAAGACAATGCTGCAATACTTCTTTGTTGCTAGAGAACACAAAAGCATAAGGAAAAAAACGCATTTTAGCCATCTTTTCATGCCTCTGTGACCTTGACCTTGACCTTGAACATAGAATTTAGCAATATGTTGATATTTTATAAAAGACCAATTTACTATCAAGTGTTTTTAAAAATGTAGGAACACATATATTTATAAGATATGATGATTTGACATTATAAGTATTGTTACCCTACATTTTGAGTTTTGCGACGGTCCACTTATTGTTGCTATGGTAACGCTTCAGGAAGTATACTTTCCCAGGCATGTTTTTCCAAAAACTTATTCTTGGAATGTTGCTTTGTTAGATGAAGCTGCACACATATGCCGGTATGGCTGCAAGAATTCTACAAATAACCTTAAAACTGCCTTAAAATAGCCTTTTGCAATATAGCACTACCCCCACCCACTTTGCCAAAGCCTGATGACATTACAAGCATTCCAAATACAATTCAAAGTTTTGGTGTCGACTCAAGGTGAACAAGACATTTACATATGAGAAGCATTCAGAGTATGTCATTCTTTTTCTAATACATAAATTTGTTAGAAATATGTCTATTTTAGTACAATTTTTACCTCAATTTCTGACAAAATATTCAACAGCCGTTGCCATGGCAACGGGCACATGAAGGAATGAAATCGACATGGTTTTCGTGCTTTGGTGTCACAATAAGTAAATAAGGAAAGTTTGAGCAAAATCGATGACTATGCGAGGCGCGACTTTTTAAGTGGTTACAGAGAATGGCTCTTAACATGTATATCTGTTGATAGCAATAGAATAGCTTTATGTAGATTTAGATGTACAGCTCATAAGTTGATGATTGAGGAGGGTCGGTATAGAAATATTTATAGACATTTACGCATTCGTCAGTTTTGCAATTAAAACGTTATCGAAAATAAGTACCATCTTCTATTAGTCTGTCCTGCATATAGAGATCTTAGAACAACAATTTTACCGAGTTACTATTGTCGATGGCCAACGAAAAATAAATTTATAAGCTTCTTAAACAATAGCCAGTCTGGAAATTTGAAAAAGTTAGGAAAGTTTATATATCAAGCAAACGAAAAGCGTGCCAGTCTTTTGAATTAATTTTTGCTAGGTCCACCTGTATATATATGTTTTGTGCTATGTGGATATAAGTATTGTTAACTGTTAAGTAGTTTGAATGATTATGACAATTGTACATGTTGCCATGCTCTTCTCTTGCCGCCATTGCTTTGCTGCTTTGTACTTTAGGGCGAGAAGCGCTTTGTGTTTATGTCCAATAAAGTAGTCTGACTTGACTTTGACTTGACTTGTATTCGACTGCTGTTGGAATGCAACTCCCTAATGGATCTCAAGGAAGGTGTCTATCGTTTCATATTTAACAACAATAAAATATAATAAATGCTTTCGTTCCAGCTTCGTTTGACAGAGTCGGTATGTAAAACAGCTAATGCCCAAGTTGCACTTTATCAAGCACTGCTTTTCTAGCCGTGCAACTTTGATGTTGTACCACACCTGAGGGCAGCATGAATAAACAAAACATTCTGTTACATGTCGTTACCCAGCCTTCCCTTTGTGAGACATATACCCCAAACTTTGACAAGTGTACATTATTGCTTCTTTAGAAAACCCATTGCCATGAAGCTTGTTATTGTAATTAAATAAACGATATATGACGCTTTCAAAACTTTTTGTAGCAGCATAATGGCAGAGACCTATGAGCAACATTAGCAAGGGTATCTTCGCCAGTGGCAACGGAAAGTTTCCTCAGTGCAGAATTAGCTTCAATGATCGGTATCGGATGAAAAAAAATCTTGATATTTCCTGGAAAATTTCATGCTTATTACAGCCATCCTTCATCACGATGATGGATCCGCAATAACCATGGGATTTTCCAGGAAATATCATTATTTGTTGTTTTGTCATTGATTGTTGTTAATGATCTCATTATGTCTCCCCCCTTCAGGGTCGGGAGACATATTGTTTTTCCCCGGGCGTCTGTCCGTCCGTCCGTCTGTCTGTCACAAATCGTGTCCGTTCTATAACTTGAAAACCGCTCAAGCTATATTCGCGAAACTTCATATAAATATCAATCAACATGAGACGACGTGCAGAGTGCAAGAATGGTAACTCTGGCATTTATACTTTCTGAGTTATTTCCCTTGGAACTTAGTCCATCACAAAATTGTGTTTCAATTGTGTATGCTCTGTAACTTGAAAACTGCTCAAGCTTTATTCACGAAACTTCATACAAATATCAATTAACATGAGGCGATGTGCAGAGTGCACAAATGGTAACTCTGGCATTTATACTTTTTGAGTTATTTCCCTTGGAACTTTGTCCATCACAAAATTGCGTCTCAGTCGAGTCCGTCTATAACTTTAAAACCAGTCAAGCTATATTCATGAAAGTTCATACAAATATCAGTCAACATCAGACGACGTGCAGAATGCACTCTGGCGTTTATACTTTTTGAGTTATTTCCCTTGGAACTTTGTCCATCACAAAATTGCGTCTCAGTCGAGTCCGTCTATAACTTTAAAACCTTTCAAGCTATATTCATGAAGTTCATACATGATCAATCAACATCAGACGGCGTGCAGAATGCAAGAACCATAACTTTAGCATTTATACTATTTGAGTTATTTCCCTTAGAACTTTGTCAGTCACAAAATCGTGCCTCAGTTGTGTCTGCTCTATAACTTGAAAACCATTAAAGCTATATTCACGAAACTTCATACAAATATCAATCAACATTAGAAAAATTGCATAGTGCAAGAACCATAACTCTTGCATTTATACTTCTTGAGTTATTTTCCTTGGACCATTGTCAGTCACAAAATCGTGTCTCAATCGCTTTATTACTTGAAAACCGGACAAGCTATATTCACGAAACGTCATACAAATGTCAGTCAACACTAGACAACCTGCAGAGCACAGCATTTATACTATTTGAGTTATTTCCCTTGGAACTTTGTCATTCACAAAATCGTGTCTCAATCGTCTAAGCTCTATAACTTGAAAACCGTTTAAGCTATATTCATGAAACTTCATTCAAATATCAGTCAACATATAAATAGACGACGTGCAGAGCACTGTAACTCTTGCATTTATATTTTTTGACAAAAACTAAATATGAATATCAGTCAACATTACATGACATGCAGAGCATAACAACTATAACTCTTGCATTTATACTTTTTACTTATTATGAATCCCTGCTTCAGGGTAGGGAAACATACTGTTTTTCCCTTGACATCTTTTTGATCCTTTTGACATCAAAAAGGGGGGAGACATCTGTTTTTTTCGTAGGAAAACAATTCTAGTTCCTTTTGAAAATTGCAGATATTATCTTACATTCGGCTTTCCGTAAGTGGCTACATCTGTTGATGTCTATTTGTTTTAGGTATACCTTTTGTGCACAAGAAATAACACTTGTAATAATTCATACAATGGAACGTGTTTGGCAACCATCAATGAGACTCAATCGGTTTACATTTATCAGCAGCACATGACAATTAACGCCCTTACACGAGTTTGGGTATTTCGATTCTTTGGAGAATAGCTGCACTTCGCATATATTTCTGAGCTTCGATGAACAATAAAATGAACAAACAGGGTGACTACTCGGTGAGTATGCACAGCAGGGTGCAGTGATCAGTCTTGGCTGCATAGATAGTTTCGAGTAACACCCGGAATGCCACTCAAAAGTCACCTGACATTGTATAACTGACCAATGCTACGACAACTCAGCACGTGAGATGCTCCACTATAAGTCCGTGAATTTAGTTAATGGAGGGATGCATACCTGTTAAAAGAATGCGTGGTTTTCGGAACGGTGAACTGGACGGTTGCCTGCAGATATTGTATGTTTTAAGCTCACCTGAGCCGAAAGCTCAGTGACCTATTGTGATTTCTGACAACCAGTCCATCGTTGTTCACACTTTCATACGGAATATATACTGAAACCCCTGCATCGATAAAACTTAAATTTTATACATGCATATAGGCTCCAGGGGATAGAATACCGAACTATTGTTCAAAAAGTTCTGCTCCGATAGCCAAGATGGCCGCTGGACGCCATACGCTTGTGTAAGCCAAAACATTTTCCTCTGCAGAACTGATAAAGCGATCGAGCAGATATTTTGCAGGAAGCATAAGGGACACCTCTCAATTTAAACTTATTCATATTTTAAATATAGGACCACATATGCGCCAGCGCAGAGGCAGCATCTTTGCAAAATCGCATTATCAGCTATGACATCGGAGAGTATATTCTGAAAAATCTGATTTTTTTGAGTTTACACTTTTTTCTAGACCATCGCTTTTTAATCATCTAGACCCTTTTTCGGTACTAATCAGTCTTTGAATCCACTGCCTTAAGTTCAACAGATATACATTTGGTATATCACCGTAGCGATGTACACTTTAAAATTTACATGAGGTAAAAAAATCACTTAATCAGCAAAAGCTTTCAATATTTCTATATGAATTTGTATTGAAACATTTTACCAACAAAGATATGTAGCTCATACTGAAGCTTATAATTTTTTAAGTTAACTTCAGTGCCTGTAGAATATACATCCTCAATTTAAGGAACCCACTGATGTCAGGAGTGAAACATATTGGGTTAGAATTTTCACCATCTGTATTTAAGTGGCTGAATATAATTTTTGTTTTGCTTTTCAGGAAAACATCCCCACCAAAGATCATCAGCAAAATTTACTGCTGCTTCCAAGTCAAATACTTCACAGAGTCCAATTAATAGTGTCGGGAGTGAAACGCCTTTTTCTAAGATTTTACCTGCCGTGTGTTTTACAAAGTAGACAGTTAATTATATGCAAACACCTCAAGTTGCCATTTTTATGATACTGTAGGTATTGTTGTAACATCTGGATCATAATTACATAAATTTAACTGATTTCAGAAATTCAGTTCTTATTGCTCCAGTTTATGTAGAAAAATTAAACAAGAGCTCCGCAAGCGGGGCAATATACGCCAGTTTCTGAATGTTTTTTTTGCACCGTTTCATCCTTGTCTACATTGCTATCAAGTTTATCAAGACATTTCAAACAATATTATGGTTCTCAAAAGAAAAGCCTTAAAAAATAATAAAGGGATGTGACTTAAACAAAAAATAAGGAAGGGGAAGCAATAATTCTTTTATTAGACATACTGTCTCAACCTAATACACATTGCTATAAAGTTTCGTCAAGATATTCCATACGGTTACCTAGTAATGACTTGCCCAAGAATAGCCGTAGAAATTAATCAAAGGGATGTAACTCCATAAATAAGGAAGGGGGAGCAATTATTCTTATATAAGACACACGGCCTCAACCTAATACACATTGCTATAAATTTTCATCAAGATAGTCCATACGGTTGCCTACTTATCGCTTGCATAAGAATAGCCTAAGAAAATATTCAAAGGGAGGTTACTCCAAAAATAAGTAAGGGGAGGCAATCGTTCTTATATGTGACATATTGTGTCAACCTAATATATATTACTATCAAGTTTCATCACATTAGTCCAAAGGGTTAGTTAGATATGAGGTGTACAAATATAGTCTGACAAAATAATCAAAGGGATGTAACTCAAAATCTAAGTCAAGGGGAGTAACCATTCTTGTATGAGACACGTTGTCTTAACCTCCTAAGCATTGGTATAAAGTTTCATCAATATATTCCAAAGAGTAACCAAGTTATGGAATGCTAAAGAATTGCCATAGTCGAGTTTTTTCAAAGGGCTGCAACTCTGCTAAAAATCATCGGCGCAAAATTTCCGTATGATATGCGCTACTCCACATCGTAGTCTTACTATTTACAAAGTTTCAGCCTAATTGGATGAAAACTGTAGGAGGAGTTATCCGGAAACGAACACCCAAAAATTTTAAGTAAAGGGCTGTAACTCCGCTAAAAAGCATTGGAGCGTAACCTCGAAACAATATGCGCTGGTCCACCTCATAGTCTTACTATATACCAAGTTTCAGCTCGATCGGATGTAAACTGTAGGAGAAGTTATCCGGAAGCGAAAAAGCTTACGACGGACGGACGGACGGACAGACGGACGGACACCAGCGCCATAACAATGTACGTCCCGTTTTTCAAACGGGCGTATAAAAAGTGCTAAGGCTAAGATTTACATGTTTTAAAAAATCATATAATTAAAAGTTTAATAAAATAGAGGATATTTGACTTTTTCAGTGTAAGATCGATTTTTATTTCACCGAATGAACACCAAAAGCAGTATTTTCACGAGTGGCGAAGCCACGAGTGAAAATACCACTTTTGGTGTTCATGAGTGAAATAAAAATTCATCTTACACTGAAAAAGTCAAATTTTCTATTTCTTTTATGCTTGAAAATCGCAATAATTCTGTTTATTCAAGAGCGTCAGCCATCAGGACAGAAACACAACTTTTTTTCTAGCCGTTTTGCGTCAAATTTGATGCTTCCTGCGTGTTTATTGGGTAGGATATTGGTTGTAAACTTGTTTGCAACTGAAAATAGCTTTAAATATCATTTTGATGAACAGATCTCACATAAATTGCCAAGAAAGAATGCCTACAGGAGACTTAGGCGGCCTGACGTCGCGTGCAGTAACAATGTAGCGTTGGTGGCTTAAGTGACGTCATTAACGTCGTAATGACGTGCAAACATGCGTGACGTAATTTTTGTCAAGCCAGATAAGATTTAAACAATTAATCAACAAAAAATTTGAGCCTATTTCACAACAAATCCTATTTCTGAAACAGTGAAATCGAAAGTGATAAGGACGGGTCTCCATAAGGCCCATTTCGTGGCTAGAATAGATTTCCTTAACACTCTGTATGTGATAACTACTATGTATGGGCTCTTGATTGACAAAATATTAGATTGCACAGGAATCAGTTAAGCTTGATATGCATGATATAAGTGGGTGGGGTAATTCCACATGATTCTTAGCTCTATCTCTATAATGCTGTTTCATTTTATAGGAAACCGTAGCCAAATATCAATTATTATAGAATGGTAATGATATGTGTTTAGCAGTTAGTAGTTGCCGAAGTTTTCCGGAAATGCTCCTTAATGATGATGTATACTCACTTACAAGTCATACCTATATTTTGGCCATTTTTTGTCTCCAACTTTACGAAAAAACACAATTTTTCTACATTTTCAATGCAATTAATAAGATATTATACAATTATTAAGTGGATACAATGGACATTATTAAATTATGAGGAGTCATATATACACTTAGTTATTCTAGAGTTATTTGCCCCTGAATATGGAAAAGTTCTATTTTTCAAGAAAAAAGTTTCTTGAGGGTCCATCCGATGACGCGAATGGATTTCCACCAAACTTTGTGCATTATAAATACTTTGTGTTGACTGACAGTTACTTGTTGATATAGTAAACTGACCACTAATGAGTCACCTGCAGTAAGTAAGCTATAGATGGGTGGGGTAATATCACATGATTATTGCCTCTGTTTCGAAGATGTTGTACATTTTTTATCGGAAATTATAGGCAAACATCAATTATCGTGTAATGGTGCAGATACATTATGTACATGTCTCAAAAAAAAAGATGCTGAAGTTTTTAACTCCCCTGAGTCAGAATCCACGGGGGAGCTTATAGAATGGTAGTCTTCTGCATCATTCATCTGTCATCCATCTAGCCAACATCTTCAAATAACTTTTCTCTGAAACAACTAGGCCAATTTCATTTAAATTTCACATGCAGCCTTTAGGAAAAAGGGGAAAGAAAATTTTACAAATTTGGTCTAAATTACATGACCAAGATGGCCGCCATGCCCATATATAGTAAAAACCTTAAAAATTATCTTCTCCAGAACAACTGGGGCGATTGCCTTGAAACTTGGGTTGTAGCATCTGGGACTCTAGAACCGCAAAGTTAACATAGAAGATGACCCTAGGTTGACCTTGACCTATTTTATTCCAAGGTAAAAATTGGTCCCTTAGGCGTTTGAATAGGAAAAGCTGAAATATAGCATTTTCTGTTCTTACTTTGCAACTCGATTTGAAAATGCAGCAAAATTCATACCATATGAATTCTAGAGGTCAAGGTCATTTGGTGACCTTAAGCAAAAGATCACACATCACTTTTCAAAGGACATTCTCTGAAACACCTCGGCCAGTTTCATTTGAATTTCATATGCAGCCTTCAGGCAACGAGGGGAAGAAAGTTTACATATTTGGACACATGACCGAGATGGCCGCCATGCTCGTATATCGAAAAAAAACAACAACTTAAATATCTTCTTCTCCAGAACCACTGAGCGAGTGCCTTGAAACTTGGAATGTAGCATTTGGGACTCTAGTACTTCAAAGTTTATATAAACGATGATCCTGGGTTGACCTTGACAGGACAAGCTGAAAAAGTGCACTTTTATGTTGCTATTAGACTCTGTGATGGACTTTGTGGTTTTCCAATTAAAACGCATAAAAGACAAACTTTGACCTTGCCATAAAAGAGGTCAATGTCACCTCAGGGTCAATGTTTATATTACATTTGTAGTACAAGTTCAGGGCCCAGATGCTACACTGTAAAAAATCGCGCTTAGCTATAAAACACAAGTGGTTACATGTTTTGGTTTAAACATGTTTAGGAATATGTCATATAGCTAAACATGTACGCATTTTCTATTATTTTCCCGGACAAAGTCTGCTAAACACGTTTTATTCTGTTACGCGTTTCGGATGAATCCATTCTTTCTTTTCCCCGTTGAAGAACGAAAAAAGAGACGAAAATGTTGACAGAGGAAATTTTCAAAATAAAGGGTAAATATAACCAGTTTTGTACATGTTTAATTTCTAAACATAAACCTTAACATGTTGCAAATTGAACATGTTACGATTTAAACACATAAAAAATCGGACTGCATTTTTGCATTGACTCTAAACACATTTTTTACAGTGTACAAACCAAGTTTCAAAGCAATCTGTCCATTGGTTCTGGATATGAAAATTCTTAAGTTTTTTTTCCATGGCGGCCATCTTGTTCATGTGACCCAAACCATTTGACTATAAGATCTTTCTTTCTCTCATCCCACACAGACTTAATATAACATATTATTGCCATTAGCCAATTATGTTCTGAGAGAAAGGACTTTAAACAGTCCAACCCAAGTGACTTGGGGCATAGGTCACTAAATGACCTTGACCTCTTGAATCCATATAGGTTGAATTCGACTTCATTTCCATATCACAGAGTGTAAAAGCAACGTAAAAATGCACTTTTTCAGTATTCCTGTCAAGGTCAACCCAGGGTCATCATTTATAATAAACTATGAAGTACTAGAGTCCCAAATGCTACATTCCAAGTTTCAAGGCACTCGCTCAGTGGTTCTGGAGAAGAAGATGTTTTAAAAAGTTTTTACGATATAGGAGAATGGCGGCCATCTTGGTCATATGATCTAGACCAAATATGTAAACTTTCTTCCCTCCATTGCCTAAAGGCAGCATATGAAATTCAAATGAAACTGGCCTAGTTGTTTCAGAGGAGAAGTCCTTTGAAAACTGACGAGTGACCATTTGCAAAGGGTCACCAAAGACCTTGCCCTCTAGAATTCATATGGGATGAATTATGCTGCATATTCAAACGGCTTTTTCAGCTTTTCCTATTTAAAAGCCGAAGGGACCAATTTTGACCTTGGAATAAGATAGGTCAAGGTCAACCTAGGGTCATCTTTTATATTAACTTTGTAGTTCTAGAGTCCCAGATGCTACAACCCAAGTTTCAAGGCAATCGCCCCAGTTGTTCTGGAGAAGATAATTTTTAAGGTTTTTACTATATATGGGCATGGCGGCCATCTTGGTAATGTGATTTAGACCAAATTTGTAAAATTTTCTTTCCCCCTTGTCCTAAAGGCTGCTTGTGAAATTTAAATGAAATTGGCCTAGTTGTTTCAGAGAAAAGTTATTTGAAGATGTTGGCTAGATGGATGACAGATGAATGATGCAGAAGACTACCATTCTATAAGCTCCCCCGTGGATTCTGACTCAGGGGAGTTAAAAACTTCTGCATCTGCTATTTGATACATGTACATTATGTATATGTACCATTACATGATAATTGATGTTTGCCTATAATTTCCGATAAAAAATGTTCAACATCTTCGAAATAGAGGCAATAATCATGTGATATTACCCCACCCATCTATAGCTTTCTTACTGCAGGTGACTCATTAGAGGTCAGTTTACTATATCAACAAGTAACTGTCAGTCAACACAAAGTATTTATAATGCACAAAGTTTGGTGGAAATCCATTCGCGTCATCGGATGGACCCTCAAGAAACTTTTTTCTTGAAAAATAGAACTTTTCCATATTCAGGGGCAAATAACTCTGGAATAACTAAGTGTATATACGATTCCTCATAATTTGATAATGTCCATTGTATCCACTTAATAATTGTATGATATCTTATTATAAATGCTCTGAAAATGTAGAAAAATTGTGGTTTTTCGTAAAGTTGGAGACAAAAAATAGCCAAAATATAGGTATGACTTGTAAGTGAGTATACATCATCATTAAGGAGCATTTCCGGAAAACTTCTGCAACCACTAACTGCTAAACACATATCATTACCATTCTATAATAATTGATATTTGGCTACGGTTTCCTATAAAATGAAACAGCATTATAGAGATAGAGCTAAGAATCATGTGGAATTCCCCCACCCACTTGTATCATGCATATCAAGCTTAACTGATTCCTGTGCAATCTAATATTTTTTCAATCAAGAACCCATACATAGTGCTTATCACATCCAAAGTTTGAAGGAAATCTTTTGAAACAGTGAGATTATCAGTTTCGATTTCACCGAGAAATCTCTGTAATTCATTGAAAAGTATAAAAGAAATAGTCTTTCACAGACTTTATTAGCAAAGGTAAAGTATAAAACCAACTGCATTATACATTGCATGTACATATGCATATACTGAGCAAAAGTGAAAACGCTACACAATTGATTACGGATTATAATGAACACACTGTTACTTTTTAGCCTGAAAATAAAGATTTTAGTTGTGCAAAACATTCAGCAAGAGAATGTTTGTAAAAGTCTGAACCTGATACCCTTCATAACAGAGTTATCGTACCTCATTCAATTATAGCACATTTTGTAATACACAAACCATGCGCATGCGCATTTCTTTGCTGACCAAAAGCGTTACATCCAGAGTGATAGAAAAAGCAAGAAATAGCTTACAATTGCTACTTAGAAGACCTACGAAATTGAAGCTTTATTTCTAAAAGTTACAAATTATCTCCCTTTTCATTAAAAAACAGAGCAAATTTTAATTTTCTTTTGTCCGTTTGTTTATCAATTTTCTTAGCAGCTCTTTTCTCGTACTGGTAGTGCAATAAATCGTGCACTTTACCTATGGTTAGTTTCAAGCAAAACTGTGACAACATGTGAGGAAGCAAAACTGTGACAATATGTGAGGAAACCACAAATTAATTTCACACAGGAATTTCCATTGCTCACTGTTTCTTATTGTGTTTTTATAGAAATAACGATATTTCAACACTAATTTTCAAAGGCATAAAACCCATATTGATGTGTGCTTCCTCTTGCCATATTTCTGATAGACCGGTCGTTTACCTAACATAAAATAAGGATATTGTTTCATGTACTCATTTTAAAATTCAAGTTTAAAAAGCCTGATAGTCGGTTCCGTATTTGAACAGCAGAAAACTGGACCCTGCTCACTTTAACATGTGTTCATTTTATCTGTAAAGGCGTTTACAGGTATCAACTTATATTATGGCCTTACACATGCATTTAACTTTAAAATGCATTATTATTCAAGAACTTTTCTGGTACCACAAAATTCGAAGACAAATCACTTGTAGCGTTTTTACTTTTGTTCAGTATATATTTATTTAGTACTTTATATAGTGAATAAAACAGTGATTTTATCTGAATTACATGTTTTCGGTGATGGTTCACCAAGTTGATGGTTGGTTGTTTGGGGTTTAACGGCTCTTTGAGACAGTATTTCAGTCTATATCGATTCGTCTACCAGAGAGAGGGAGAAAGAAGATATACAATACGGGAGCGAGTTTTTCCCCCAAGCAACCCCCACCCGCACCTACTGCAAGCACAGTAGGCCCTTGCCCTACTATTATCCAAATCAGTAGGTACTGAAAGTTGCCCAGCACCATTCCCGACCACAACCACCCTCTCACTAAGTTGAAGTAGGAACCAATAGGTTCGCTCTGCTTCCCCTGGTATTATGGGTGGACTGAGTCCTTTGACTGTTGCACTACCTGATCAATCTTCTTTTTTTCTATTTAATAGATTTGAAACTGATGACTTTGTCGCTGTTCGGCAAGAAGATTCTGTATTTATCTAAGGTAAGAGGATTATAAAGAGTTTTTTTTTTCAAAACAGGATTCAGACATGTATAAGACATCAACTAATGACTGGAAATTCCAGACATTTTAGAGATTTATTTCAGATTTGTTCATATCCTACTGACTTAGCTTACTAAGGTGAATATGTACTACGGTGGAGCCTTAAACTTTTATATCAATGTCTGCTTCTGCCTCTGTTTTTTTTTTACTGATATCAACATAATTTCTGATTGACAGGTATTACAGAAAGATGATGTTCGACTTCGATCCCTAAAGGTTACCCGAACAGCTGGTGTATACATATGGCCACTACAGAAGATATCTCCTGGCAGTCAGACTCAGACATCATTCAGAAACTCTCAACTCCTGGGCTGCTTACTGGAAGAGGCCTCCAGCTAAAGTTTAACTTGCATGAGCTCTGTTTGTGTAAAAAGAACCTGTAAAACTTGCTGTTCAAGCTCAATAAAAGATCATTGTCTGTTGAAGCACCAGGGATAATAGTATCATTAGTATCAACAGAAACCATTCCAAAAGTCAGGAGTGAAACACTTGTCATCCTCTGACAGTTTTCTTGTTTCTTGATTGTTTTTGTCGGAGTAAATGGTACTTGACTGCACAATTAATTACAGGATTATTTGTAAATATCTTAAGCCGCGTTCACACGATCAAAGTTTCTATGTCACAGAAACTTTAACAAAGAAAGTATGCCAAACATTTTGCGTTTCACGGAGCAAATTATGTGTTAAAGAAAATGTGACATAGAATCTCTGTCAAATTAACTTTGGCAATGAATATTTGCTGCAGTGTTCACCCGACCAAATATTATTCGTCAAAGTTACCTGCAGCAATGGAACAAAATGTTGTCACATTTTCCACGCTTATAGCAAAGTTCTTTGCTACATAATCTTTAGCAAAGTTCTCCGTTTACACGGACACATTTAATTTACCGAAGTAAGTTTACCATATATATTTGTCAAAGAAACATTGTCATATTTTGGCATATACACGAGCATAATTTTTCTGTGGCAAACGGTCTTTGTCACAGAAACTTTGCCCGTGTAAACGCAGCTTTAGACTCTGAATCTTTGACACTGACTTTGAAGCAAGAGCTCAGCTGACAAACAGCACAGCTTTTACCTGTACTTATTAGATATATTGCCGCAGCTGAGATAACTTAAATTGTGAGAAACATCATAAATTGAAGCCAATTATCATATTCAGTATTTCCAAAGTTGATTTTATCAAGCTGACACACTGGGTGCTTTCCGTGTCAGGAGTGAAACAATGTTCATTGTTCGTTTGTTAGTTTTAAAACAGTTCTTCTCTTTCACGTTCTTGTTTGTATTGTAGACATTCTACAGTGTTCTTTGCAGAAGACGGGCTACAAAGACTGATTCAATTTTCATTGACACAAGTGTTTTACTGTTTATGAGAGTCGTTCAAGACATAAATCAGTTGTACAATTAACTATTGGCACTAAAGACATATACACTGTTATAAAAATTATAACAGGTTATGACAACTTGTCATCATGTTAAGCCTGTTGTTTCAAAATTTTGAAGTTGGTTTGAAATATATGTTTTTATCAGCAACCTGGTATTGGTCAGGAGTGAAAAAGATTTAACTGTGTATACGATATAGTTAAAGTTTTGTTTTTTAACATTGTTGTTTCGAAGGGTTATCGTTCATTTGCAGTTTCTTATAACAGTTCATGAACAACATTTTTGGGCCTCTAAAACATCCTATTATCAGCATATGTTCTGTTCACATATCAATTCTGTATCCTGTCACTTATACTTTGCCTAACAAAGTAAATCCTATTGGTTGGTTGTCCTCTGAATATTACACGGAAATCTAAAAGCCATTTAAAATCATTTTGGTACTTGTTTGTTCAGAGAAGAGATATAGTTTTATCTTTTAAATATACATCTAATTATGTCAGGAGTGAAAAATTTTCTTTTAAAATCCAATGAGTTTGAAACAATTCAGCAGCAAGAAGTCAGACATCCCAACCATCAAAAAGTTTCATTTTCCCTTTCTATTGGTCCTAAATTTTCCAAATCAGCAAATTTCCACATTTTATGGGCCTTAACATTAAAGATATAGAAAGTTAAAGCTATCTTTTTTAGAAAATCTTGCTAAAATTTATTAAAATAATGTTGAAATTTTGCAATTACGCTAAAACTTGATTTTTAAACAAAATACATTTTGAAAAATCAGAAACTTTTTGCTTTTTTTATGATTTTGGGGAAGTGGGAATAGAAAAGTAGAAAATTAAAAAAAAAAATCACAGTATCAGCTTAATCAAAAGGCTGAAAAAAGGAAACTAGTTTTTATCTACAAAATACTTTTACCTTTGTCAGCTTCAGCATATATTGGGACTTGCTGAAATGGAAAAAAAAACCTAATACACAATGCTGGTTCTTGACCCCCAACTCACCTTTAATTCGCTTGGGTCACTTCCATAGATGGCTGATGTGACAAGTGAAGGCTCCTCTCGAAATATATGCGAGATGACGTCATAGATCTGTTGCCATATCAACTATGGAATACCAAACGTTGTGCTTAGTACCTTGACAGAATGACGTTTCGATGACGTCACTTAGACTCTTACTTGCTGCGGTAGCAGATATATGACCTTATTGGTTCTGGAACAAGGCTGGCAAATAGTGTATGCCATGCTCTGCCAATTTTTCAATGATATTACAAACTGAAATCCTAACAAATAATTATTCTGAAGTCATTTAATTCCATGTTATATGTTGAGGTATCAGAGGTATTGAAGGATACTGGAAGAATTCAAGGTGTCCACGTGCAGGAATCGTTCCGTAATCACGCAGTAGACAGTCTGTTATTACTCAGCGTATTGTAAGTAACAGTCCAAACTCGAGCTGGAAAAATAAAAGCATACTACCAGGAAAACGGTCGTGTCCGAATATTGCCGGAAGATACACTGTCTGATTTTTTTATAGCTTAATGTATCAAATATCTCTTTATTCTGTAAGAAAAAGTGAATGAGGCGTGTCGTCAAGCCTTCATTCACGGTTCCTAATCAAAAATCAAAGATCAAAACTATCGTCATCAATGCATATCGATATTGTGCAATAAGATTATTATCATAAAGCCGGCAATATTATATAAATTAACATATCACATCAGTTTAATATTTTCTTCAATTAGTTGACAAGATATTACCACTGATATGCTACTTCTACATTTAATATTCATACAATTTTGACTTCTTTAATTTGACTATTAAATAGCTTGGCGTCCGCCAGCTCTCGTGAAATTTGTGGCCTGTAAAGTAAAATAAAAAGAGTCATAAAAACGGCATATTGGAAACGCAAGTATAAACAATTTATCACTGTCTGTGTTTACCGTATTCACCACTTTTTTCGCACGACAATAATTTCTACATTAAATGCCTCGCCAACCCTGTTAAACTAGTATCCATCCTCATGTTAAAGTTGAATAGATACACTTGCATGGTAATCAGCTCTAATATTTTCATTTTTGCCTCCATACTCAATGGCGTCAATTGAAAGTAAAGTGTTTGCAACTCCTTTCTTTAAGAATAGACACCTATATGAAAGCGTTTCCTCATTCAGAGAGACAAAAGGGAAGTCACAAATGTTGTTCTCTTTGTGAAAATGGTGAAAAAGCATCGAAATGTATTCATAAACCTGAAATGGGTACCCGACCACATGTTTAACAGGAGGTAGTGACATACAGAGATAAACGCTCCTATTAATCACCAGCGATTGTAAGAATACATACAATTTAAAAAAACAATGTTGGTTGAGCAACAACAACGACCAAAAACTGGGTTGGGTAAAATACAGTATGCTTCTGTTGCTAACAAAATACACAAGAACTATGCATTTTGAAAGCATCGCGTTTTTAGTGCTTTTCCTGTCTAGTTCAAGGATTTAGGTAATTACTTAGAGCACTAAAGTAAATAATTGTTGTTTCGCTTAATTTGCTTTTCATTTTAAGCGTGCAAACTGCTTCGGTTTTGCACGCGAATAATACAATTTTAGTTTATTTTAACGTCAAAATACATAAACGTTTATGATTTTACCAAGCGGTAAACTACTTAAACCTTGCATGGAACATTTGAACTCAATTAACATTGAGAAAAATGAAACAAGACTTTTTTTCTTTTATTCCTAGTATTCTGAACTTCACATTCAGTAAAATATCACTGGTCAAAACTAGGCTTTATGCCTACAAGTTTAATATTTTTTCAATGTGGAGGAGCTTTATTAGAGCCTTAACCTGTATCTATAGTGTTAGTAGTATAGGGTGTCACTATGGCCTCATCCCGGCCGGAGACTAAGTCCCCACGCTCAGTTGGGGCAGTCTCCGGCCGGGATGAGGCCATAGAAGACACCGCTTTGGTAAGCTTGAAAAGGATAGTTTCAAATAAATTAGTTTTTTTCCGGGGAAACACGGAAATTGAAGGATATGAGGTGATGGGTATATTGAGGCTATACAGTAATATGTAGCTGCTATCAGTCTCTTGCCCCTGTATCTCAGAGCATCACTATACCAGAAGCATAACTCTTCAGCTTAGTCTTTCCAAGCATTATGACAATCAATAGGATATTCTTTCTGATGTAATTAGTAGTCCTGAAAAGGACTGTTTGTGTGGTTATATCTATGAAGAATCTAATGCTTCCTCTTTGAATTTCTATGTGCTTGCTATGCATCCTAAGTCCATTTTGATTTGGTACAGTCACAGAAGATTCTGTTATTTCTAAAGTTAACGGTATGTCGCTGTGGTTGTGATTGCTGTGGATGGTAGTAATACGCCGGGACGTTCGGTTGTTGTTGTTGTGTAAATGATCCATCAGCAGCAAAAGATCTGATTCTTTCATAAGATCGTCTAAGGTCAGTAATGGCTCGATGACTGAGTTTGTAAGTAGGTCAGTGCCATTTTATACTCCCGAGACCGGACTGACCTACATAGAAAAGTGCCTTCCTTTCTAGCCGTGCCGAGAAAATAAACACTGACCTACTTCATCATATTGTTTTTTGTGCAACACAGCGAACGACATCTTGGCTGACGAATAATTGGGTGCACTGGAGCAACAGACAAAGGCTGTGATGGAATCGGCTCAGCGACTGGTGCAAATGATTGGAATCATGCGCAGGATGTCAGCATCGGACAGGGCTGTAGCGGTGGTGAAAGAAGAGGTGAAGACAGAAGAGGACGATCGGCCGACGGGATTGGGATAAGGAGACTGACCAGCCGCCATTCTACATGCCACAGGAGAGGACTGTCACATAAACAAGCTGGGCAGTGCGCTGTCCAGCTTGTGATGGCACTTTCTCTCGCTGTCTCTGCTCCAAATAGGTTTAGTTTTAAACCTCAAAAACGGCCATTTTCAGGGTCACTACAACTGATTCAGAAAGGAATACTTGTTAACTGTTGAAAAACTCCATAACTACTTTGGATATGTTTGATTGGTTTAGGGGTAGGTGAATTTGACGGGACCGCGCCGGAAAAGACGGGACCAAAAACGGGATTTCCCTAGATTTTCTTTAGCTGACGTACATCCAAAAAGTATCTGTTATTCGACATTTTGGGCAGAATTATAGAAAATCGGGACATGGCCGGTAGCGCGAAAATTTGGCCCCGTCTTTTCTCACGCCGACCTGGCATCATCTGATTATATAATGAGTGTGAGAAACTGAGGGAAAATTTAAATATGCATTTTAATAAGGACCCTATAAGTGATATGTGTGCCAAAAACTTTAATAATTATTTTATGTCTGAAGCCATTTACTAGGCCCTCAAAATTGGTCCCGTTTTAGGTCCCGTCTTTTCCGGCGCGGTCCCGTCGAATACAACTACCCTTGGTTAATAAACTATGATCTCTTTCACGCCCGAAGTATTTCCTTTTATTCTCAAAATATTAACATGATACAATGTAAACCTAAAACATGTTTTCGTTATCTGATATTGGGTATCCAGGAATTTCATAGGAAAAATGTATTGGTAACAGCAGACAAAGCTGCAAACGACGTTGTTGTTGTTTGACGGTTGCACTACATCAATACTTTGAAGCAGGAGCTGAATGACACTAAGGCTTATGGGCAGACTTCAGCAAAAGATGGATGGATAGACGACTTGCGATTGTACGTCCTTTTAAATAGTATTTCAGTTATATCAGGACGATGGATGGTGATAATGAAAGGCTGTATGCAATTAAACCCCGTTACGATTGAAAAGATCCACGCCTACAGCGAGGCTTTAAACCCGGACAAGCAGGCTAGCGCTTAACCTACTGAGCTAATGGGGTTCCTTCAGCAAAAGAAAACTCTGTCATAAATGGTCACATTTTTCATACAACCACTAAATTTGCTGTAAGTATTGAAGACCAAGTGGGACTTCCTACAATCTGTTGTGTTCCTAAACTTCATAAACGATCATATAAAGCACGATTTATTGCTACTTCTAAACTAAGACACGATTACCGAACTATCAAACTTGCTAACTTCTTGTCTTACTGCAATAAAAATCATGTTTAAAATATTGTGAAAAAGTGTATAAACGGTCGGGTAAAAACCTTTTGGGGCCGATAAAAAGTTCCTGTGAGGTATTAATTGATCTGAAATCGCGAGTTTTTCGTTCTAAAAACGTTTGTCTGCATATGATTTTTGGACATTATATATACACCTTGCCCCACAATCTTATCAAGGATAAACTAGTGGATTTAACTAAAAGAGTTTTTCAAAGGGAAGGCTCTTTTCAGATTGCATGTAATAATAGGCGTACTTTCTTCACCTTCAAGCAGTCAAAAATTGTAATTTATGGTCTTGCCAGAAAGTGTGTGAATCTCCTAACTTTCTCTTGGACACTGTTTATAATAGATTTGACTCTAATGTATGTAGACAAATTGTAGGTGTTCTTATGACACTGTGTCCATCTTGTAACTGATCTGTTTTTGTTCTGTTATGAGAGAGACTTCATGCTGTCTCTTTCAGGGGATACCCTATCTGAAGTTATTGAAGATTTTTCTCGGTAGCGGGATGACCTAGTGAATACTGAAAATAACTTCCTTGACAGCATGGTCACCCTTCTGAACCTCAGTTAAATAAAGCCAGCATCTCAGATACCGAAACCTCATTTTTAAACCCCGCCACACTTTAGTTGCGGGGTATAATGACATACCTTTCGATGTCCGTCCGTCCGTCCGTGCTCACCATTTCCGATCGATAACGAGTATTTATTCACGGATGTTTTTTAAATAATGCATGCATTTTGTTATAAATGTTGTTAATGGGCAAAATCCGTCCATTTTTAACAGAGTAACTGCCCTTGTTTGTATTAGAAAAATGGTTTCTGGCCTGTTATTCCTTTACTGTTTATGATATCTGAATTAAACCTCATAGATATGTTGAACATCAAAGGTTACATATTGTGACTACGGGCCGTCACCCTGACCTTTCCAGTTCGTAAGTTATCCGCCCTTGATAGGTTTGAAAAATGGTTTTCGACCTGTAGTTCCTTTACTTTAAGGAATATCTGAATGGGTCTTCAGATATGTTGAACATCAAAGGTTACATATTGTGACTTAGGACCGTCACTCATACGTTTCCAGTTTGTGAGTTATCTGCCCTTGATAGGTCTGAAAAATGATTTTTGACATGTAGTGCCTGTTCTTTATGGAACATCTAAATGAAACTTCACAGGTATGTTGAACATCAAAGGTTAAATATTGTGACTAAGAACTGCCACTCTGACCGTTCCAGTTTTTGAGTTATCCGTCCTTGCCAGGTCTGAAAAATGGTTTTTGACTTGAAGTTCCTTTACTATCAGGAATATTTGAATGAAGCTTCACAGAAATGTTGAACATTAAAGGTTACATGTTGTGACTAAGAATTGTCACTCTGACCTTTCCAGTTCGTGAGTAATCCACCCTTGACAGGTCTGAAAAATGCTTTATGACCTATAGTTCCTTTACTGTAAGGAATATTTGAATGAAACTTCACAGATATGTTGAACATCAAAGGTTACATATTGTGACTAAGAACCGTCACTCTTACGTTTCCAGTTCGTGAGTTTTCTGCCCTAGATTGATCTGAAAATGTTTTTGACCTGTCTTTCTTTTACTATATGGAATATCTGAATGAAACTTCACAGATATGTTGAACAGCAAAGATTACATATTATGACTAAGGAAGGTCACTCTTATCTTTCCAGTTCCTTAGTAATTTGCCCTTGATAGATCTGAAAAAAGGTTTATGACCTGATTTTCCTTTTCTGTATGGAATATCTAAATTATACTTCACAGATAAGTTTAACTTCAAAGCTTACATATTGTGAATAAGGACGGTCACTCTGACCTTTCCAGTTTATGATTTATCTACCTTTGATAGTTCCTCTACTACATGGAATATCTGAGTGAAACTTCCGGATATATGTTTAACACCATAGAATAAGAAACAGAGTTTCTCAGCTCAAAGAAATTCTTTCCTGCCTGATCTAAATCTACACTGGTCTAAATCCCCCACATTGTCAGAAATCTCACAAGGCTGCTATGTATGAGTGGTTTATATTAATATATATTTGCAGTAGGGACATCATATTTCCGTCTATCCCAGTTCTGTGGCTATTCAGCTATTATATATTTCAAAAAAAATCTGTTACGATGTCCAGCGGTTGCGGGGTATCACGCAGAGCGTGCGGTGCTTTTACTGAATTTACATTTACATGTATTTATATCGCGTAGTTAACGATAAATGGGTTGATTTTGATTTTGATATTGTTAATTTTTTCTATTTTAGATGGTGATGTTCCTCGTTCTACATCCTATGGTGTTTATATGTCTCACTTATTCGTTTGTGTCCAGTCATGTTGATGACTTTAATATTCTTAATAAGGTTTTGACACCAAACTGCTCAAAGAAGGGTTTAGTATTATCGACGGCATTTCGGCCCATGGTCAAAAGTATAATGTCGGATTGAAAACACTTCTTCTGCAAAGACTTTCGGAACCTGAATTTTATGGCGATTTGGTGTAAAAACTCAGAAAAATGATTGGTACCATTTTAAAAGGATAATAATTCAATATAAGATAGATGTTTTGCAACAAACGGCATACTTGATGGTTAACCCAATCAACGTCAACAACTTTGCTTACCTCTTCGATTGCACGACGGTGGGTAGGGCCTCAGACTTTATGAAGGCATCAACCTAATCCTAACATAATATTAATACTGAAACCACGTTCCGGGATGTCTTGGGTCGGGTCCACCGTGGTTTAATTGGTGGATTTCTTCTGCTACGGAATTTCACTGTTGCTATTTCCGTGCGTCCTCGTGTTTGTTTTATCTTAGTTATAATTTTCATTACATTTTTTACATTTCTGAGATATTACACTTAGGAGCTAGGAATCTTGAACCAACGGCGGGGGTTAGTCGACTGCAAACCGGTTAAAGCCCTTCCTCCCTGCCCCCTCCCCCGGTAATTCCATTGCTGGCTGTCCCTAGGCAGCACTTCTGTTTTGGTTCTTATTGGTTGTTTCATGTGTTGTTTGTTGGTATGTCTGTTGTTGATATATTGAAATGGATCAGCCCCTAGCCTTTCAAGTCTTGGAATCTTTCTATCTGGCTGGCCCTGACATGCAAAGATCTGTCCTGTTTTCGTACTAACTACGTGTCCAACATACTTGATGCGCTATTGAAAAAAGTAAAAAGTATCCTATCTTATTTTTAGTTTATCAGAGAATGAAGCTGACATCTCGGAAATCTTTAAAATATAAATGCTAAAACACTTCCGCATTCCACGGAAGCTGAGTCACTAGTGGTTTTCATGTTGTGACTTGCTTTGCGGCAGGTTTTACCCACTGAACGAGTTTTCCCTGGAGAAAGCCGATAGCGGTGGAAAGATAAATATGTCTGCTACTATTTCAACCATTGTTAATACATTTGTCAATTTTAAAGAGTAACTACACTTCAGGAACTGACTGAATCAGATCCCAAACACTATCCCCAACATCAAAGGGAAAGATTGACAAAGACATCCCAACAAACTATAAATTACAAGTGAAAAGCCGAGTCAGCAGCCCCCTCCCAAACAGGCGGCAACCCAGCCATCCCCACCGAACCAAACAATCCAGACCAACAGAAGCGTTACAACAGACTAAGCAAATTATACGAAAAACATTTAACAATTATTTTTACCTATTTCTATTTTATTATAGAGGGTTAAAATGAGAACACAATAAATCAAACAGCACCGAACATAAAACAAATGCAACCGCAACGAAAGTACCGCCTTGGGACGGTCAGTAATAACTACCGGGGGGTCCTAACCGGCTTCACTGGGCCCAAATCCCCACCCTCACCCTCCGCCGCGGTGCACACAATTAGTTGGCAGTTCGGTTCGCATGGAGGTCCCCAAACTCATCAGAGAGTCATCACGGTCAACAATTAAAATGAAGAAAAGACCGCGATGAAGCAACGATGAGGACTCTACAGCCAAAACGTGTTGAGACACCTGGAGATACCCATCGGAATTCCTATAATTTGTCTGTGTAACTTAGTATTGAATCTGATGAAAATGTTATCTACGAGATATACTAAAGCATCACAAACATTTTGGCAAGACCACATTTTAAACCTTTTTTGGTCAAGTTGTTTTTATGAAGAAAATCATCGTAAATTTGGCTCACTCATTTCTCAAAATTGACAATTACGAGCGATCATGGCGGCAGTCATGATGTTTGTCTCTGCATTTTTATTTGTCAGTTGACAGTACTGTGTAAAAAATTGACTAAATTCAACATGTGAAAAAAGTGGTAAAATTAATCTGGGAATTAAGTGCAAAATATAAGCACATCTACAGACCATGGCCAAAACATCTGTGATGTTTCAAAATGATTGGGCAAAAAGTGTAGGAGGAGTTGCGCTCACAAGACACCTACTGCGAATTGTTGACGGACGGATGGACGAACGGACGGGTCCGTGCACGTCTATATCGCCCCAGCTAACGCAGGTGTGACAAAAAACAGACCTACCGGGAAGAAAGGATGCACACAACAAACAACAGCTAAAAATGTCGACAGTATGACGTATAAACTGTGAAACAAATTTTCTGCCAAATTTGACGCATGTCGCGTACAAGATTCTCACATGTCAAATAAGTAAAGTAGTGAATTATTCACTAGATAGATAAGAACCAAATATGTGATACTGTACTTATAAGTAAGAAAATGACGGGGTAAAAAGGTAAAGAGGAGAAAAGCTATGGGAAAGCAAAGCTTTGGGAAAGCAGTGGCAATTTTGTAGTGCATATTATTCATTCTTGAGGTAAGCACGTTCATAACATTAACGACCAAAAAAGTATAAATAGGGATGGCTATCCCTACGCGTTCCTTCGTAGTGCTTGCTCTGAAAAGCGACAACTGTCACCCAATCTTGAAAAAGATGAGAGAGGCAAAAACTCGATAAAATCGAAATTGGAAGGCTTGGCTGACTTTTGACCTGATATGAATCTTGGACTAGTATTTAACTTGACTTTTATAGAGTTCTTAGAATTTTCGCCCTTAGCGTCTCTCCGAATTTAAATTGCTTCGAATTTTCAGCCAGAGCCTCGGTTCGAAATTACGAATTTTGGCTATGCTTTGCATCGAATTTTAAAGCTTTTTCTAATTTAACACTCTCGTCTTTCTTCCCTCAAAATTCGCAACATTTCCACCTTCCAATTTACTCTAACTTGGTATTGACTAACGGTACGTGTTAGGAACTTAGGAATTGTTGGGTAACTCTATTTTTAAGAGATATTTATTTGAGCAATGGGTGTGTAAGCAAAATGTCTTTAATTGTCTGTGAATTGTTGTTGAACATGTGTTTTATTGTATTACAAGAGTACCAGGTTAATTTCTAATTGTTTGAGGATTAACTCAGTCAATGTTTATTTATTTTAACTAGGATACTAAAGATGTCATTTTTTATTCAATGTCATAATAAATACGAGAAATTAAATATAATAATATTTTTCTATCTGAAACCACTCTTCTTTGTTATTTACAACCACATATGGGAATGGGAGGAACCCACTTGTAATGTTCCGGCTCCTTTGACTCAGCCTTGGTAATCCTGACATTCTGACTTGTTACACAATGGAGTCGGGACGTTACAATATTGTTTGTGATGTTAAGACTAGCCCGGTGACATGGGAAATGGCTGTACGCCTGACTGTTGCTGATGATCTCTTTGGTGGTGTCTAAAATTGTGTTGTCTTTTCCCACATGGTATCTTGGGTGGGGTCTGGAATTGAATTGTGTCAGTTCCTGAGACTGTTCGACTTACTTTTTTATTAGCCACAACTACAGTCGTCTGGCACACCTTCTTTCTTATGTTTTCATGTCTCTTAAAGGAATTTATTTATGAATTTTATTTGAAGCCCTCTTTAATTGCACACCGGTAGATCGGGTCTATGTTTTAATGACGGCTCCGGGCCAAAACAAATTACTCTAAGACTTATAATGAATCAAAGATGAGTATTCGACAGAAACAAGGTATTGCGACACCTGAGGATCCCTGGGGTGTCAACATCACACACCACTTAAATACTGGAGCAAACGAAAACCACCAGTTGAACCCCGAATTGTCAAGCACCAGACAAAAAACCAAGATTTAATCAATGACTGGACACACGCGAACGTATTTAGATGATGAAGGTATATGTAACACCAAGTCCAAGGAATTCGAGGCAAAACTTTCAAGCGGGACCAACCCTAAATCGAGTTCATACTTGGTAAGGAGAAGGATATTACCTTATGACAGGAGGCCCAGATTGTCTATCGGAACTTTCGAGAGTCCCTTAGGTTAGGAGATGGCTACAGCACTTTAGCCGGAGACAGGTAATTCACTAGGACATGTAAGGCCCAAGTCTGACACGTTTTGAGGGTTAGGTTGTACTACGTTTCCCGCCCTACGTTTGGCAAAAATGTACCCGTTATGTAGGTATTTAGGTGTCAATACGTTTCTAGTACGTTTCCAATACGTTTAATTCCGATTTTCTTCGTATTACCCGGTCATCAAACGGCTTAGGCCACGACTTCAGAAGGGATGAGAACAATGAGTTTACTCACCTACTACGATTCCGTACGTTTTACTAAGGACTACTAGGTCGTGTCCGGGATAACTATCTAGTCAAAGTGACGTTTAGTAGGTATCGCAAAACCTATCAAATCGTAATAAAATGCAGAATAAAACGTCACAAAACGTACTAAGAGGCAGGAAAGCGTATATAATGCGTAGTAGTACGTACACGACGTTCACATATGACTACGTAGTTAAAACGCTTCATTTAGACAACGCGTCAGTACGTTTTTTACTACGCACACAAGAAGTATTTCGAAATGGTACGTTTAAGCTGAATTTTCAATTTAAACGCAGCTAGGCCGCGCATGTAGCTGTATATATGTATAGAATACGTATTCACTAAGTTTTAATACGTATATTTCCGTTTAGATACGTTCTAAATATGTAGAAAAACCAAAACCTCAATACGTGACAGTGAGACTGATGCTAAGAAAACCAAAACCTCAATACGTGACAGTGAGACTGATGCTAAGAGGACCTTTAAGTTATTCTTGTTATTCTTTCGTATGTAGGGCCTATTTAATGCGTTCCGGCTTCGTTTTACTCCGTTTTGACCACGTTTTACTAGGTATAGGCTTCGTATTTCAAAATGCCATGTTTGAGTTAAACATTCTAAATAAAACGTAACTAGGTCACGTATCTAGCTATATCTTTATACGTATTCACTACGTTTTGCAACGTAGAGATCTACTGCCGTTTTCCCACGTTTTGAAAACGTAGTAAAACCTAGTCCTCAATACGTGACAGTGAGACTGTGGCTTAAAGGATATAGTTGATTAACTCCTTGGCGCGGAAAACACGTTAGTATCGACGCCCGTAAAGCGAACAATAAGAGAAAGAGGACCCCATTACACTTTCCCCTTAGCCAAAGTCATTGAATGCGCAAGAGAGAGCCAAACAGGAGAGTCTTTAGTTACAGCAAACAGCCTGGCGAATGAACTAAGGGGACTCAAAAAAGCACGACACAAGGGAATAAAGTAAAAAAAAACTTACAAAAGTTGCTTGTTTTATTGCTAAGCTAACAGATGAGAATGAAAATGTTCCGGAAGATCGTGAGGAGGGTAGAGTCGGAGGGAAGAGAGACGACAGGAAGTGGATAAAAGGAATCTCAACAAGAAAGGGAGGGGGTAGTAGACGCGAGGAAAGAAGGAAACAAGCGGAAAGAAAAAACAGCGAAAAACCACTTCAGGTAGGAGTAGCAGTAAAACTATCCCGATTGCGAGAGGCACAGAATATATTCGACAGAATACTAAATTCATTGCAAAACCAAGGTCAGTCAGGGGGCCGGGTCGCGTAGCGCAGTCGGTAGGGCGCCTGACTTGTAAGCCAGATGTCCTGGGCTCGATACCCGGTCCGGTCACTTTCATTTCCCCTTCCGCTGACTCAAGTAGGGCAGTTGTCAGTTACTGGTGAAAGTAAGTGCTCGTAGTACTGGTTAACCGCTTAGGAGGTCTAAATCTGCCCAGGAATAGTGTGGTTTTGTTAACTGACCGTCCCGACATGACCATAGCTGTTGACAGTGGACATTAAACAATAACACAACACAACAGTGTCAAGGGACTTTACATATCGAAGTTGTTAATAAAATTAAAACACCCACTACTCATGCATTGGAGTTAATCAATTATAATTCTACAGCTGTTCATTAAATTTATAAAACGTTCATGTATTCCCCTTTCCGATATCATTGATTTGGTTTGGTTTGGTTTGTTTCAAGGCCATAATCAGCCGCGCTGTCTCACTTGTATAAACTGCTATTAATGACTCACAGTATAATCCTGTAATAGAACGCATATACAGTAATTTAGTCACAGATAATAAAACATGCATAAGCTTGCATATAAATCCTGTAAAGAATAGCCAGCAGTTAGTAAAAAACATTTTTTTTTTCTTTTTTTTTTATCAATATTTTAACTATATATCTAATAATATATAACTAATATATCAACTTATATACACATGTAGGGTAAATTGGGGCAAGTGGGACAATGGGGTAAGTGGGACATATTTTACTCTTTGAGCGCCAGACCCAGCATATGGTGCGTACTTACCAAGAAAATAAAAATTGCCAAAGCATTTTTATTTCTTCGTTTAGAAATAATATTTCTACGAGTCTTAGGTATTCAAAAGTATGCACTGCTGGCACTTTAAACTGGAAGGTCCAGAATAGGCGCGGTCATTCATTTGTATAAGAAGGATATAACAGCATTGGTCAGTTTGAACTATCGTTATAAGTTAACCCTTCCACTGAGACACTTAAAATTATATCACTCGAGCAAGGGAAAACAAGGGTCATTGTGTAAAGTCGAGCTAAAGTATTATTGGTTCTTGTCGTTAAATGCGCAAATATTTATTAGACCATTTGTAAAATAAAAATCCTGACGTAAGCTGTGTAGACTGAAGTGACGTAATGTACAGGGCACATATACAAAGAACGTTATAAAAGGGAATTAACTTATAAAAAGGAATTATTTTATGTAAAAACCCAATACTCTTGTCTGAAACAGAAAGCATGGTAATTTTTCGGTATGAAAATTTTCAATATACTTCAGCAACACATATACATAGAACTACAAATACGTAACGCTATTTCGATCTGACGTCACGTCAGTTTACTGTCGTCATCTATGATGTTGCACTCATAATTTTGAGTCATCTATGTTTATTTCAATCTTCATACTTCTTTTCAAACAGATGGTAAACAAAAGAATGGTAGAAAATTATTTTGATTTTAACAGTTTCGATATCATTTGAAACTTTCAAACTCCCCAGTCAGGCAGGTGATTATAGCGGGGCCATTTACTTCAATATATTGGGGTAGCTGGGACGCCAGTATTTTGACTTTACAAGTTCAGCTATATATTTTGATGTAGAAGCTCAGGGAATCAGTTGAACATTTTTGGTCTACAGAATCTTGCTGGGAACAACCTGGTGTAACAAAAGATCAGTTAGCTCATGTTCACTCAACAAATTCGATTTGAAACATTATAATTTAGCTTTACCCCACCCACTTTATTTCGTTTGATTATTTAAAACGCTCCTTGCATAGCACTATGTTTTAAATTGTTACTACACAGATTCTTCATAATTATAGTAATGCCATTTTAACAAAAGTGTCGACGGCAGAATTTTATTACATTTGGGAAGAACACTTACAAAGAAAATGTAGTGGGTGGGGTAATTTGATATTAACTTTGAATGGAACATACCCGTTCTCTTGTTAATGTCAGTACACTGTTTACAGTTTTTGAGAACTTTATCATACTGTTTTTGCATATTCGAGTTGATGAATGTATTAGAATAACTTAACCCCATGGAGAATAACTGAAATGCCGGGGGTAAAGTTCATCCCTATAGTTTTTCTTTGTTATCTACACCCGATGTCATAAAACGGAACAAACCGTTTTAATTTCTGCGTTTCTCTGTTCTGTGGTACAAATGGTTTTATCTGCAACCTAAACTCATGCATTTTTCTTTTATAGTGAACATAACTGACAGTTGAAATGCTTAAAATTTATTTGCAATTAGTGTCCCACTTACCCCAAATAATTGGGTAAGTGGGACATTTGACTGCATGGTATTAATGCTGTCCTGTTATTTAACATATACTGGTACAGGGCATCTTATGTGTAATATGAAATCATGTGATGGGGAGTTGTAAAGTACCAACAGATTTGATCTCGTTCTATCTTATTATCCTGTGAAAGCAGGTGTTTTTCCAATAAGTGTCCCACTTGCCCCAATTTCCCCTATATGAAATTTGCTTTATGGGCCCATTTATTCGTCTGGAGCACTAAGTTTTCCCTTAACAACATGAAACCATCCATATCAAGATGTTAAGCGTGGCCGGTTCGACCATTACTCAGCATATTGCATTAGGATTGGAAAAACATGACAAAATCAAAATAAACATAACATGGCACACTCATACAATGTCAAAACAAGATGGATTTTTCAACATGGAAACTTGTACATCATACCAATATATTAAGTGTAGCCGGAACAGTCACTTCTAATATATTTTATAAAATCAACAAGCTTTCATTCAACATGGAGCAAACATGATACACATGTCCAAGATTTTCTTCCTATTTTCTTTCTTTCAATTGAGTCAATTATGGTAAAAATACAATGTACAATTCGTTTTTACAATTGTAAAAAAAATACAATGTACAATTCGTTTTTACAATTGTAAAAATACAATGTACAAAACGAAAAGAGCCATTTATCATCTCGATTTTGGACGGACACACGGCGCCAAGTGTGTGCAACTATGGTTACGTACCGTTGAGCCACTTGGGAAACGTCGATAAGAGAATTGAACTGAACTGAACTGAAATGCGCATTGCTCACTTGGGAAACTTTTATGTGCGTGGATAGATATGTCGCTATTCAAAATTACGCAGCCCTCCCCTCCAAACCCACTTCTTTTCGCCTATTTGCCCTATTTGATTCTAATTCCTAACGCTCAGTCCCTCCACTTTATAAATATGTTTAGAGTGAGGGGACATGGCTTCGCACTCTTTTATGACTTTTGCAACATTAACTGACAAAGCTTCAAACACAACGCATGATCGTTCATATTATAATATACCCTGACACTTTCAGGACATAATGCATGGAAATATTTGGTCTCAGGCTCTGACGTCATACGTTGCACGTGCAGTGATGTGTACTGCCGTTCTACGTCTTATTTCGGGTCAATGAGGACATGGCTTCGCACACCCAGTTTTGAAGGAACTAGAAGCTTTCTAGACGATTTTAAATACTCTGTCAAACACCTGGGGACCAGTAAATGAAAATTATAAAAGTAATTCTGATACGCTATTTTTTTCATAGATTGCGAAGTTAAAGTATAGGCCTAATGTCAATGCTTCTTCCATTAATGAAAAATGGAAAATCAGCGATTTTCAGAATTTTATTTGATTTTAAAACACTAGTTAAAAGTGACTGATAATTTGTTGTTGAATCCATCACATCTCGACTGTGTAACCCTACAGTGGACCTACGACTTGATAGGATGATAGCTAAAATTAATATGCAGACTTTTCTCATATAAATTGTGGGGGACAAATTTCACACCCCGTGGCATGGAAAATCTTTCCTGCTCATATAACCGGCATAGTTTATGATGATTGTCCATTTGTATATTTAAGAAAGCAAAGGATAATTTCATTAACATTTCAGGAGCCAAATTTCGACAAAGCACTCACTCTGTTTTCTCATAAAAGTGGGGTACAAATTTCACACCCCGTGGCATGGAAAATCTTTCCTGCTCATATAACCGGTATAGTTTATGATGATTGTCCACTATGTATATTTAAGAAAGCAAAGGATAATTTCATTAACATTTCATGAACAAAATTTCGACAAAGCACTATCAATGATATTGTCTGTTTTAAAAATGTTAAACTTTGCCGACTTTGATCTGAATGTCACTAAACATTTTGGCGCCAAAATGCACGCGATGCAATGCACGCGTAAAAGAATTCATAGAACTTAATTCATCTACCTTGTAGTATTTGGAAATATTAAAATGATGGTAAGACAACTGATGAGTGACACATACTAAAAAATCTTGGAGGTGTGCGAAGCCATGCCCTGTGCGAAGCCATGTCCCCTTACTCTATCTCAGACGAAATCGAAAGGCTAACATATTTAGATTTTAGACAGCAAACCCTTATATAGAAGCTTTCTAGACAATTTTAATTATTCTGCCAAACACCGTTGCACCAGTAAATGAAAATTATAAAACTACTTCCAGTATGCTATTATTATTTTTTTTAGTTTGCGAGGGTAAAGTATAATGCCAATGCTTCTTCCATTAATGAAAATACGAAAATCAGCGATTTTCAGAATTCTATTTGATATTAAAACACTGGTTAAAAGTGACGGATAATTTGTTGTGAATCCATCAAATCTCGACTGTGTAATCTTACGGTGGACCTACGACTCGATAGGATGATAGCTAAAAATTAATATGTAGACTTTTCTCATAAAAGTGGGGGACAAAATTTACACTCCGTGGCATGGAAAATCTTTTCTGCTCATATAACCGGCATAGTTTATGATGATTGTCCATTTGTATATTTAAGAAAGCAAAGGATAATTTCATTAACATTTCAGGAGTCAAATTTCGACAAAGCACTCACTCTGTTATGAAAATGTTAAACTTTTCCGACTTTGATCTGAATGTCACTAAACATTTTGGCGCCAAAATGCACGTGATGCAATGCACGCATAAATTATGTCACAAAACTTAATTCATCAACCTTGTAGTATTTTCAAATTAAAATGATGTTAAGACAACTGATGACTGACACATACTAAGAAATCTCGGAGGTGTGCGAAGCCATGTCCTCCTACTCTAAATCTTACACTGAAATAGTCAAATTTTCTGTTTCTTTCATGCTTTAAAAAATGCAATAATTTAGGTTAGGTTTATTCCAATTCATGAGCCATTTCGACACAGACACAACCTTTTTTCTAGCCGTTTTTCGCCATATTTGATGCTTTCGGCGTGTTCACTGGGTATGATATTGTTTGTAAACAAAGTTTGGAACTGGAAAATAGCTTATCATTTCATTTTGATATACGGGTATGAAGAAATATGCTAAGAAAGAATGGTTACAGCAGACTTAGGCGGCCTGGCGTCGCGTGCGCTAACAATGTTACGTTGGCGCGTTCAGCGACACCATTAACGTCGTAATGACGTGCAAACATGCGTGACGATATCTATGTCAGGCAATTAGCAGTGGCAATATCAATTGAAGACAGAATATAACATATTTCTTAGGAATTCCCAAAACACTAGTGAGAAGAGGTAACGGCTGTTGAAGTCTGTATTATGTCCTAAGATAAAAAGTGTACTAGTAAGCGTGAAAAACGCCATTCTTACCTTTACTCTACTATAATAACATTGGTGTTTTATTAAAAAGGCATCATAACAGTAACATTACGTTACATAACTGTAATCTGTCCGAGGGATTATAACCCAGGATCATGTGCAATACAAGATGGACCCTGTAGCCATGACTGATAATTTTATGCCTTTTTCATAGACATCAAGGACAGGCTCTTTGAAGCCCAAAAATCGTTGTTGCCGCATTATATTTCTGTGTTTTACCTAGAAACTGGTCAACGTAGTGTGTGTGGTAACATCAGCCTTTACAGCAGCCAGCTGTTACATATGAAATGTAGAGAACAAGTGAATGTATAAACATGACTGTTTAAAATATCTTCCTATATAAAAACAAACTGAACTATTTTAAAAAAGTTTACTTATCCGTCATGCAAGACATATAACGCATATCACTATAGCTAAAAATAAATAACTAAATAAACAACCATCATCTGAATGAATCGTCTGAATGGCTTAAAGATGTGTTATATTTAATAAAAAAAAAAACCTGTCTCATCTGATTGATTCATTCCCATCTTTTAAAGAACTGCTTATATTTTGAATTAGTTAGTTAGCAGTGGCATTGCCAGATGAAGAGAGAATGCATATTTTTTCTTTGGAATTTCCCCTAAATTGACGAAGATTACTAACCGTAGATGGTGTAGCCCTTATATTTTATGTCTTAAGTTAACAAATGTACATCTAACCGTGAAGAAACACCAAGTTATATGTATTTGAACTATGATAGTATGGGGTTGTCCTGGACCCGGTTGTATCAAACTTTAATGACAAATTAAACCGTCATTAAACCGCCATTAATTAACGCGTTATTAAATTCGGTTGTATGAAACTTTTAATGACGCGACTTCGTCATTATCTCTTCATTAACTTAATGATGGTCTGGGGGTATCTTTAAACCGTCATTAAGCAATTCAAGATGGCAGCCATCGTCTGATTCGACCTCGATATTTCGGAAAAGCGACCATTTTAAAGACAACATGGTCGATGTAGAATGCGAAGGAGATGGATATTCGTGAAAAGAAACCAAACACCTCGATCTGCAATCATTTCCATGTAGAGCAATAACCTAAAGCCATTCAAATGTCATACAGCAGTTGTTAGTTATCCAAAGCTCGGTACATTTTCCTTTAAAAACTTGCTTCTTTCCCGTTGGCATCGTAAAAATATGTAAACATCATTGAGGTCCTATTTGTTTTGAAATGTATCGACCAGCTGCTCACGACATGATGACGTCATAAGACAACAGGCAGCGCGCAATCAATATCTAAGGACTTTTGATAGAACTTATGACCCGATTTGACTTGATGACCAATAAACTCTATTAAACTAAACTTTCTAAGGTTGTTGGATTTCCGGTAGCCTACACACCGGGCTATCGACGTTGAACAAACGTTGATTAAATACTGATTCAACGTTGTGTGCCTGCAGGGTAGGCATAACGTCCTTATTCCACACTCTAGGCGCCTATACATCGCACCTACAGCATTTAATCCACGTTGTGTGCTTGCTACATAGCCATGTGTATGCATCATATCCTGTTTCGGATGCCTACACGTCGATGATACAACGTTGAATCAACGTTGTGTGCCTTCAGGAAATGTTCCTTTGTAAGTTATCTGCACTCTTGGGGTCTACACAACTGCGTTCATTGAATCAACGATATGTGCCTGCAGGATATGCACCCCTTCATATGCATGGCACCCCCATTCTAGGAGCCCACACATCGGGCACACAACGTTAAATAAACAATGTGTGCCTACAGCGTATGTACCCCTTTGTATGCCAACAACCCATATGGGAGCCTACACATCGAGCCTAAAACGTTGAGCCTGAGTTGTGTGCCTGCAGGGTAAGCACCTCTTTGTATTCTTGACATTCCCATACCTGGATTTAACACATAGGGCACACAACGATGAATCAACGTTGTGTGTCTGCAGGGTATGCATCTCTTTGTATGCATGTCACTTTCAGTCTTGGAGCCTACACATCGGACAATCAACGTTGTCTGACCAGCAGGAAATGTGACCAAATCCCATTCTGCAAGCCTAAATATCGGGCACACACAGTTGATTAAACGGTGTGCGCCAAGAGGGTATGTACCCCTTTGTATGCCTTTGGGAGCTTACGTCTCGGATATCCAACGTTGAACCAGCGTTGTGTTCCTATTTGTTTGCATGATATTCCCATTTGGGAGCCTACACATCCGTGTTACAACGTTGAATCAACGGTGCGAGCCAGCAATGTATGTACCCCTTTCCATGCATGACATTCCCATTCTTGGAGCCTACATATTGGGCACACAACGTCCGATCAATACTGAATCAACGTTGATTCAGCGTCATGATTGATCGATTTGTTGCTTAACGTCCACGGTAAACAACTATGGTCATGTCGGGACGGTCAGTTAACCTAACCACACTATTTCTGGGCAGGCTTAGACCTCCTAAGCGGTTAACCAGTACTAAGTGCACATGCTTTCGCCAGTAACTGACAACTGCCCTTCTTGAAACAGCGGAAGGAGAAACGAAAGTATGTGGCCAGACCGGGTTTCGAACCCAGGACCTCTGACTTATGAGTCAGGTGCCCTACCGATTGCGCTACGTGGACCGGCTGAACCGACGTTGAATCAAGATGCTAATCAATATTGATTCAACGTTGTTTGCCTGCAGGGTATATACCTTTTTGTGTGCTTGCCCATAAACTATTGCTGTATACTGCTTCCAGTCTACTGTTTTCTTTCAACTTCCACATTGCCTTTGCGCACAGAGTTTGAGCTAAAGCTTGATCTGTGCGCGCATGCTCTATGCTCGAAAAGCTATTTTCAATAGGCAGTAGATATTAAGCAAGCCACAACAGAAAGTAAGCAGTACACAGCTCATAATTTGCCCCATAATTTGCCGTACAAAAAAGTTCAAAACCAGCATCTGTGCATGCTTTTCGCACGTGTAAAATTTGTCACAGTACACAGTGCACAGGAACACGAGAAAGAGGTACACAGGAAAAGTTGTACGTCCCTGCGAAAGATAAAATACTGAAGTTGTTCGGAAAGCCATCAAAATGGTAAAACTTCATGGAATATTTTACTGTAGTTATCTCTGAAAGATTTTCACAAGAGTTTCATCCTTTTAAACAGCCGTATTTGGCCAGTTTTAAACAAATAAAATAAGACTCGGCTTCTGACAAAGTGCTGCAAAGTTTCTTGGTTGGCAATCAAAATAGCTTATATACATGTATATCATAAACTTTATTAGGCCGCCGTGACAATAGTCAGGGGGCATTATGTTTTGCCCCTGTCAGTTCGGTCCGTCCGACTGTCTTGCCTTCACGCATGAAATGTTTGTATAATCGACTCCTCCCAGAGTTTTCAAGCAATCCATTTGGAACTTTGCAGAGATATTACAAGCATATTGCAGATGCACATGTGCCGTTATTGGGATTAGAAAAATAAGGTTTACAAACATTAGACAATGTTGAGATTAGGCCTAAATATCGGATAGCAACTTTGTGTAATCACCCCCCCCCCCCCCACCAGTTTTTAGACAATGAAAATGAAACGATGCACTGATCGTACAAGCAAATTGCGATCAAGATGTGACTTTTTGTAGACGAAAAGATCATTCTTGACAAATAACGGCCATGATTTCGACTTGGACATTTTTAGATTACTATTCAATATAACGTAAATTCGGGTTAAGTCGTCAGGCTCATTAAGTCGTCACTTTCCTTTCTCACGGTGCTGTCTTTGCCTACGTCATCAGAGAAGTGGAGGAGCGGCAAAAATTGAAAATAAAATCATTCAGCTTTTATATTCTTTTGCCATAAATATTATTATTTTTAATATTTTCAAGATATATGCTATTGTTTAGGGGTACTGTTTTTCGACCCTGATCAAAAAGTGGGCGACGAAATAGACCAGATTTAACGGTTTGCGGCGAATGAGTTTTAAAACTTTCCGATGCGGCCACGTGCCATACTAAAGTACTCGGCCTTGAGAAGAATGGTTAGAGAAGCGAGAGAGTGGTTTCCCTTGTACCAAATCAAATACTCACCATGAAAGAGCACTGACGACCTAATAAGACATCTGACGACTTAATGTGACATTTTATGTATTCTTACACTAGATACCGAACAGATCTATAAATCGCGAGAATGTTTCGCTTCATCAACTGATGTTACTACAGGAAGGAATTCCATTTCCGTGGAATTTATCGATGGGTAAACGCCCGGCGAATCACTCACAAACTAAATAAAGCCCGAAAGGCTCTATATGCTATGTTTGTAGGTGATAAGCTGGCGAGTAGACATCGATAAGTCCTACAATATTCATGCTTTATAATTCCAACTGTATCATGAAAACATGGAAAATAGTTGTAACAAATCGTTGATTTTAGAAGCTTGCGGAAAAATAAATGAGATTTTGATGCTGGCATGTATGAAGTCTAATTTGTTTTTCTTCTAGCCAATCAAATCGCACAAAATGAACTAAGTTGGAATTAATGACAAGTATGGGATGGTGGTAGCACCTTGCGAGCATCCTCGAACAGCACTGGATACTTTTTATAACAGCAAGCATGTCTAAACTCTCTCTCTCTCTCTCTCATTCAATTTCTTATTCCTATTATCTGATTTTCAGCAATGCCTTCAAGGCCTGGTTCCAAAGGACCCAAATCTTATGCAGGCAGTCAGTTGCAGATGCGCAAGCTCGTCTGAGACGTAGTTCCGATGAAATTGGGAGATAGTTTTTATTTATTTTATTTTCTATTTATTTATTATTCTTTCCTATTTGTTAAACATTTTAACCGATATATTAAATGTTGTTAAATTTGCGGTGCGAAAAATGCAGAAAAAGATCAAGCACTCGAGAATAACTAGGTAAAATTGGTAGGAAAAGATTTTAATTGCTTAACCAGTGCGCGAAAATCCAATTAGATAGCACACAGTCTTAATAACGTCACGTTACGATGTTCCGATGACGTCAGATTTAATGACAAACTCGTCATTAGCGCATCATTAACTTATGACGGTTTAATGAACGTTTGATACAACCAGACTTAATGCCACCATTAACAAATTTGTCATTAGGACTTTAATGATAGATTAGCGGTTAATTTGTCATTAGTTTAATGATGGTTTGATACAACCGGGTCCTGTACTTCAAAGGCAATGTAACGGTGACATTACGTTACATGTTTATAATCTATCAGGGATTGTTTTTTTTTTTGTATTGAGAAAGCTGTTTTTAAAGGCTCATTTCTCAGATGCCAGACAACATTTAACTTACTACTAGTACTAAGATGGCAAAGTTTGCTATTTAATTCACATAAGAACTCTTATACGTCTGAAGCATGTAGAGCTTTCTTAACATTTAATCTGACTGACAGCAACATCACAAAACTCATCGTTTAGAATAACATACGACAAGGAAAATATGTGTAGGTTGATTTTACACATGAGTGATTGTGTCTAGGTTTAGAACTGTCACAGAGGTGATACCTATTTCCCTACCTGTGCTGTCGACCGAGCCAATCAGATAACCTAAACGCAAAAGTGTCGTTCAGTTAAGGCAACTGACAGAAGTATCGGCTCAGTCGACCGTTATTAACACCCTTATTGCTATGATGTCGATTGCATTCTCATTCAACAGCCATTTGCACAGTACTGATTATAAGTATGATTGTGTTAATCCAATTATTATAACTTTCATGCTGAATTGTAAACAACGTTACCCGTTTGTATTACTCCCATCACTGCAACATATTATTATCACTGTGCCAAAGTAACAATGAAATATTATGTTTTTTTTTTTTTATGAAATACAGTGTCTTCTTATCGGTCTGTGCCCGACATGTATCGCTCATTGTATCATTACCAAAATTTAATTGGTCAGGTAGTTCTTTCCACCATGTCTTTGTTCTGATGCATTATCACAAACAGGTTAATGCTTATTAAAGTCTACTATAAAGACAGGACTTCTCTGCTGGGGGGGGGGGGTCTGGTTCTCAGCATATAACCAAGTTACCTGTATAGGGAAAAGTGTGAAAATTTAGTCAACCAATCAGTGGACCAGAATTAACAGTTATGATGGTTTATTGGCTGATTGGAGGTGTTGACACTATGAGACCAAGAGACAGAATGACTCTGTGGAAGTTAATCCTCCTTATATAGTCCCATCCCTGTCTTTAATTCTGATCATTCAACTTCTAAAATGTATATTTCTTCAGTTGTTGTATTGATATTACCGGCGTCATTAAGCTGCATTTTTACTGTATATAAAATAGATGGACAAAGATCATTCAGAATAGCAGTAAGTGTTAATAAATAAAAAGTTTATTACCTTGATTTTTGCTAGGCAATATGGTAATATGTTCAAAGTCAATGAAATCATTTGAAAATCAGGTATTAAGGTTATTTACTTGATATGTACAGTATGCATTACTTGTATCATTTGCTTACTTGCTATTCAGAACTAATATATTGCTGTTTGAGCATATAAGATACGAGAAATATATAAACTACTCAGTACCTAGTTGTTTTCGTTACTCGTTCCGTTTTCCTTCTCTTTGTTTTGTTATCGTGCTGCAAAGTAAAATTATGGTTCAATACATTACTAGGACCAACTGGGATTCGCCAAGATATAACTGAGCCGCAATATCCTACGTCAAAATACTTTGTCATCTTTACTTGCCATTTCGTTATGTGGCTTAGAACTCTGTTGAACTCTGTCCCTTAAAAATAAATTAATCGTTAAATCAAAAGTAAGAATAGGTTACATGCTAAATGAATTCTTTTAAGAGACTGCCGTATACAATAATAATAGTAAGAAAAAGGAATATAATAGTAAGGAAAAGGAAAAAAAAAAATAGCATGGAAATAAAGATAATCTTTAAAAAAGTATATGTACACATGTATTTCTATATTGCTGTGATAGCCCGTGAAATGACTTCCTTTTATTCTTTGCCTTCTACTTATGATAATTGTCTGTGGCACTTTACTCTTAAGATCCCAACTAGTACTTTACCGTGAGGAACTATAGACGTAGACCAGATATACCTATGTTATAAACTACTTTGAAAAGTTTTACCCGGGGTTTGTTTCTCGACTTAAACTGAACAACAATATTCCCCTGGGTCATGTAAAATACGTGATAGTCATACGAACGTAAGCACTCTGTGTCAACAAATGTTCACGTTAGCTTTGTTAGATAACAGTGTGGCTTAACTCTTCAACGGTCGGGTTATATTTCTGTTTTAGATTCTAACAATTTGTATGTTAAATGTACCAGATCTGTTCAATAATATTTTAAATTTCTGATTACCAGTAGTGTTTAACTTACCAGGACAATCGCCAATCGGGTTTCAACTTCGTCAAACTGACTACATCACTTTATTTTGCGCCTCAATACAAATGCTGGTTTATGATTGCTGAAAAAAAAATTCTTTAAAGTTATAAATCTGCTTTAGCGGTTTTTGCTATATATACAAAGATGTCGCGTATGCTACTGTCTCAAAAATCGAAAAATTGAGTAGCTGGACAATAACATTAATAAAACTTATGTTTTATTACATATATATAACAAATAAGCAAACAGCAAAATCTGGTGTGCCTGATCTGAATGTCAAGTTTTTATTGCAATTTGAAAATTTAAAGAGTAACTACACTTCAGGAACTGACTGAATCAGATCCCAAACCCTATCCCCAACATCAAAGGGAAAGATTGACAAAGACATCCCAACAAACAATAAATTACAAGTAATAAGCCGAGTCAGCAGCTCTTTCCCAAATAGATGGCAACTCAGCTATCTTTATTGAACTAAATAATTTAGACCAACAGACGGGTTACAACGGACTAAGCAAATTATATAAAAAACATTTAACAATTTCTATTTTTATGATAGAAGGATTAAACTGAGAACACAATAAACTAAACAGCACCGAACATAAAACAAATGCAACCGCAACAAAAGTACCGCCTTGGGACGGTCAGTAATAACTACTTGGGGGTTTAAACCGGTTTACTGGGCCCAAACCTTCACCCTCACCCTCCGCTGCGGTGCACACAATTAGTTGGTAGTTCGGTTCGTATGGAGGTCCCCAAACTCATCAGAGAGTCATCACGGTCAACAATTAAGATCAAGAAAAGACCGTGATGAAGCAAGGATAAGGACTCGACAGCCAAAACGTGTTGAGACACCCGGAGATCCCTGGGGCGTCAGCAACACCACTGGAGTACTGGAGCAAAAGAAGACCACCAGTTGAAACCCGGTGGGCCAAGAAACAGACAAACATCCGGCCCCAACCAACTAATATATAGCTTTATGTAGGGGCTATCATAGAGTCTGAACCCCGACCCACCGGCGTGCAATTAAAGTGTACAGCAAAGTTGTCAACCGTGATTGGGTTAACCACTAAGCATGCAGACTGTCGCATTACATCTATGTTATAGCCAATGAAGTATTCTTAGTTTCCTCACGTATAAAACACACCTCATGAAGTCCTTAAACCACTTGGCGATAAGGCTGGAAGCTCCAAGTTAACAGTATCTCAGAAGAACCACCGGGAAGTTGTATTATAATGGACTATGTTATAAATTAAAGATATATACGTTACTACTTGTGGCAGTTAATGATGAAAACAACAAGCTTAGTTGTATTTTCTAATACTTGCAGACAATTCTATAAAAATCAAGAATAGAAATAAAACATAAGGAGCCTACCTTGACATTACATGATTTTAACGCAAATAGATTAAGGTAACGTATATTATCGCTCGTTACGACCAAAGAGTCATTAGAAAAATATGGCAACATGTTTTTTTTCCATTTTGTACCCACCACTGATGAAGTTAATATATGTTGCCAAAAATTAACACGAATGCTCACGGGAACTACATATGCCCCGGACTATTATTGAAGCAGTGTAAAATTTTAAAAAGCTGACTAACCTCTACTGAGAAGACTGCGTCTGCTTGTTTACAATATGGCAGCTTAGGTCACATGATTTTCACAACCTATTTAGACCAATGAAAATTAATTTTGTGGTTTATAACAGTGTAGGGTCCTTATGCACATGTAATGAAATTTTTGCTTTTGCAAACAAAAATTCGGGATTTTCCCGGTAGATAGGTATACAAATTCTGGATAAATGTAATAGATACATTCATAATTATGAGCTGTGAATTAGTTATGCTAATTTCCTGCTTCCCTGACACTATATTAATGAAAGCCATTATGGCTCTCTGCTATAGTTTGCCCATTTTATTGTCTATTTTATCAGAGGACAACAATCTATTGATTTTTTCATCTGTTTTACTAAGAATACTCACACACATGCTGAGAATAAAACTATTGACAACTAAATAAAGAAAAGTAATAAAGAAGAAAAGAGAAGAAGTGGTTGTCTCTTTTCAGGCTAACCCTAAATTCTACGGATCAAAAATTGGTAGCAGAGCGAGGTTCAGAGACATTAAATCGAAGTAAATACGGAATTTACGGGAAAATGGCGTCGTTGGAGAACGGCGTCAACGGAGATGATCTGCGGGAACATGGGGATCCAACAGGGACAACTGGTGATTTCACAGATATGGAAGCGGAATTGAAAAGGGAAAAGTTCCCCGCTAAATCAAACTTCACAGGGATTAAAAACAAGGTATTGTTTTTGATAGATCAGCCGGAAAAGCCAGGCTACCGGGAGATTCAGGAGGCATGTAATAAAATGGACAATGCTATGGAAAGCGCCATGGGCGTGATGACAAGACTGTCTGAACTTTTCGGGAAAAACAAGGAAAAACAGCTAAACAATAACGTAATGCTCGAGATGGAGAAGCTGGATAATGAATTTTCGACAATATACGCGGTGGCGCAGCAATATTCTATTCTATCCCATAGCCTTAGTAGGTCGTTGGGGCACCACAGATGACTTCGAAACAATCCCTTTCCACCTTGTCCTGTCTTCGGCTGCCGTAGTTGAGTTGGCAAAATCCATCCCTGTCCACTCCTTAATATTGTCTTATCACCTCTTCTGTCTACCTCTTCTTCTTTTTCCTTTTGACGGGCCGCGTAGCGCAATCGGTAGGGCACCTGACTCATAAGTCACAGGTCCTGGGTTCGAAACCCGGTCTGGCCACATACTTTCGTTTCTCCTTCCGCTGATTCAAGAAGGGCAGTGGTCAGTTACTGGCGAAAGTATGTGCACTTAGTACTGGTTAACCGCTTAGGAGGTCTAAGCCTGCCCCGGAATAGTGTGGTTAGGGTAACTGACCGTCCCGACATGACCATAGTTGTTTACCGTGGACGTTAAGCATTAAATCAATCAATCAAAAATCTTTTCCCTTTCACTGTGCCCTGTAGAAATAGCAATATATCCACGCACAAAAGGAACAGTCAAGTGAAACTTCGGAAATACATTCAATTGACTTGCTGGGCCGAATGAACATTTCTGACCAGTCGGAAACCTACAGAAAAGGAGAGTACAACGTTTCACAAGAGGTAGGAACTGTTGATTCTTACAGTAATGTCTGCAATTCGGCGCCATTAAAAAGCAGTGAAAAACAAACAAACAGTACCACCGAATACCAGAAAAATGCCACGGTTTATGGAGCAGAACCACAGCAAGCACTTAACCCTCTAGTGCCCGGTGTATCATATCTGCTACATGACTCTGTTTTGGTGCCGTGACCAGGATATTGACTTGTATGTTATGTTATACTGCTAGAAAATAAGTTAAGATATCAGGAAATAAGATTAAATCATTCCGGTTGTAATGATATGTCTAAAGTGCGTTTATCAGCCGTCAAAAGTCGCCAAAGTTCGAAAACACAAAATGTATCATATATGATACATCGGGCAATAAAATAAAAAATTGTGATATTGACTTTACTTTTTCAGATACTCCTGATACATATATGCCAATAGGTTCTTTTTCATACATCCTTTTTCCATCCAAAAAGGTGCCCCGTAATTATTGTTAACACTTTAGTTATTCACCCTGAAAAAAGCAACTTTTAAAAAATTAATGCCCAATGTAGCATATATGCTACATGTATATCTCAGCAACCTTGGACCTCAACACAAATTCAGACCCTGTTTTCAATTTGACTTCCCAAAGCTAGTGGCTGGATGGAATATAAATGGTTTCTTATAGTGCATTCTATGTTTGGGCACTAGAGGGTTAATAAGGACATGTCGCTGCCAAATGAACAGTCTCAAGCTTCATCGCCCCGTAGTGACAAAAACCAGCATGAACGCCGCGGCAACACCGTTCGAACCAACTGCTACATGTACTAACAACATTCCCCCCACGATTGGGCAAGATTTATGGAGGCAGTTAATACGTGTGCAGATACCTGTATTCGCCGGCGAAAAGAAAAACTACCAAAGTTGGAAGGCATCTTTCCTCGCCTGCATCGATTCTGCACCGGCAACCGCCGAATACCAGTTACTGCAACTTCGGCAGTACGTCTCAGGGGAGGCTCTGAAGGTAATCGACAATCTGGGACACTCCGCTGCTGCCTACGAAGCAGCGAAGGATCGCTTAGAAAGAGCATGAACGCCACGGCAACACTGTTCGAACCAACTGCTACATGTACTAACAACACTCCCCCCACGATTGGGCAAGATTTATGGAGGCAGTTAATACGTGTGTAGATACCTGTATTCGCCGGCGAAAAGAAAAACTACCAAAGTTGGAAGGCATCTTTCCTCGCCTGCATCTATTCTGCACCTGCAACCGCCGAATACAAGTTACTGCAACTTCGGCAGTACGTCTCCGGGGAGGCTTTGAAGGTAATCGACAACCTGGGACACTCCGCTGCTGCCTACGAAGCAGCCAAGGATCGCTTAGAAAGAGAGTATGGTGGAAAGCGTAAGCAGATGACATTATACCTGGAAGAGTTGGAGGAGTTTCCGCAGATACGGCAGGGCCACGCGAAGGATATAGAAGAATTTGCTGATCTTCTAGACATTGCAATGATCAACCTACAAGAGGCCGGACAACATCACGAGCTCGGTGTTGGGTCGCTCTATGCGAAGCAACAGCGCAAGATACCCGAGGCAATGCTAGCGAGGTACCATCGCTGGGTGTTCGAGTATAACATTGAAGAGTCAGTGCTATCATTACGGGACTGGATACTGCAAGAATCAGAATTCCAGACGATAGCCACAGAGGCAGTTCGCGGGTTGTCAGGAAAGTCTACAAAACCACCATCTCGCCCAACACCTAGACAGGGGAACCAGCAAACATTTTTCGGTGAAGCAGATTCTGTCCGTAATTCGAAGAAAATGCCATGCCACGATTGCGGAAAGAATCATGACATATGGAACTGTCCAGAATTCAATCGAAGAAAAGTGGCAGATAGATGAAATTTCCCTGAACACAATCAGTTATGCTTTCGCTGTTTAGCTCAAGGGCACCAGGGTAAAGCATGTCCTAGAAGTCGACAGTGCGACCAAGACTGGAATACGGACTTACATTACAGGCTGTTGCCTAAAAATGGATCCACCAGACCAACTCCGGTAAATTTAAATAAATCGTCGAAAGTAGTATGTACCGGCACTATAGGGCCGCAAGATCGGGACAGTAGCCTTACGGAGGGGAAAGAGCAGACAAAAATGGTCACTCAAAGCAACATCAGGGCAAACTTTATAGGGCTTCGTACGGTGCCAGTCATTCTGAAAAAATGGTGAACGGTCTTTGAAAATTAATGCCTTGCTAGACGACGCCAGAACAAAATCCTACATCAATGCTGACGTCGCAGCTGAGCTTGGTCTACAGGGAAGAACCGAGAAAATGACCGTGAATGTACTGAACGGACAGGTGGAGACGTTTGAGACTAAGCCTATCAACGTTGAACTCATGAGTATAACCGGCAACGTAAGCACAATGGTAAGCGCGTGCACGGTAGACAGAGTGACGGGTAACACGCCGGTTGTAAAATTGAATAAGTCCAAGCAGCAGTGGTCTCACCTAAGAAACAACGACTTCCCAACTTCAGCCACGAGGCCAATTGTCGACATGCTGTTGGGATTGGACTGCGCCGATCTGCTCTGTGCCATTCAGGAAGTTAGAGGAAAACCAGGAGAGCCTATCGCCAGGCCCACAACGCTAGGATGGACATGCATTCGGAATACAGGGCCAACTTCTCAAGAGGTATGTCATACAAACTTTGCCTACACGTATTTTGTTAAAAGTCAGGCTGAAATTCAGCAGATAAATTCGACGTTGAAACAATTTTGGGTAATCTAAAATCCCCAGTCACCGCACGATGCACCAATAGTTCGCATTGAAGAGCAATTGGCTATGAAAAAGTTGAAAGCACGCTTTCGTTCGAGAACCAAATGTACTGAGTTGAGATACCGTGAAAGTCCGATATACGTGCATTGTCAGATAATTATGAGATGGCTCTTAAAAGACTAGAAAACACAGAGAAACGGTTGAAAAAGTCCCCGGACGTTGCACAGGCATACAACAAATGCATTGAACGGTACGTCCAGAAGGGTTACATTACAAAAGTTCAAGAGCCGGAGCGGTCAACGTCCAGATGGTACCTTCCACACTTCCCGGTACTAAGACCAGATAAAGATACTAACAGGGTTAGAATTGTCCTTGACGCATCGGCAAGATACGAAATCATTCGCTCAATGACCTGATTCACCAAGGTCCAAAGCTACAGCGGGAACTATTTGATGTTCTACTGCGATTCAGATGACAACCAGTTGCACTTGTATGCGATATTGCGGAAATGTACCAGCGAATTGGTATAGCTCATGAAGACACGCCTTTTCATCGAATCTTGTGGAGGGGAATAGATCAAGATCGCCAGCCAGATACTTACCAATATGATCGGGTCGTGTTTGGGGTCAACTCTTCTCCGTTCCAGGCCCAGTTTGTCCTACAACACCACGCTAAGAAATTCAAAGACACATTTCCACTGGCAGCTGAAACGGTGCTACGGTCTACCTACATGGATGATTCGATGGATTCGGTGGTAAATGAAGATCAAGGGATAGAATTGCACAGGCAACTAGCGCAACCTTTGACACAGGCATGCAAGAAAATGGTTGTCTAACTCGCCTCGGGTGTTGAGGGACATCCCACTACAGGATCGCAAGGCTGAAGTAGACCTGGACGCAGACGACTTACCAAGTGCAAAGACACTAGGAGTGTGGTGGCTGTCTGACCAAGATGTTTTACATTCAGAGAGAATGCACCCAGTAGCGAGGTGAAGTATACAAAACGCAATTTTCTGAAACAGGTAGCCACACTATTTGATCCCATCGGCGTTTTGGCTCCATTCACCATTAGAGCCAAAATGCTGCTGCAACCAATGTGGATGGCCGGGTTGGACTGGGACGAGGAGCTGACTGAACCGTTAACCAACGCAGCACGCGCCTGGTTCAGTGAACTACCGGAGCTATCGCAGTTAGGAGGAAAGCAGATAGACAAAGTTTCCCTGCACACATTCGTTGACGCCTCTGAAGATGCTTTTGGAGCCGTTGCTTAGCATGTAAGGTACAATTACCAAGATGGGACTATCTCCACCAACATAGTGGCTGCTAAGACACGGGTCGCACCTACCACAGCGACAAGTATTCCACGTCTAGAACTAATGGGCGCAGTTATTGGGGTCCGACTATCGACGAGAATAGCGAGGGTTCTGGAGCTTCAGATGAGTCGGGCAGTCTTCTGGTCGGATAGTCAGAACGTTCTTTGGTGGATACATGGGCACAGTCGAAACTTCAAACCATTTGTTGCTAACCGGGTAGGCGAGATTCAGACAAGTACAAATCCAGAGCAGTGGAGATATATACCAACTAGTTTAAATCCAGCCGATATACTCAGCAGGGGAATTACGGCAGCTGATCTTGACAATTGCGACAGATGGTGGAAAGGACCAGTTCTTGAGAAAGCCAGAAGAAGCTTGGCCAACAAAAATTATCAAGAATAACCACACACAATACGACGAAATGAAGCGGTCCAGTAGACCAACAATATTTACCAGAACGGAAAACAGCTCCGAGTCAGTATGTATGGCTGTCACTGGTTATGAAGACATCTTTCCGTTGGAACCACGTAACCGCTCGAGCTTATTACGTCTGAAGAGAGTGTTAGCATCGATAGACCGCTTCATTGACAACAGTAGAAAGCAAAAGGAAAACAGGACATCCTGTGAACTGCTGAGTGACGAACTGAAACGAGCCGAAATCCAGATTATTAATCAAACACAGGTCACAGAGTTCACTGACGAATGGAAGGCTCTGTCTCGCGGAAAACCTTTGCCATCAAGCAGCAAGTTGTTGGGGTTGCAACCAAAACTTGACGACGACGGGTTGATGCGGTCTGATGGTCGATTGAAACATGCAGAGTTTCTACCATATGACGTGCAGTTGATTTCGTTGGCCCATTCATTGCAGTTCAAGGACGAGGAAAACGACGCGAGAAGAGATACCTCTGCCTGTTTACCTGTCTCGCCACAAGAGCTGTTCACTTAGAAAGGGCATACGGACTGGACACGGATTCATTCCTGAACGCGTTTTACAGGATGGCCAGTCGTGGAGGTGTACCAGAAGAAATGTTTTCGGACAATGGTACTAACTTCAAAGGCGCGGACGCGGAACGGAAGTCGCTGGTTAGGGAACTAGATGAGAACAAAATTAACCAGTCCATAGCCAACAAACGAGTCACCTGGCACTTTAACCCACCACTTGCACCACATTTCGGTGGTGTCCACGAGACTATGATTAAGTCGGAGAAAGCAATACAAGCCATACTGGGTAAAGCGGACATCAACGACGAAGAACTAACAACAGCAATGATCGGAGCTGAGGGCCTGATAAACTCGAGGCCTCTGACATATCAATCGGCGAATCCAGCAGACGACTTGCCATTGACCCCTAATCATTTTCTCCACGGACAAGTCGGGGGTCAATTTGTACCAACCTCCTGTGATGAGACAGACTTTAATCCGAGAAAGAGATGGCGCCGTATCCAAGAACTCGTGCGCCACTTTTGGAAAAGACGGATGCGTGAATGGTTACCGAGGCTCAACGCACGACAAAAATGGTTCCAGACGCAACGTGACGTCCAGATCGGTGACGTCATGTTGGTCATCTAACCGGACACATCGAGAGGAAACTGGCCGCTCGGACGGGTACTTGATGTCTATCCAAGACAAGACGGGCACGTCCGGGTTGTGAAGATCCAAAACGGAGAAGGGACTTTAATTAGACCAGTGAACAAGCTGTGTCCACTCGAGTTAGAACTTTAACCATGATAAATGGACTAATACCTGCTTAATTAAGTCTTTGATATTTTTATTGTTTGTTAGATGTAAGTATTGTTGTTTAAATAGCTTTCAAAATGGCATAATGAATTAATAACATATGAAGCAGGTGCGCGTTATAATTAGACAACTGAATGGATACAAGCTAACATTTATTTAACCCGGCTTATCTTGAAAATGAATGTCATTTTGAGGAGGGGAAAATGAGGAAAAGAGATAATTGATTTTACGACATCATGCTTTTGGTGATGTTATTTAAATGTTAGACTTCTTTACGTGATGTGGCGTTACACGTATCGCAACGGTACGTCGGTTACGCTACGTCGGTTACTAGGGAATGGGGTATAGATAGTCGGTTTTTAGAAGACGTCGCGGTTATCGTATGAGCCAAATTCAGTTTAAAGTATCGGAATAAATTGGAATTTGCATATGAACTTAGTTTTCTGGAGTTATTTCCATAGTCGGGAAGCTCTAAGGACCAGGTCCATTTAAAAAAATGTACCACAATGAATGCCGCTAGTTTATGCGTACCACCTGTTGTGCAGTTACCCGCTACGACATTTGTGGTTTAACTTGCGAGGTGTATTCCAGGGCCTTGTCTGCAGAAAATCTTTATGCCTCCTTTCTGAAAAGAGGAATATTTCCTTTGAACAAAACAAGTATAAGTAAAGAAAGTACCATACCAGCAGAAGTGTTTATTACACCAGATGACGGAGAAAAATAAAAAATGAGGTTGATAATGTAGCTGCGAAAAGTGCTGAAAATGATAACAAAACTGATAATTCACCAAGTTTGTTATTTGCAACAAAAATCAGTTCATTATTGGCAGTTAAGAGAGAAAAAAAACAAAAGAAAAAAAAAAAAAAACTAAAAAACACCTTGGAAGTATAGTGTCTGGTCAGCCAATCACTGAATCTGAAATAGCTGACAAAATATCCGCACATCAAACAGAACAGTGCACGTCAAATAAAAATAAAGGTGGTAAAAAATCCAAAAATGGAACGTACGTTCAGCATGTTGGAAATTCTTCGTCAAAACTGAATCAGCCAAAAGCAAAGTCCAGTAAAGAGAATGTTGTTTGGCCAGGGTCTTCCCATAGCAACATAACTGATACTCTTGATGAAACAGACGACAGTCACATGGAAATAACTGATGATGAAAATATGTTGCATCTGCAAGCATTTACCCCTTCTGAAGTCAGAAACAGTTTGTCAGTCATATTCACCGAATGGGTCAAGTGTGATGGTCTTGGCTGTTCTCACCGGGCTCATTTGAAATACTGCACCAGTGTTTCTGTTATTAGGAGGGATGACACATTTTTCTGTCCTCACTGTATCTCCGGTGAAGAGCAGAAAACGAAAAGTTGGCCAATTAACACAGATCATTTGTGAAACTTTAATTGTTTTCAACCTTAATAGATTCTGATTTTATCCTTTTCACGTAGTTTTTTTTTAAGTTTTAGCATGATCAGACATGGTTTTCCTAATGTGCGTGATAGTAAAAGTCAAAGCAACTAAAATTCAATTTCTGTGGCCTAATTGTAACCGGGAAGCAGCTGTCTAGATGACGTCACGAATTTGGAACATTCAAGATGGCCGCTTGCATCAGAGCTGAGGCATGTGACTTCCAAGTATTTTTAAACTAAATAACAGGTTAAAAACTTATTGAATTCTAATTAGAATCTACAGTGAGAAAATAAATAAATGTATTAGGTAAGTGACATATTTACATGTTTTTTTTTATTGATTTCTATTTGGAAGCTTAGCGTAACGAATTTGGAATACTGGAGGATATAATTCATTGAAAAGTGTAAAAGAAAATGATGCAGAGCTGCGGGAAGTTGCTTGATACGAGCACACAGTTGAGTCTGCACAGGTTTCTCAGTAGATCAAGAAATCGTTTAACCTACTGAATACACATATCGTTATGAAAAACGGTTCAATCTTCATGTTTGTTGATAAAATGTGGGTTGATGTGGATATATTGAGTCATACAACTGGCAAAACGTACTCGAGTATTGGAAAGACTGGTTTTGAAAAATGATAAATCGCTCAACAAAATAGAATTTCCTTTTCTTGTTTCTTGTAGATCAAAATAAACATAGGCGGACAGTAAATGGGACTTCAATGGACAGACTCGATAGATGCCAGTATCTGCATGTTATTGAGTTCTTCTCTTTTAGCCTCTTTTTAAACATCGGTATGAGAATAAGAACAGCAGCACAAGAGGCTTTTTTATGCGCCTGTACATTGTATTTTTACCATTTCATTTAAATTTACAATAGATCTATATCGGAAGTAGGTTATTTTGATTGCAACATTAAATGTCTCAGATCATTAAAAGTGTTTTACACATGTATTTGTTTAAAGCTGGCTAATCAAAATTCGATAGAAAGACGCAGGAAAAGTTATTATCCTACTATTGGTGAAACATCTTAACACATCATAATAAGAAGCACATTAATATTCATGTTTGGTGATAAAATGTGGGTTGATGTGCATATATCGAGTCATATAACTAGCAAATGTTTAATCGCTCTACAAATTACATTTTCTTTTTCTGGTCCATGTCGAGCGATGCAATAAAAGTAATAGCTGGACAGTGAATTGGAACCCACGCCTGTACATTAAATGTTTACCGTTGATTTCAGTAGGTAATAAATCAAACTGACCAACTGAAACTCCGTAAAAGCGTTTGAAACGCCTGATTCGTGGGGTTTAACACCGAATTGCGGAATTTTGTATCCCCCAACGAGAGGTGAGGGGGACGTATTGGTTTCAGTGTGATGCGTCGGCGTGACTATTTGTATCCTGTATATTTCTTCAACCAGTGGATAGAGTTTTAACAAAATTGCGTAGATACATCATTGGGACAAGCCAGTGAGCTGATTCAGTTTTGGTGAGTTCGACCCAATTTTCAAGGTCACAGGAGGTCTAAGACTGTTAAATTTCATGCGTCGGAGTCCGCGTGACAATTTCTTTGACCCAAGATATCTCTTGAATCAATCAGTGGAATTTAATCAAACTTTCATGGATATATTATTGGGACAAGTTTAAGAGCTGATGAGATTTTGGTGACCTTGACCTTATTTCCAAGGTCACTAGAGGACTTAGATGATAATTTCTTGTACCCATATCTCCTGAACCAATGGATGGAATTTTACCAAACTTTCATGGTTATATTATTGGGACAAGTTTAAGAGCTGATTAGATTTTGGTGACCGTGACCTCATTTCCAAGGTCACTAGAGGACTAAGATGATACCAATGGAACCAATGGATGGAATTTAATCAAACTTGCATGGATACATTCTTGTGACATGTTCAAGAGCTGATTGGATTTTGGTGGCCTTGACCTTATTTCCAATGTCACTGGAGGACTTAGATGACAATTTCTTATATCCACGATTTCTCGTGAACCAATGGATTCAATGTTATTAAACTTGAATGGACACATCATTGGACATGTTTAAGAGCTAATTAGAATTTGGTGACCTTGACCTCATTTTCAATGTCACTGGAGGACTTGGATTATAATTTCTTGTACCTAAATATCTCCTGAACCAATAGATGGAATTTAACCAAACTTGCATTGATACATTGTTGGGACATGTTTAAGAGTTGATTGAATTTTGGTGGCCTTGACCTTATTTCCAAGGTCACTGAAGGACTTTGATGGCAATTTATTGTACCTATCATATCTCTTGAACCAATAAATGGAATGTAACCAAATTTGTATGGACACATCATTGAGACAAGTTTAAGAGGTGATTAGATTTTTGTGACTTTTACCTTATTTTCAAGGTCACTGCAGGACTTGGATGATAATTTCTTGTACCCATAATATCTTATGAACAAGTACATGGAATTTCACCTAACTTGCACGGATACATCACTTGGACTAGCTTACGAGGTGATCAGATGTTGGTGATCTTGACCTTATTTTCAAGTTCAGAGGTGGACTAAGATATGTGAAAATTTCACTAAAATTGATATATCTCATTAGCCTTTGGCTTGACTTCCACTTTACTTTCATAGATATACCTTTGGGACAATCTCAAGAGTTTACCATGTTTTGATGAACTTGGTTCCATTTTCAAGGTCAACAGCTAACTTACAAATGCTTTTTTCTCTCTTAAAAATGAGTTATATCTTGAACCAATTGACGGATATTCATCAGACTTGCATGAATATATCGTTGTGACAGGTTTAAGACAAGTTTAGTAGTTAGTGACATTGACCCATTTTTCAAGGACACAGTCTTCTATGTAGGATCTCTTTAGAACCAGTGGATTGATTTCTCCAAACTTACATAAATATTCTATTTGTTCCGGCTTTTATTTCATTAGAGGGGATGGGGAATGGGCTGGTGGAAAGACATCAGTTTTTCTCAGAAAAAAATTCTAGTTTTTTTTTTGTTATAATCGCCGTCATATTAGTTGACAATTTTGAAGATCGGTTTGAAAAAACTATTTCATTAGAGTTTGTGCGAGCGTTAAAACTAGCATATCCGGATCTACATATATGCATTTAATCGCAAAATCTGCTGTTGGTACATAAATATTTTGAAATATGCTGTCAATCAAGGTGAAATTAGTTTTGTATGTTCGGTCATACTCTCAACTAGATTTCGAACCAAAATAGTTCGTACCATCTCCATTTTCCTCAAAGACTCCATAGTCCTAGCAGTGGTAAAAAACGAATATACAGTACTTCGCGCTCAATGGTAAAAGGCGGATTGATGTGCACAAACTGAGCCATTTAAATGGCAAACAAATAGCGGAACATTGTTTTGAAAAAATGACAATTTGCTCTACAAAATACAGATTTTATTTCTGGTTCCTCTTCGAGCGATGCAGAATAAACAAAAGTGGGACAATGAATGCGGTCCTTTACCTGTACATTGTGTTTTATACCCCGCCACACTTTAGTGGTGGGATATAGCTTTCTGTGTCTGTCCGTCCGTCCGTGCTCACCAATTCCGATCGATAACTTGAGTATTTTTTCAAAGTTTGCAAACATATTGTTATCGGCGATGAGTGGTATGGGATTGTTAATGGGCAAACTCCGTCCATTTTTAACAGAGTTACTGCCCTTGTTTGTATTGGAAAAATGAAAATGGTTTCTTGCCTGTTATCCCTTTACTATTTATGATATCTAAATGAAACTTCATAGATATGTTATACATGAAAGGTTACATACTGTGACTAAGGACCGTCATTCTGACCTACCTTTCCAGTTCGTGAGTTATCCGCCCTTGATAGGTCTGAAAAATGGTTTTTGACCTGTAGTTCCTTTACTATAAGGAATATCTGAATGAAACTTTACAGATATGTTGATCATCAAAGGTTACATATTGTGACTAAGAACCGTCACACTTACGTTTTCAGTTCGTGAGTTATCTGCCCTTGATTGGTCTGAAAAATTGTTTCTGACCTGTTGTTCCTTTACTATATGGACTATCTGAATGAAACGTCACAGATATGTTGAACAACAAATATTGTAACTAAGGACCGTCACTCTCACCTTACCAGTTCGTGTGTTATCCGCCCTTGATAGTTTGTGTTAAACCATTTAGCTAGCTATTATATATTTAAAAAAAATAAGTTAAAATGTCCATCGATGGCGGGGTATCATACAGTGCCTGCGGTGATTTTATTACCATCTTAGTCAGGTTTAATGAAATCGAAAGTAGACAATTTTAGTCTTTAGCTTAAATGACCGAGGTCATTTTTCCAAAACTGTTTTATGTAACACACAATGTTTTTTTTTTTCTTTGTTGTTGTTATTGTTTTTTAGAGTTGACTAATCACGGATATTTACAGTGGCAAAACTGTTGTGAACAGCTTGCAGTAATAGCTCACAATAAAATATTCCACGATTTTACCACGATAGAGCAATAGGGCCTTTAAATTCTTGACCAACTGAATTTGCATTCTCAGTTAACACTATATTGAAAACAGCCGATTGCTTTTGAATATACTTTATTCTTCTGTTTGACCAAAATAAATATATTAATTTATTTTGTCCGTTGTTGTCCAAAATGTCCTTGTCTCGTATACATGTACCGTGTTGTAGTCCTGTGCTTCCCTAAAATATTCCTTTTCACTGCTCCTAAAATTTGTTTGGGCATAACTTTTGAACGTATTGTTTTGCACACATTACAACCAAACTATTTTGCTAATAGCTATTCCTTACATTTCATTCTCAGAAGTCAAAACAACATATTGAGTTTATCTGCCCTTGAACTATCACTCCATTGTAAGTGATACAGCTGGAAACCCTAAATATACTAAAAAAAAAAAGAAAAAAAGGTATACATGTAATTGCGGGCATTGGAAAATAAAATAATCATCTGTCGAATTAAAGATTTGTTCATAGTAAAACAATGTAAGGCAAACTAACCAGAAAAATAAACTGAAAGAGCTGTTAAGGGACTCTCTGTCTAATACTTGGCAAATCATTTGTTTCTGCGTGAGCCAACCCATAGTAAATATGGCATCTGAAGTCACGGTGGCAGAATACAACGGCAACTAAAACAACGTTGCAAATAGATAGCGTCATCATAATGAAAAAAATATGTCAGTGTGGCCATGACTCAAAAGGAGATGATCACTCTGCTGTTTGCTGGTTAAATGTGCTTGGAACCACTCTAGACTTAAATTCAGAAAAATACCAACACTCTTTGGCATACCCCACAAAATAACCTGCCATGTTCATCATACCTAAGCTGTTTTATTTTATTTGTAAATATGACTTTATAACATTTACCAAGCATACATTCAAAAGATTACTTGTTATATTTTATAAGGTAAATCTGCAAAATCAAATTTTTAAACTTACATCCGCACAAATGTCTATGTACATATGACAGTGTCAATAACACCAGCTCAAGCTGGTATATACATACAATAGTTCATAAATCCGCGATGCCCACAAAAGAATGAATTCAAAAGTTTGAAACCAAACTAAAAGTCTGAGCTACTAATAGCCTGAGCCTCTGCTGCAGGCAAGGGAATAGTATCCCTGACTCCCTCCCCCACCATCGTTACTTTAGCCTTTTACAGCTGTGTCAGCAAAGGTTATTCGGCCCAGGATAGTTTGATCTATTTGGTCAACGGATAATATCCCAAGTTAGACTACAAAACTTGTAACGTATGCTTGTTGGCGGTCAGGGGGCTGTTTTAAGCCTAAAAGGCATTAACATAATTTCAGCTGTGTTTCACCCTTTTATATGTGTTCTGTGGAAAAACTGACCAAATGAGAGACCAAAAGTTATACGAACCCTTTTGTTTCAAATGCTCTCTTAGCGTATGGTCGAGCATGCAAAACAGTTTTCTCTTTTAATGATTACATATTTCCCCAATGTTTATGTGCAACAGAAGATTTAGCGGTTAAATCAGGATAAGCTAATTCTAATGCTAGTGTCACACATTGGCGTATCAGCTTGGGTACGTACGGCGTATCCTGATACGTGGCAGTAAGAAAGGAACGCCACAGCAACGAAAGATTACGTAGCTTATATGCAGCACGATCTCCTTGTAAGCCAGGGTTCGGCGATTTTTTCAAACCGCACGTACGTAGCACGTGACACACCATACATACTTCACACGAACACCGTAAAAGCGAAAACAACGCAGCACTGACGCAGCGGGTTCGTAGCGTGATCGCTTGGTACGCCATGGAAACGCGTACGGTGTAACTGGCGTACGTATGGCGTATAAAGCGTTTTCACTGCGTACCTACGGCGTTCTTTTCTTATCTATGGAGTATCAGGTACGAATGAATGACGTATATTATGCTTATATGGAGTATCGTGGCGTAAGATCTGCTTACCGACTGGGTGCCCTGGGCTGTTGTGGCGTTGCTGCTGCGTAGGTGTTACGTTGTCAATTTTGTTTAGGCGTTGCATGAGTACCTACAACGTCTACACGGCCATCATAGGCAGAGGACACATTTTGCTTGTTTGTTTCATTCTTTTCATAGTCATGGACCTGAAAGATCCACTTCTTCCAGTACTGAAGAAGGTAGCTTTTAACTCGGTCTTTATGAGGTGCAGTTTCACCATCCAATCCCTATTTATAAATATCATTAATTTGATTAATGGAGGTCCATTATTCGAATAAGTGATATCCAGAACTCAGCATATTCTTTAACATCACAAAGTCAATTAATAAATATCCATAATTCGAATCATGCATATCTTTAAATGGGCTAAATTACGGATATCCATAATTTGAACGATGGATATCCATAATTTGAATCAGTGATAGCAATAAACCGAACTGAATCGATGAAATCAATACCTCGAATTATGGATAGCCATAAATCACCGTAGAGGCTTGTTATTTAAACTAATTATTTGCAAATACGAATTTTTGATACCTATATTTCTTATAAGTGATATCCATAAATAGGCCAAACTATTGACATCCACAATCCGATTCATAAACATCGCTTATTCTTATTATGGATAATATCCAAAAAATCTAAATGATAAGTGGATATCACTAATTCGAATAAAGAATATCACTAACTCGACTTATTGAAATCCATAACTCGAACAAGTGATATCCATAAATTGGCAGAGTTATGGATATCCATGATTCGATCCATAACTCGAAAAAGTGATATCCATAACTCGAATTAGTGATATCCATCAATCTTTCAGATGATTGGGTATCTATAATTCGAATTATGGACATCCATAGTTCGACCCATGGATATCCATAAATAATTTGGGAAACTCATGGATAATTATGAATATCACTTATTTGGATAATGGTTATTACTTTCTCGAATTATGGATGTCCATAAGTTTTATCGATATCTATTAATAGGGAATACATAGTAAAACGGCACCCCATAGGTCCTGGCCTCTTTGTCCCCTGTTAGGTTGACTGCTGTCTCAGACTCAGCTGCTGCTGGATCTCAGTGATGACAGCTGACTGTGTCCGAAGGTCTGGCTCGGTGGGTGCGGCCGATTTTCCCCGTTCCCATGGTGCTTCCTGGGCATGACTTCTTTGGGGGGCATAATGTTTGATAGTGAGTTGCAGTGACTGCTTTTGAAAGAAAAACAGCAGTGTAGAGCACAGGAACATTTATACGCAGCTGTTTACGCCGCTAGTACGCAGTAGTTACGTTGCATTTTAAAAAATGAAACGCTGTGCCAACGAAATAGTTACGCCACAACAACGCATTATACGCCACACATACGCCACGCATACGCCAAAGGTACGTCGCAGACTCGTCAAACATACGCCCAGTACTTCGCAGGACTAGAATTTGCATAAAATACGCCACAGTTCTTCGCGATCGACCGCATATGTAAATTTTGTGAAATACGCCGCTGATACGTAATAGTGTGACACTAGCATAACGCTCATACAAGATCAACCTACCTCCAAATCGTTCAACAAATATAGGGACGAATTCTACGAAAATACCGCAGTACGGTGTGAAAACCCCCGCAAATCTGGCGTTTTGACCGCTTTTCAGCAGTTTCGGTTGGTCACCGCGTTATATAAATGACTTAAATAATTTTTCATCCCATTTTTAGCTCACCTGAGCCATAGGCTGAGGGTGAGATATTGTTATCACTCAGTGTCCGTTGTCCATTGTGCGGCGTCAACAATTTGCTTTAAATGATATCTTCTCTAAAACAGCTAGGTCTAGGGCTTTGATACTTGTTATGAAGCATTGTCTAGTATACATGTACCTCTACCAAGTTTGTTCAAATAGTGACCCTGGGGTCCAAAATGGGCGGGGGCGGGGTGTCTTGGGTTCGAAAATAAAATAAACTTAAAAATATTCTTCTTCAGAACTGCTTGGCTCACATGCTTGAAATTTGGTATGTAGCATTGCCAAGTGGTCCTTTACCAAGTTTGTTCAATGGTGGCCCAGGGTCCAAAATGCTCCCCCCCCCCCCCCCCCCCGCAGGAAGTCCTGGGTTTAAACCATAGAGATGCATAGAAAAATACTAAAAAACCTTCTTATTTAGAACCAGAAGGCTCAGATGCTTGAAATTTGGTATGTAGCATTGCCTAGGAGTCCTTTTCAAAGTTTGTTCAAATGGTGGCCCCAGGGTCTAAAATGTTCCAACGGCAGAGAGTCCCCGGTTTGAAGCATAGAAATACATAGAAAAAATATCCAAAAATCTTGTTCAGAACAGCAAGGCTCAGATGCTTGAAATTTTGTATGTACGATTGCCTAGTAGTCCTTTACTTAGTTTGTTCAAATGGTGGCCCCAGGGTTCAAATTGGCCCCACGGTAGGGGGTCCTAGCTTTAAAACATAGAAATACATAGAAAAATATTCAAAAAAACTTCTTCAGAACGGCAAGGCTCAGATGCTTGAAATTTGGTATGAAGCATTGCCTAGTAGTCATTTATCAAGTTTGTTCAAATGGTGGCCCAAGGATCCAAAATGGCGCCACGGCATGGGGTCCTAGGTTTGAACCATAGAAATACATAGAAAAATAGTCAGAAGCCTTCTTCAGAACAGCAATGCTCAAATGCTTGAAGTTTGGTAAGAAGTATTGTATGGTGGACTTCTACAAAGATTGTTCCATTGGTGACCAGGGTTCATAATGACCCTGCCAAAAGGGAGTCCTGGGATTGAACCATAGCAATACATAGCAAAATATTCAAAAATCTTCTTCAGAACTGCAAGGCTCAGATGCTTTAAAATTGGCATGTGGCATTACCTAGTAGTTCTTTACCAAGTTTGTTTAAATGGCGGCCCAAGGATCCAAAAGATTTCTTCGGCAGGGTCGTAGGTTTGAACCATAGAAATACATAGAAAAAATATTTAAAAAATCTTTAGAACTGCAAGGCTCAGATGCTTGAAATTTGGTATGAAGCATCTGGTGGACCTCTACAAAGTTTGTGCAAATGGTGGCCGCAGGATCTAAAATGGCCCTTCCCAAATGGGGTCCTGGGTTTGAACCATAGAAATACATAGAAAAATATTTTAAAAAATTCTTCTTCAGAACCACATGGCTCACTGGAAATCTGGTATTTAGCACTGGCTAGTAGTCCTTTACTAAGTTTGTTCAAATGCAGGTCCAAGGACCCAAAATGGCCTTGCGGAAGGGATTCCTGGGTTTGAACCCTAGAAATACATAGAAAAATATTCAAAATCTTCTTCTTCAGAACCACTTGGCTCAGATGTTGAAATTGGGTATGAAGCATTGCCAGCTGGACCTTTACCAAGTTTTTTCAAATGGTGACTCCACGGTCTGAAACGGCCCTGAGGCATGGGATTTTGTGTTCAGAAATAAAGTAAACTTAAAAATCTTCTTCTCTAGAACTGCTAGGCTCAGTTGCTTGAAATTTGGTATGTAGCACTGCCTAATGGTCATTTACCAATTTATTTAAAGGTGACTCTATTGTCCAAAATAGCCCCACTCCAGGGGGTCCTGGATTCGAACCATAAAAATACATAGGAAAATATTCAAAAATCTTCATTTTGAGAACCACTTGGCTCAGATGCTTGAAATTTGATATGGTAGGGGATGAGCGAAGGAAAAGGGGGGTATCAATAAGGTGGGTTTTCTGCATCCTACCAAAGTTTTATTTTTTTAACTGATGTTATACTCTAGTGTGTCTAGTTTATTGAACCATATGTGACTTTGGTCGGAAAGCCCTAGTTACTGAGCTATGGGTCCAAAGAAGTGGGTGGGGTAATCCAACATGGTTTTAGCCTGTCTTGTAAAAACATTCTCATTTGGTAGAAGAGTACAGCAGACAGACAGGATTTGATAAATTGATTAACAGAACATCTAAACTATATTTCCATATCATTTTATTTGGTCTAATTTGAACATATGTTGTCAAAAAAGACTTCCTTTGACATTTAGCATTTTTTGATATTTTTTACCTCAATTTTCAATATTTCTTGGCCTTATTGTTAAATGAACAGACATGTTATCATCAAACTCATGTCAAGGAAGTACCTTGAGAAGGACATTCAGATGATGTGACCAGAATATCACAATAGCATAGTTTTCATGGTCGACTGAACACATAAACTTGCTTGGAAGCTGGTTTCCTTTCTATTTTGACCTAGAATTACGAACCTTTGGTCAAATTACTATTTTAACTGCTATATTATGCCCCACGCCCCTGCCACTTAAGGTGAGGGAATACATATTGGCTTCAGTGCGGATCTCGTTGGCATCTGCAATTGTGTATGTGTCACATATTAAGTCCTTCTGTGACCTTGGAAACAAGGTCAAGGTCATCAAAATCTGACCTTGGCCTTGTTTCCAAGGTCAAAGTATGTGACCCAGACACAGATGCAGACGCCAAGGAGATCCGATCTGAAGCCAATATGTATTCTTTCAACTTTAGTGACGGGGGTGTAGGGCATAATATAGCAGTTAAAATAGTAATTTGGCCAAAGGTTCGTAATTCTAGGTCAAAATTAAATGAAAAAACATCTTCTGAGCAAGTTTATGTGTTCAATCGACCATGAAAACTAGGTCATTATGAACTTCTGGTCACATCATCCGAATGTCCTGGTCAGGGTGCTTCCTTGACATTAGTTTGATGACAACTGGTCTGTTTATTTAACCATAAGGCCAAGAAATATTGAAAATTGAGGACAAAAATATCAAAAAATGTTGAATGTCAAAGGAAGTCTTTTTAGACGACATATGTTCAAATTAAACCAAATAAAATGATATGGAAATATAGTTTAGATGTTCTGTTAATCATTTTATCAAATCCTGTCTGTCTGCTGTACTCTTCTACCAAATGAGAATGTTTTTACAAGACAGGCTAAAACCATGTTGGATTACCCCACCCATTTCTGTGGACCCATAGCTCAGTAAGTAGGGCTTTCCGACCAAAGTCACATATGGTCCAATAAACAAGACACATTGGAGTATACCATCAGTTAAAAAAAGAAAACATTGGTAGGATGCAGAAAACCCACCTTATTGATACCCCCCTTTGGTCAAGTAGTCCAGGTCACGTGACCAACATGGTGGCCACACCCTATTTGGAAAATCCCTTTCTCCAGAATCAAATGACCGATTGCCTTGAGACTTCGTATATTTCATTGAGTACTGGAGTTCTACCAAGATCGTTTAAATGATGACCATGGGTTGTCACTGACTTTTTTACGGCAAGGTCAAATTTGCTTTCTGGATTTTTTTTTATTTGGGAAAATGTTTAAACATGAGTTAATGGAAATTATAGAGTATTTGGTGTAAACTTTTGATAAATGCAGTCTGACAACTAAATGACTTCCTGGATCTTTCTTTGACCTTTAACCAATGTCTCATATCTTGACAGTTTCAAACTACATATGGTTTGTTCAAAGGATGACCCTAGTTTGATGTTTGTCATTTTTGCTCAGGTGAGCGATTCAGGGTCACTAAGCCCTCTTGTTATATGGATCTTAATGATGTTTTATTTGTTTAAGTTGGCTAAACACGGTCATTTACATCGACAAAACTGTGACAAGAAGCTTGCAGCTATACCTCACGCCATAAATATTTCATGCTGAAAGAGTAATGGGGCCTTTTGGTGTGCTTTTTTACAAAGTGTCAAATGATCTCTCGCCCACTATCTCCCTTCACCTTCTGTGAACAGCGTTTCAGCATACAATTTAAGGAAAAGCTTGCACCAGTTGTTAGCGCGTAGAATGGCCCACTGTGCACACAAAGTTGAATCAATATTGAATCAACCGTTGTTCAACGCCATGATGTTGAATTAAGGTTGATTCAATATTGATTCAACTTTGTGTGCCTGCTGGGAGATTACCGTGAAAAATAGAGCCAAAGACTCAGTAACCAGCTTCACACATCGACTATGGAAAGAATCTGCCTCGTTCAAAAGTACTACTATGTCAGTCACAGAAATTTTCAAATTCATTCTACATGCACGAATACAAACCAATGTGTTCTCATTACACTATAAATGTACCTTTACCAAATGCGACATATGCTCATTTCTGTATTCAGTTTCTTCAGTGACGCTAAACCACAAAAGTTCATGAGGAAAAAAAGTTGATTCCTTAGCCACTCTCACTAACGCAATAAGTGAAAAAGAACAGCAGCAAACACCAGGTAAGAGACGCTTATACGTATTAACACGGGAGCGAAGGCGCCGCCGTTGAGCAACGTGAATTCTTATATACCGGACATAAAAAGAAACACCTAATAGTTAAAGTTCGATTTTCTTCTGTCAGCTAATTTACAGTTTTAAACCACATATAGCAGACAATATTACTGACATCTGCCAGCAATACAAAGATTTATCCCAGTTTATCGTGAAACATTCAAAGGTGTCGTAAGATTTGTCTTTCCTTTGGCAGTATATTAATTTGTTTCCTAAACGAGGCTCTAATTTGTGGTAATGAAAAATGAAACTGTCGGAATTATTATCGTCGTGTTGGTAGGAAAACGACAGCGATTTGAAGTTGAGCACTCGTCAGATTATCTCCCTTGCAATCAAACAAAGAGCAAACTGGGAAGTCCAATAACACCAAACGTTCTGCAGTGCTTCGCAAAATTTCTTTGCAGATCTTTTCATCTTCACTCTTCGTATGAACCGTATCTTTTCAAGAATTGCAGGGTGTTAAAAGTCTATGGGAAATCCAATTGTAAGCTAGTGTTACTGTTTCCACTGTCAACTTTCACCCGCTTGTTTCTCTGAAACGCAAGTTCCGACTGCTTACGGTTTTATCGCTTTTTCCCCTTGCTGCGGACATTGTGTCTGGAGAAAAGTATTATGGAATCGAAAATTCAGCTTCTGAACGTATGGTAAGTTTAAGTTTAACCCCATCACAAAAGCAAGCGTTCTTGTTTCTATAGTTTATGGAATATTGATGCGCTACGGTGCTCACGCTGTCGGAATAGCATTAACATAGTAACTTAAAATGTCTAAATACTAGCATATACCTAGTCCTTCAAATCAGTTTGGCCTATTCATTGTAGGATTTTCTTTTGATGTTCAGTATACTATTATTTTCGAAGCTATCCAGAAATACATAAAAGACACCAAACGTACGGTTCGATACAGACTGAAACACTGATAGTATAGGATGACACTGTGACCTCATCCCGGCCGGAGACTGAGTCCGCACGCGGGGTAAACTCCGGCCGGGTCAGTCTCCGACCTGGATGAGACCATAGATGACATCGCTTTAGTAAGCTTGAAAAGGCTAGTTTGAAATAACTAAAAAAAAATCCGGGGAAACACAGGAAATTGAATGTTATGAGGGGATGGGTATATTGAGGCTATACAGTAATATGCGTCTGCTATCAGTCTCTTGGCCCTGTATCTCAGATCCTCACTATACCAGAGGCATAACTCTTTTGCGTCAGTACTTTACCTGGGGTATATCGATTTTAATGTTCTGGTATAAAACAATAAAAATCTTACTGACCTTCTAAAGGTTAACTGAAATAATAACAAAGACGAGATAACAGAACTTGAATTACCCCGCTACCTAACATTTTGAACGAAAGAGGTGTAGCCCTCAATAAAGGCTGTTGAGTTTTTTTAGTCTTCACTTACTGTGAAGACTTTGAGACGGGTTTTACGATACCCAAAACAGGATTACTTCTCGAAAGGTTCACACCCCCAGAATGTAAACCCCATCTTATTCTGCTAATATATGGCCCAAAATCTGCACCACTTTCCACCCTTTAGCATTTGTTACCTCCTATATAGCACTCAATCTGGTAACAGCTAGTAACGAGCGGGGAAAGATCTGCACCACTTTCCACCCATTAGCATTTGTTGTCTCCTATACAGCATTGGTCTAACAAGATGCTCTCAACCTACAATAGTAACAGTACTTGATGATGTTACCATTGTTACTCATTGTTACCAATGTTTTATAGGAGGCAACAAATGCTACGGGGTGGAAAGTGGTGCCGATTTTGGGCCCTATCTACTTGTCGAAGCACTTTCGCTACTTGCGGGAATTCATCCACATATTTATCAAGGTAGGTGAGAACAAATTCTCTACGCTTTGGATTAGCGTCATTCTTTCTTCGTTGTTTAATTATGACCTGAAACATGGAACCGAACAAATCTATCAGAAAAGAATGTTTTTTGAATGTATTACATATGCTTCTGAAGAAGAGCAATATTTAGATTTAAAACGAATTGTATAAAGAGATTATTTGTAAGAAACAGTGAAGAACTTTTACTCCTGCATTGAGAGAGAATAACGTTAGAAGTGGTATATAGTGTGTATTTCACTGCGAGCTTATATAAGCTTCACCGAAATCTATACTTAGTCAAAAAAGTAACAATACCAACTATTGGCTATATTTTCAAGGAACTCAGTGCTTATTGGAGTTAACTGAGGCTCATGTATGTTTGGGGAGACGCCATGGAACAAAATGCTTAGAAAATTGTCAATCCATATTTTTCCCCATAAGAGTTATCTGGCATTATTCGATTAGAGTTACTTTGAATGCATCTCATTACTTCATTCCTGCGCATGCGCAGGAATAAATTTTGTATTGAGAGGAAAGTCCATAATGCATGAACCTCGAAAAACACATAAAATGTCCAATATCTTGTACTCAGGCTCTACATGCGAGGTTTAAATTCTTTAAATTCTCAGATTATCGCCCTTTGAATTAAAAATATAGCGAATTTCAAGGTATCATTATTACTGTAGTATACCTGTTCATCTTTTTTCAAAGTTTCTTCATAAACATTTCTGTTATGTCATTGTTTTTATTGCATAATGACAAAATTGGAAGAATCGTTACGCGCCCGCTATCCGTTACGATCTGCCAAGGATTTTTGTCATGGCAACATTGGATATCATTTTTTATGGACTTTATTTGCCTGAATCGCATCTTTTACTTACTGGTGCATCTGCATAGTCTGTTGACCGTTTTCCAGGCGAGGACCCTTGCTTTATTTAACCCACTGCAACAGATAATATATTTCATGTACCAGCAAGATGAAAAAATAATACACTGAGATCTTCTCTGGTTTGGTTGTTAAGACAATGCTATATAAAAAAAATCCAGCCAGTGAAAACACCGTGAGACCTTGATGGAAAACATTCGTATTCGTACACACAGTATCTACGCACTACTTTTGTTACAATAATCTGAAATAATTTCGAAAAACCGAAAACTGAACCACCTATAAGCCTTTTTTGCTACGCCACACTTTCTGCATTATTCAATATACCTGCAGTATATAATTGAGCCGCGACACGACAAAACCAACAATGTGGTTGTGCGCCTAGCGTAGACTCAGATCAGCCTGGGCATCCGCCCAATCTGATCAGTCTTCGCTGTCCGCATGGAGATAGCTCAGTCCCTTGGCTACCCTTTAAGCACTTAGCGAAGAGTCTGACCAGACTGGGCGGATGGGCAGGCTGATCTGAATCTGTGCTAGGCGCACAGCCACATTGTTGGTTTTCTCATGTCGCGGCTCATATATAAAGGGCCCGGGAAAGGAAACATCCACAAGGCACCAACAAGCCCAGTATAGTCAAGGTCGCCAATGTAGGTGACGATCAAGTGTGTGAATAATTCTGCAGCGACACGGGAAAACCAACAAAGTGGTATGTGCGCCCAGCGAAGACTCAGATCAGCATGGGCAGCTAACGGTCTAGATCCATACGGACAGCGAAGACTCTGACCAGAGTAGGCGGATGCTGAGTCTTCGCTGGGCGCACATACTACATGTAATTTGTTTTGTTGTGTCGTGGATCAATTTTCTGGTATTAATCTCGAACCAGATAAGAAAATCGGTTACATCTAAAGTCTTACAATGCGGGTTTTATAGAGTTAAGCGCAGTTACCTTTGTGTATGGTACATTTCACCATTTTATAAAGTGTTGTTAGTAAACAGGTTACTTAAAAATAGAATTTTAAGGACTTAGTACAGGGTAACTGCATTTTACTCTGTGCTACTTTGTCTGTTAGACTAAGATATAACTGATATTCTAACATGGTTGGGAAAATATCAGAACTTTACTATAATCACATGAGCAACATGTACATTTGCCTCCTGTATTCTAAACGTTGTGAAATCCAACTCAAATTTTCGCTGTATTTAGTCTAGACTCTGGCTGTCAGTGCTTTCAAGAATTCTTCGTCTCTTCAGCTTTTGAGTCATAATGTATATATATGGCAGGTCATTCGCATCTAGGAGCGGCTGCAGTGTAGTGGATAACACTCAAGACTACCAATCCAGGGGTCGCAGGATCGATCCCCCGCTTCTCCGGTCATTCGGATGAGACTTTAAACCGAGGTCCCGTCTCCATATGACCTCGTTGTTGGTGGGACGTTAAACCAGAGTTCACTCACTCACTCATTCACATCTCCTTTTGGTCTTGTATTGTCCATTTGCTGTGTATTTATTCTGTCAAATGTGAAATCAGATGCAAAAAGTGATAGTCTCGATTTTTCTCCTTCATTCTGATATCATTTGTAGTGACATATACGTCAAACTTATCCCCATTGATTTTCCTATCCATTCCTTCAGCAATCTTTGTCACAGTCATCTCTGTCTCTGTGGAATACTTTGTAGAGGAAGCGCAACTGATCCGCATTGCAAAAGTCAGTGGTTTACCACTTCTTATTAGGACTTGGAGAATAATTGTTTGAGAAAGTCTGAAAATTCTGTTAAAAGAATTTCAGTTTGTAATGTTATTAAAAAATTGGCAGAGCATGGCAAACACTATTTGCCAGGCTCCGGAACCACTGACGTCATATATCTGTTACCAGAGCAACTAAGAGTTAATATTGATATTTTAGTTGCGTCACTGAGACATCATTAAGCCAAGGTACTAAGCAAAACAGTTGGTAATCCCATAGTTGCTGTGGTAATATATCAATGGCATCAACACACTTATAATTCAAGAGGAGCATGGCTCCTCCCGAATTATAAGTGAGATGCTACCTGAAATTCATAAAATGGAAAAGTCCGATTTTCTCATATAATTTCATTCTCTATGTTTAAAGGTAAGCGGGTACACCTTCATGTTATTCCGTATGGAAAGAAATTTCGTGATTCTGTGTTTGCTTTCCTAGAGGACAAACCCATTCAAAAAGAGTCTACAACTTCCAGTGCCAGGACGTCCTACTGATTTGGATAATAGTGTGGCAAGGGCCTACTGTGCTTGCAGTAGGTGCGGGTTGGGGTTGTTTGGACATTTTTTCTGTCCCCTGTCGTTTCTCTTTTCTTTTTCCCCTCTTCCTGGGAAACAGTCGACATAGACTGAAATACTGTCTCAAAGGGCCGTTACGCCCAAAACAATCAATTAATCATAGGATAGTAACAAATGTTGACCCATATTCCAAAGAGGCGGCAAAATGAAAAAAAAAAAAACAACAACAAAAAAAAAAAACAGAATTGCTTCCCAGATAGCTTAGATTAATGTTGTGCCCATGCAGACTCATTCTCAATTTGGATGCAGCTCCAAATAGCGGGGGTGGTTGGGTGGTGCGATGGTGCTAGGTATAACTTCCAGTGCCGGGGTGTCCTACCGATTTGGATTATGGTAGGGCAAGGGCCTTCTGTGCTTGCAGTAGGTGCGGGTGGGGGTTGTTTGGACATTTTTTCTCTCGTCTATCATTTCTCTCTTCTTTCTCTCTCTCTTTGGGAGACGGCCCGATATAGACGGAAATACTGTCTCAAAGGGCCGTTAAACCCAAAACAACCAACAACCAACCTTAGTTGCTCTGGTAGCAGATATATGACGTCAGTGGTTCCGGAGCATGGCAAATAGTGTTTGTCATGCTCTGCAAACCCATAACAACCAACCAAGCTCCAAATAGCAAGTAAGTCTGTTGTCTGCATAGGGGTTTAATATCACATGAATGATGCGTCACAGTAAAAAAAATATAAGAAAACATAAAGACATTGAAAAGACAAAGCTGAGGATCGATGCCAAACTGAAATCAAAGTGACAGAAACTAGTAGGTGGATCAAAGTGGTCCCGACCGAAGAACATCGGTTGTCAACAGATTTAGGATTCAGTCAAAGCTTATACTGAAACAAAGTTATAGTTGTTAGGTTAAGTGCTGTGCACGCAGATTGTCACACAAGGTCAGTAGCGTCACTGTACATAATGTTTTTCTAATTCAGTGTTTCTAACAGTATTTCTGAGTTTTCAAACAGAGTCTAAAAGTTCAGCTAACTACAGGGTTCGAAATAATTTGGTGAAAATCGACATGTTAATACATCCCAGTTTATTGGAAACACGCTGCAACACGCTATTCATTATTTTTGTTAATAGTTTTGTACATGTAAAGTAATAACTAATTTTGAGACAGAAAGAAGCTGTTGTTGCAAATTTCGATTTAGAAGCCTTTCTTTTCTGTTTTTTCTTTGGTGTTTTATGCTATCTTTATTCCTAAAGCCAATTTTTATTCTAAACCTATAAAAATATCGTTAAACCATAAAAGTACTTAGCTTGATAGACTGTGTCGGATCCTGACGATTAAATATTAGTACTGTCATTAAATGGCCAATTTAAAATCATATTTATGAACAGTGTCTTATTATTACAACTGACTAACATATCATATCTTTGAAAAACGGTGTTTTATAATTCAAGCAGCTTCAAAATGAGACAATTGTATATCACTGAAAGTTTAAATCCTTAGTGTGTTGAGCCTTAGTAGTCTTAATTTCGATAAGTCGGTTACATATTTTGTCGCACCTGCGTCAGCAAAGTGCGTACAGATTTCCGGTTTTCTGTTCGATCACATTAACGTCGATCCTAGCGTTTAATTGAAATTTTAAATAGTTCCCTTAAGAGCAGAGCACACATTCAAAAGAAGGAACATGTGCCATACTTCGAAGTTTCGGCTATAAAAGTTCATTTCTATCATTTTTCTCAAACTGTATTGCCTACGATTGTCAAATCCGGCATTACGCATCGTCCTAGGATGGTGTTCTTGGATGTTTTACTTACTTGTACCTATGACCTATATTTCACGCTCTAATCTACTTAGCTGACTCTCCCAATTGTTGCGTCGACTCTGGCAATAAAGTCACTCTCTCTCAAACCATAATACCCCGATCAAATGTCATAAATAACCACCTTATGATCTGTTGATCTTCTTGGTTTCATATTTGAACTACTGACGATTATCACCTGACCTAAACGGAGATGTGCTCGGCTTTTGTCTATACTCAGTACGTAGCCATTATTCAAATGTATCACAAATCGAGATCCACGGCGTCCATGTTTGCTGTGGGGAAGAGATAAAAACTAGAATAAAACATTGAAAACGAGATTCCAACTGCATTGGACTCTTGTTTGGCGTGATTTGATTTCGACACCAGCAAACGCGGAAAAGGTAACGTGGTACAAGCAAAGGCCGTCTTTCTGTTTGTAAACTGAAACAAAACCTTGAATACGAAATTCCAACTGCGATGTGTTTGGAGGTCCTAGTAACGTCATCAGACTTTGACGAAAATATTCTTAACAAATGCATAGGGACAACGTGCCCATCGTTGAAAGTTAATGACGTCAAATTAAGGTGAGGTTTTTCGATTTCTCTACAACCTTTTTCAGCCGTTTCTGCAGTTGCCTTCTTTCGTTTCTCCTTTGTATCAATAAATCCAGTCGCACATGCCATTTTCAGGTTTTCCACTTTGCATTCCGCCAGCTTGATTTTGAATGAGAGACCTCATGCACGAGCGGGCCAATATGGCTGCACGAAAGGGCAAATATGGCTGCACGAGCGGGTTTCATTTGGACACCTTTTTGATGCTTATCAGTATCTGAATCGACTGTCGCCTGAAAATTAAGAAATTACACTGTTAATATTAAGAAATTACAGTGACTGTCATCACCAGATATTGTCAGGGTCACTGATGAGGCTTGAGTAGCCAAAAGTACAAAGTATGGCCCTTGTTTCCTCTTTTGAATGTTTTCTCTGCTCTTGGATCTCTTTAAGATTTTAATTTATATGGGGAAAGAAATCTTGAGCTATCCATTATAATAATTGTTATTGCTATAATTGTTTTTTTTTATATTTAGTAATACGTGTAATAGTAAAACATAACATAAATACAGTAATCAGGCAGTCAATTATTCAAAAAGAAAACACTCCTATCAGGCCCATTACGTCGAATCAAAGTCTCAGCGACGTCGATGCAACGTTATTGCCTGCTGTGACTATTAAAAAAAGTTTCATGAAACGAATACCACAAGCGGTAATCTGGTGTTATATAAACAAATCTTAACGGACTCTTAAATCGTGTAACAACTCCCCCCCCCAACCCCCCTTCCCCAAAAAAACAAAAAAAAAACAACGCCTGTCTTTGACCCAAAATCAACCTATTTCAGTAGTGATTAATTGTTTCTTTCAGTTTTCTCTTCATGAAATAGTTGCCCATTACGTATTGCCACTATGTGATTTTCTTAACGTGTATATAGACAGTGCATGTGTGAGTGTGGGTAAGATGATGATAAGCATAACAAAATAAACCTAAAGCTTCTGGAATTATGACCCTTTGGCCTACACACCAAGGCGCACATAATTTACACCGATAATTATTTGATACAGGTTAAACAAACAGACAGAACAGAGATACAGGTCATCAGATTTACATGATTTGTCGGTTTTTATATTGTCACACGACGTGTGTATATCCATCTCACACAAATCTCAAAACACCCACTCCACATCACCTCCCGTACCAGTGTCATCAACCTTACCACATACAGAACACATACATTCCTCTATCAACCTTTCATTTCGCTCAGCGTCCCCATCAGATCCAACAGGTGTTGCGCAGGTCACACTCTTTTGTCATTGTGTAACAGGGAACATCTTCTTTGCACAGATCCAATCTTCTTTACCACTTTTTGCAGTTTCTTCTACTTTTCTTGTTCTTTCTTCGCCTACTTTTTCATCTGATATCTTTTCAATTACCTCTTCTTCTTCGCCTTCAGCTTCTGCTTCTTCGCCTTCAGCTTCTGCCTCTTCATCATTATGAACCCAACTTTAAAAAAGTTGGTGGGACATATTGCTTTGGCTTGTCTGTCCGTGTGTGTGTGTGCGTCACACTTTTCATGTTTGCTGTAGCTTTGGAACCCTGCAAGCTAGGGTCCTGAAATTTCATATATGGGTTCCTCATGGAAAATTAGCTGACATGTATTTTTTTCTTTTCCCAGTTATGCCCCTTTTTGTAGTTATACTCCTTTCATGCTTGCTGTAACTTTAGAACCCTGCAAGCTAGGGTCTTGAAATTTCATATATGGATTTCTCATGGAAAATTAGCTGACACATATTTTTTCTTTTCCCAGTTATGTCCCTTTTTGAAGTTATACCCTTTTAGAAAACTGAGATGACTATCTTGTTAGCAAGATATCTCAAAATGTATTTAAACTGTGACCTTGATATTTGGTATAATGATTGGGTATGAGGAGTAGATTACCTGATCAACCTTTGAAGGAATTTCGTGAAGTATTGGTGGAGTTATGGCCCTTGTTTGAATTTGGCATTTTTCCAACTTTTGAACCGCTTAAGCTAGGAAGCTGATTTTTGGTATAGTAGTAGTTCTTGATGTTTTGAATACTTTAGTACAGGTTTGGTAACTCTGCATTTATTAATTATGGAGTTATTTCCCCTGACGTTCAATACTTATGCAGCTACTGAGTTCAAGAACCACTGAGCATAGGGTTTCGAGATTTCATATTTGGATTCCTCATGGAAAAATAGCTGACATGTACTTTTTTATTTTCCCAGTTATGCCCCTTTTTGAAGTTATGCCCCTTTTAGAAAAAAATGAGATGACTATCTTGTTAGCAAGATATCTCAAAAAGTAGTTAAGCTATGACCTTGATATTTGGTATACTGATTGAATTACGCCCGGTCTGCTCATTTCAAGTACATGTGACAGGCATCTTTAATAGGATTAGTGTTGTATATTGATGATTAACAAAAAAATACTTTCCAAAACACCGTCGTACACAAATTATGAGGCAGAAGCTGAATTTGAAAAATCCCATGGTCTTATTTTTCCCCGCAGGAAAAAAATCCAACGGTAGAGAATTCCCATGGGAGAAAAATACCGTGCAAAAAATGAAAAATACATTGAAAATAAAATGGTTTATTAAGACACTTAAACATTAGCACTGGCATCATTTTAATGCAGAGCCGGTATCAAGTAATGTCAAATATCTTCCACATAACCACTTTGATGGTTTTCTCGTGCCGCGGCGTAGATCTCTGGGCTCCCCTGTATATAAATGGCAACAGAGAAGACTTATTAATCTGCGTAGATATGTGATATAAATGGCAACAGAGAAGACTTATCAATCTGCGTAGATATGTGATTTAATTCGGATCCTCTGTATTTCCATAGGCCGTAGGATCTTTTTTTTTTTTCATTAGAGACCTCGAAAATTGTGATTTAAGTTTTTAAACATTATACATCATATTTTTCAGCATCCAGCGTTTGAGAAAGTATTTAAGAGAACATCAAGCAGAATAATTTAATATAAAAAATGAAAAATAAATTGGTTTATTACAGAAGTTATTATAGTAATGTTATATGCAAATATATTTATTACCGAAACCTCAGTGATAATAATCTTATTATACAACGTTGATTTGCTAAGATGAAGATAGGTTTGATCTGGGCGTTTTGATTAAGAAGCATGGCAGATAGTATTACTACGTCTCATTTCTCTCATTTCATAATTGTGGATCATTTATTTGATAAATTTAACAAGAGCTCCAAAATAGCTCTGAATACCCAGTATGATGATTAGATATTTAATGTCGCTTTATTTTGAAACGTAACTAGCATGATGAGTGTCATAATCGAATTTGCAACAGAAGAACTGCTTTGGAACTGTCAGTTGTATTAAAGACTGTTAAAGGGTACAAAGAACCTCATACTCAGTGTCGGCCTCATCCTAAACCCTTTACTAGTAGGATGGTGTTTGATGGTCTGTCCTTGACCGGGCCCACATCGTGGTTTAACTAGCAGGTTTCGTTAGCTCTGGCTGTCAATGTCGGAAGGATTTTCCATGAGCCCTCATCTCCGCTACATCATAGTATTAAATTTAATATGATTACCGTGTTTTTCTGTGATAGTTCACTCATTAAAATGCCTTCCATACCAGCTGGACAGTTTAATGTATTCTGAACAATATGGGAACCAAGGGTTAAGAGAAGACCTGTTAAATTAATCTACACCCCAACCCCCAACCCCACAAAAACATACATACACACTGCCTCCCACCTCTCTACTTTGTTTACGAGGCACGTCAGCAATCTTTTATTAAACGAAAAACAAGACAACTTATCATATGTATGTATTAAATGCCCTTGAATGCCCCGTAAGACTGACACTTGACCCTGCTTGTACTCTTTAACATGGAAATTGAACTTGAATTTTTGGTCTGACCTACCGTCTCATTTGGCTTACTTTTCTCGACCACTGACCAAACAATGACGTCAACCCAATATCTTCGTTTTAACAATCTTGGTATTATTCAAGTACATGATGCTACATACCATTTTTCAAGGCCATCGGTCAACTGGTTTCTGGAGAAGATTCTTAAAGGTTTTTACCATATATTGGCATGTTGGGCATGTGACCTGGACTTTTTCAACAGGTTTTCATTCCCTCAGCCCCTGGACACTCTATATGAAATTTGGTTACTATTGGCCAAGTGGCTTTCGAGGAGATGTTCGAAACTGTCAAAATATGAGAGTCCTAGGCAAAAGTCAAACAATGACCTTGATCTCATGTACGCACAAATCCTCAAGTACTCATTAAGACAACTGTATATATCACTTTTAGGCCAGAATCTTTAAAACCTTCCATGAAATCTTATGCAATAGCATTTTCCTATATTTGACCATGGTCAAGCCAAGGTCATCATTTGAACAATCTTGGTAGCACTTAAGTACTTGTTGCTACATACAAAGTTTCAAGTTCATCAGTCAACTAGTTCTGAAGCAGAAGACTTTTAAGTTTTTTTACCATATATGGGCATGGCAGCCATGTTGGTCATGTAACCTGGGCCATTTGAACAAATTTTCGTTCATTTATCCCCTGAAGGCTCTGTATGAAACTTGGTTACAATAGGCCCAGTGGCTGTTGAGGAAATATTCGAAATTGTCAAAATACGAGAGTCCTGGATCAAGGGTCAAAGAGTGACCTTGACCACTTGTACTCACAAATCTTCGTGTACTTATTATAACAACTATATATATATATATATATATATATATATATATGTACTTTTAGGCCAAAATCTTTAAAACTTTCACTGAAATCTTATGTTCTAGCATTTGACCTTGCCGTAAAAAAGGTCAAGGTCAACCCTGTTAAATACACAGAAATACATAAACTAAGCTGTACACTTTATTTTGACTCCATATTGATTACAGTAGCTAACTCTCAACTCAGACGTTGTCATGGTTTCTGTCATGGCGTCATGACCAATATTGTTTTCTAGAGGAGAGTATAACATTAGCAAAATAGTAATATACACGAAATTAACATTAATTATAGTTTCTTTCCTTTTTCGGCAAAAGTCCTACTATGTTGATGGAAATATCAGGCTTTTAAAGTTAAAATGCTATTTATCAATTGAACTCAAATAAGGATGGACTATCTTAAAAAATCTTAAAAATGAAAATAACACAGTAACACTTATTATCAGTTCAGCTGCAAACATGTTATAAATTATGCAATGATTACCACACTGTAAGCTACTGAAGCACACTTCTTTATCTTAATGCTTGTTACTTCTTATTTGTTAAGTTCACTTTTAGACGCGCATTTCCATTACTGTTGTACTTGGTAAACAAACAAACTTCATCATCAGCTATGCCCAACTTCGTCATATTCTCCCAACTACCTGGACTCTCTTGTAGCATATGCCGGAATGAACCACATGATTAACAAGTAATGGCTCGACCATCTTTACCTAGTGGGTTCATCTTCCTCTGAAAAGCTGTGTTACTCATTTCATAAATAGCTTGACCCTCTCTAGCCCTTCTTTGGTTACTGAACTCATGGATTTTCACATAGCCAGCTGCAAGAAGAACATCTTAATTTTCATTTTCTGCTAGATATGCAGGTTCTAGCCTGATACTCAACGTTTCATTAACTCTGCAGTCATCCCCTTTAAACTTCTTCAGAGAAGCTTTTGCTTCCTCATTTAAATAAGCTTTATTGTCAAAGTTCATACCAGTCAGTAACTTTTCTTTTTTGGTAATATTGGCTTTCTTCAGATGTTTAAACGTTAAAATCTCTGACGGTAATGACATATATTTCTTTTCTATTTTTCTGTACTTGGAATCAAACATGGCTATGTATTGCTGAATCGTTTGCAGTTCATTGCTTTTAAAATCATCGAAGTCTTCAAATTTTTCAATGCTATCAGCAAGATCGTCCTTACCCAAATGCTTATCTAAAAATGTAAGAAGGATATTTGGTCCATTTTCACTTTTCATGTCAACTAGGGATATCTGGTCCAATACTTTATCCTTCACTGTGTTTTCATCATCATATGGCAGAGATAAGCCACTGGTAATCCTTGTTTCTGCTTGCTTAATTCAGTTATCTCTTTCCAAGCTAGTATCTCTTGTTCAAATCTTTCATATGACTTTGCACTTTGAAATGATGGAGGACTGATCTTTGTTGTCATTCTGATATGACAATATTCTTGGTAGACACAGGTCCAGTTTCTTCGCCCACTCACTGATAATTAATTTTCTCCTTATTTCTGCTAAATAATTCTCCACTCTCCACTACACAGACACTAGAAGCTGTTCCCCGTCACAGAGGATCTCTTATGTATACACCAAACACTATTCCCCCACACTGAGAAGTCTTTTGTAGACACTAGATGCTGTTCCCCCACACTGAGGATGCCTCTTGCAGATAATAAACACTTTTCCCCCACCCTGAGGATTTTTCAAACTCTCTGTTTACTTAGTGTATACCAAATACTTCAGTGCCACATCTCGCTCTGCTATCATTGTTAAATACACAGAAACACTTAAACTAAGCTGTACACTTTATTATGACTCCATATTGGTTACACTAGCTAACTCTCAACTCAGACGTTGTCATGGTTTCTGTTATGAAGTCATGACGTCACATGACGTTACTTAATATTGTTTCCTATAGGAGAGTATATTACTTGTAACTTTACATTAGCAAAATAATAACATACATGTACATGAAATTAACAAACCCAAGGTCATCATTTGAACAATCTTTAGTACTCAGGTACTTAATGCTACATACCAAGTTTTAAGTTCATCGGTCATCGGGTTCTGAAGAAGAAGACTTTTAAAGGTTTTTACCATATATGGGCATGGCGGCCATGTTGGTCATGTGATCGGGACCATTTGGACAAATTTTCGTTTCCTCAGCCCCTTGAGGCTCTATATGAAATTTGTTCTAATTAGCCAAGTGGCTTTTGAAGCGATGTGTGAAATTGTCGAAATATTAAAGACCAGGGTCCAAGGTCAAAGAATGATCTTGACCTCTTGTACGCATTATTTTCATGTACTCATTAAGATGACTGTTTATACCAATTTTCAGGTCAGAATCTTCAACAGTTTCCAAGAAAATTTATGTTCTACCATTTTCCCATATAAGAGCACCAGAACGCAAATTTGACCTTACCGGAAAAGGTCAAGGTTAACCCAAAGTCATAGTTTGAACAATCTTGGTAGTACTTATGTACCCGATGCTACATACCAAGTTTCAAGGACATCGGCTTATTGTTCTTCTGAAGAACTGACTTTTAAAAGGTTTTTTACCGTATATGGGAGTGGCGACCATGTTGGTCATGTGTCTAGGACCGTTTGAACAACTTTTTGTTCCCCCGCCCCATAGAGGCTCTAAATGAAATTAGATTACAATCGACCCAGTGGTTTCAGAGAAGAAGTCGTTTGAAATTGTTGACGGACGACGACATTTGTGATATCTCGTCTTGCTTGTCCAGAGTTCACTTTATTTCTTCAGTCTTAAGATAACCGTTGATAGGCGTATTTTATTTACCCGACTTGTTTTCGTTTTTTTTTTTTTCTTTTAATAGTGTGCATTCATTTCTGACCTTAAGCAATATAAAACGTATTCTTTCATAGCGTTCTTGATACGAAATAAGCTTTTTGTGCTCATGTGTCGTAAACCCCCATTATCACTCACTACTCATGCCTTCGTGGTACATCTTTGCAAAATGATGCTTCATACACGTGCGTCGGGTAAAACGATATTTTATCGTGTTCGTGACTTTTTTATTCAAACATTAATTTAGCAGCATAATTTGTAGAAGCCATGAAAATGGAATCGTGATTTCCTTTTTTTATTTGTGGACATGTGCAGGACTGATATCAAACCTTGCAAAGAGAGGTTTCAATTTATTTTATGGTTGTATCGCATAACCATTTAACACTTCATAATTTCATATAAACATGTTCGCAGTTAATATCTTCATTTGCTTTTCGTCCTTTTAGATAGCATCAATTCGTAATTTTGATGACAGATCCAAGGCTTGATGGTTTAAATTAAGATATTGTGACTCTATAAAAGATGTTTTTATATTTATTTATGACATTCTGATATGATTTAGTATCGATAATTATGTGCAACGAGACCTATGTCAGCCGCGAAATCTTGCATGTTTGCCTAAAATACGTTACGGTCTGCGAATTTTATGCTGCAGAAGACAGGGAATCCTAAATTGAGCATTTATGAAGTTTTTAAGTTAAAAGTTAAGCGATGAGATTTTGTCATTTTACTATCTTTTTATATGCGTTCTGTATATAGCCAACTGGAGAAACAGGATAGTTAGTTGTGATGGGTTTATCGACTCTTTGAGACAGTATTTCAGTTTAGTTTAGTTAAAAGTTTAGTTAAAAGCTTGGAGTGCTTTTCATGCATGTTCGAGATTCTTTTTGACAATTTATTATGCAGAACACGTCTGCAAATAGTTTTGCCAACTTATAGGTGCCAGTGATTCACAAATAGAGGAGTCAATTATATGACTGGCTTGGGGCTTAAATGCAGTTATTGTCAATACTGTATGTTATTTGCTGCCAAACAGGCTTAAAGCTCTAAACGTTTGTTTAATGTTGGTTTGCATGGCGTTTGCATATTTTATGATAAATATTTCACAAAGTACGTTCGAATGTTTGCTAAACGGTTTAATAAAGGCTTACTGCTAAGTTGCAAAATCTAAACAAAAATCTATGAACCGTTTGACTGGCATGGGGAGTTTAGAGTATTTACAACTAACTTGATCATTCTTTAATAAAATGAATTTATGACAGAGGATATGTTAACAAGAGGGCCATGAGGCCCTGAATCGCTCACCTGGGCAATTGGTATGGTGGCTTTTTCTTATCATGTCTGAAATTGTCAAAATATAAGTCTTGGGTCAAAAGTCAAAGAATGACCATGACCGCTTGTACTCATAAATCTTCATGTACTCATTAAGACAACCATATATACCATTTTTAGGCCAAATCTTCAAAACTTTTCACGAAATCTTATGTTCTAGCATTTTCCCATATTTGACCATGCCGTAAAAAAGGTCAAGGTAAACCCAAGGTCACCAGTTGAACAGTCTTGGTGGTACTCTAGTACTCCACGCTACTTACCAAGTTTCAAGGCCATAGGTGTACTGTTTCTGGAGAAGAAAAATATTAAAGATTTATACCATACGGGGTAATGGCGGCCATGTTGGTCATGTGACCTGGACCGTATGAACAAATTTTTATTCAATCAATCCCTGGAGGCTCTATATGAAATGTGTTTACAATTGGCCCTTTGACTTTTGAGGAAATGGTTGAAAATGTCAAAATATGAGCGATCTGGATCAAAGGTCAAGAAATGACCTTGACCTCTTGTACTCATAATTCTTCATGACCTCATTAAGACAACTGTATATACCAATTTTTAGGCCAAAATCTTCAAAACTTTCCATGAAATCTTATGTTCTAGGATTTTCCCATATTTGACCTTGCTGTAAAAAATGTCAAGGTCAACACAAGATCATAATTTGAACAATCTTGATAGTACTCCAATACCCAATGCTACATACCAAGTCTCAAGGCCATCGGTCAATTGGTTCTGGAGAAGAAGATTTTTAAAGGTTTTTACCATATATGGGCATAGTGGCCATGTTGGTCTGTGACCATGACCGTTAGAAAAATTTTTCATTCCCTCAACCCCTGGAGGCTCTATATAAAATTTGGTCACAATTGGCCCAGTGGTTTTTGAGGAGATTGTTTAAAATTGTCAAAATATGAGAGTTCTGGGTCAAGGGTCAAAGAATGACCTAGACCTCTTGTACTCACAAATCTTCATGTACTCATTAAGATGACTGTATATACCAATTTTTAGGCTAAAATCTTCAAAACTTATCATGAAATCTCATGTTCTAGCATTTTCCCAAATTTGACCTTGCCGTAAAAAAGGTCAAGGTCAACCCAAGGTCATAATTTGAACAATCTTGATAGTACTCTAGTACCCAATGCTACATACCAAAACTCAAGGCCATCGGTCAACTGGTTCTGGAGAAGAAGATTTTTAACGGTTTTTACCATATACGGGCGTGGTGGCCATGTTGGTCATGTGACCTGGACGGTATGAATAAATTTTTGTTCCCTCAAACCCTGCAGGCTCTATATGAAATTTGGTTTCAATTGGCTTGGTGGCTTTTGAGGAGATTGTTAAAACTTGTCAAAATATGAGAATTCAGGGTCAAAGGTCAAAGAATGACCTTGACCTCTTGTGCTCGTAAATCTTCATGTAGTCATTAAGATGACTGTAGATACCAATTTTTAGCCCAATAACTTCAACAGTTTCCAAGATATCTTATGTTGTAGCATCTTGCCATATAAAAGCATAAGGAAGCAAATTTGACCTTACCGTAAAAAAGGTCAAGGTCAACCCAAGGTCATAATTTGAACAATCTTGGTAGTACTCGCATACCCGATGCTACATACCAAGTTTCAAGGCCATCGGCCTATTGGTTCTGGAGAAGAAGATTTTTTCAGGTTTTTACCATATATGGGCATGGCGGCCATGTTGGTCATGTGACCAGGACCGTTTGAACAACTTTTCGTTCCTAAGGTCCCAGGAGGCTCTATATGAAATTTGGTTACAATCGGCCAAGCGGTTTCAGAGGAGAAGTCGTTTGAAATTGTTGACGGACGGACGGACGACGGACAACGACGGACGACGGAGCCTTACCATCCTATAAGCTCCCCCGGAGCCGCTGGCTCAGGTGAGCTAAAAACGCTCCTAAAGGGGAATATATGCAATTATTGCCAAAATTGTATGTTTATTTGCTGCCAAACAGGATGAAAGCTCTAAACATTAGCATTAAAGCCTGTTGGGCGACGGGGCGCATTTTTTTTAAATGTTGGTTTGCATGGCGTTTGCAGATTTTATAATAAATATACTGTTCACAAAGAGTAGGGAATATTCAGTTATGATAAATTGTAGCATCTACAACAAATGTGATATCCATATGAAACGCTAAGTATTGATAAGATAAATATCTGATAAGACACTTTTCATGACAGTTTGGACGATATATCATGTAATATGATCTTCATATAATTTGTTTCAGACAGGCGGTCAGGACTAAAATGTGGTAAATTCGAACAAACATTAATTCAAATTCTTCAACTAAGCTAACCTTTATATACACTTCTAAGTTTTGTATGCTAAAAGATTTTTTCTTCTTCAAAACTATCATTTTTGGAAGAAAACCAGAGAAAAAAATTCGTACAGGCGCATCGAGTTACCGAAAAATTTAGACGTTTATGGCTTGCCATCTTTATTTTGATAAGCCAGTGTATAAAACCAATTTTCAGTTTGTTAAATGAAGCATGACTAGAGTTTCTGTGTAAATTTTATAATCTGAAAATAATTTGTTTCCACACCAGATTCATGTGACATTTGGGTGTGGTCAACAGGGGGTCACCCGGTCTAAAACGAATTACACGCAGATCACGTAACAGGATATTCCATCCAGATTGTAATGCAAAATCTCTTAGCGAATATTTGTCTTATGGATACCTGCCGCTTCAGATGGATTTTGTAATTTTTCTAATTTATACAATTTTTAAAAGATTAGTATCCCCTACTTTTTGTGAACAGTATATTTTCCAAAGTACGTTCATATGTTTGCCAACCGTTTTAATAAAGGCTTGCTGCTAACATGGCTAAGTTGGGAATTCTAAACAAAAATCTATGAACCGTTTGACTGGCACTTGTTTATTTCTTTACAAAATAAATTTATGATAGAGGATATGTTAAAAACGTGTCTATAAAATCTCCACAGAATCAAAGTGGTGACATTTTCTATTCGGTGTTGGTTTCCAGGGCGATTACGCTATTTTAAAAATAGGACGTTTGGAATACTTGTAACGCAGCTGACCATTTTAGAGGCGCTTATGTGAATGTTTTTTTTTTTTTTTTTACTAATACAGATATACCACAGACTGCTAGTGGATTATTTTTCTCCCACTTTATCGGCTTCGGATTAAGGGGATGTTGGTGCTGCGCGTAGCTTCCAGTGCCGGGGCGTCTCACTGATCGAGATAATAGTAGGGCAATGGCATATTTTGCTTGCAGTAGGTGCGGGTCGGAGTTGTTTGTACATTTTTCTCTCGTCTATCATTTTTCTCTCGTCTTTCATTTCTCTCTTCTTCCTTACTCTCTCTGGGATATAGACAGAAATACTGACTCAAAGGGCCGTTAAACCGAAAACAATCAATCAAACCTTATGTCGGATTAAAGTTCGAGTTGGGAAGATACTTTTTAATTAGTGATGTGAAGTAAAAGTTCGAGTAGCCCAGTGTGTTTATTGCGTCTTAACACGTGTGTGAAGACAGGTTTTACCTTGAAAATGGCCGGGCAATAGAGTCTACTGATTGTTTATTTTAAAGGTCCTATTAATTTCTTTCTCAGCATAAAATATTTTTTCATGAGATTTTGCTGCAAGCTTCTAACCATAGTTTCATCATTGTACATGTCAACTTTAAACAAACACAGCTACGTTGAGTTTCACATAAAAAAGGTTTGAAAAATAATTTGGGTTTAAGTTGCAAACTAAAATGACCTACTTTCGATATCTTGAATTTGAATAAAATGGTAACAAGAGAAATGTTAAAAAAAGATAATCGGCGCAGATTAAATGGAAGTGTGTTTTGTAATACGTCTGTAGGTGAAGAAATGACAATAACTTTCATGAATATGACTCAAGTGAGCTATGTCGGTAGGCACCCGCAAGCGAAATTTTGACACTGGGTAGCGACATGACCAAAGGAGACGGTGCTCTCGAAGCCGTGCATTCTTTCTTTTGGCTCTAAACTGGTAACGTAGGAAACATATATTACTTTCAAATCTACATATTTCTGTCATTTATATTGTTCTGAATGTTGAACTTGTTTACTAAATTGTTATAGTCATACAAATATAAAACTGCATAGCTGATCTCCCATAATCTGATAATAATACAGTTTATAGTTTGGAAGCATGGTGACTTGTGGTCATCAAAGTACGTGTATCCTGGCTTGCTGGGCCAATATATTTAAGGGCGTATACAACGTGGAATTAGTCGCACGAAGTTCGCAGCTGCAAGTGCAGTGCATGCAGTTGTGGGCTTTGTGCTGCAAATCAGCACTGTTGCATTGGTCACAGCTTTCCAAGGGAGATATTAAGTGACTATAATTTCTGTCTACTGAAACAAATATACTCAATTTACTTACGGTCAAAAAAAAAGTTGATGATAATGTACATTCGCATTTATGTTTTTTTTTTTTTTTTTTTTTTTTTTTTTTGTATTTCAGCATCAGTTATGTTAGTATATGCAATAGGATTTTGTATGCTGTATGCTTCTGTATGCAAGAGAGTAATAAAGATTGTATTGCATTGTATTGAATTGTATTGTATTGTATTGGCATCCGCAACCGTAATTTTGACACTGGGTAGCGACAATGACCTGTCTCAAGATAGAGCTGTCCAATTTGGAATTCCTAAATGGACCGCGGTCAATCTTGAGATTGACCTGATTTCAAAAGAGTTACCAACATGATGCAATGTCTGTTTGCGTGTATCAAACCGAAAATAGAAATCGAACGTAGATCTGCATTGAAAAAAAAGAAGAAAGTTTTGAATATCTGCGTCTGTTTTCGATAAAATATCCATAGTAAATTTACGAACGAGAAACAATTTGAATTAATATCTGACAGAGTGCTAGTATGTATGTAGTGCAGTGCATCCGGAAAAAGCGAAGATTAAATATTCATTGACCTTTGATATTATTGGCTAAATTTGGACATACGCATTATTTGACCAATGAAATCTTGTGAAATGTGGAACAAAAGTGAAATTATACTCGACTGCGCCGATAAAATAGAGGATATTTGACTTTTTCAGTGTAAGATCGATTTTTATTTCACCGAATGAACACCAAAAGCAGTATTTTCACAAGTGGCGAAGCCACGAGTGAAAATACCACTTTTGGTGTTCATGAGTGAAATAAAAATTCATCTTACACTGAAAAAGTCAAATTTTCTATTTCTTTTATGCTTGAAAATCGCAATAATGCTGTTATTCAAGAGCGTCAGCCATCACGACAGAAACACAACTTTTTTTCTAGCCGTTTTGCGTCAAATTTGATGCTTCCAGTGTGTTTATTGGGTATGTTATTGGTTGTAAACATAGTTTGCAACTGGAAAATAGCTTTAAATATCATTTTGATACACGGATCTCAAAACATTTGGCAAGAAAGAATGCCTACAGGAGAATTAGGCGGCCTGACGTCGCGTGCAGTCTTAATGTTACGTAGGCGATTTTAGTGACGTCATTAATGTCATAATGACGTGCAAACATGTGTGACGTAATTTGTGTCAAGCCAGATAAGATTTAGCAAATTAATCAACAGAAAACTTGAGGCTATTTCACAAAAATCCTATTTCTGAAACAGTGAAATCGAAAGTGATAATTTCACTGTTTGAAACAGTGAGATTATCAGTTTCGATTTCACCCAGAAATCTCTATAATTCATTGAAAAGTATAAAAGAAAATACAATGTACAGGCGTGATGCTACATTCATGTTCCCGCTTACTGGCGAAAGTATGTGCACTTAGTACTGGTTAACCGCTTAGGAGGTCTAAGCCTGCCCAGGAATAGTGTGGTTAGGTTAACTGACCGTCCCGACATGACCTTAGTTGTTTACCGTGGACGTTAAGCATCAAATCAACCAACCAACCAACCCGCTTATGTTTATATTCCATCGCTCGATGGGGAACTAAAAAAGAAAAATTGAAGTTTGTGGAGCGATTTGTCATTTTTCAAAAACAAGTTTCCCCACTTTCCCCTCCCCTCCCCCTACCCCGTTGAATGTACAACTCAACCCACATTTCATCACGAAACGCTACAGTTGGAACTCTTTTCGTAATGGTTTGTGTTCAGATGTTTTTACCGTTGACAGGACTAAAGAGACGTCAAAGAGGACAAAAACCAAACGCAGCTTAACCTCTTAAGGCGATAGCGTCAAGTTGCTAGCAACTTCGCATTACAAGCTTTAGTGATATCATAAGATTTGGTAACGTCAAAAGCTCATGGTCTGCTGTCAAACGTCGTTTTAGCCGCGTGAGTGTCCATTTTCTTCATTTTAAATAGAAATATTAGTCAAAACTTAAAAATGTCCTGTTGCTAATAGAAGAAAGACGTTGCTAATAAGAATCTGCTAATGTCATATAGAAGTTTCTTCTATATGCTTACAGCCTATTTTGAATATGAGAAAGTGGGAGAAAGCCAGTCTTGATTGGTAAGTTAGCGAGAAATTTCATTCATTTGGCAAACTTCTTTCTTTTATTGGAAACAGACCGTATTTCAGTTTTTGACAACTATTTTAATTCTAAATATTTACACTTGCCACTGACTTCCCATAGGAGAACCCTTTAGAGCAACTGGCTTCATACATCGATGAAGGCCAATTGATCATGTGACGTTGTCGTCAAGCGACGTCTAATGTAAACAAACGTCTTGATTGGTTCTTGTAACGTTCGATTGGCTGGGCGACGGCTGTTTAACGGTATGGCCAACCACGTCGTAACCAACTTTTCTTCGATCCATATTTTGCCTATTCTACACTAAATTACCACGAAAACGGCACAGAAAGGTTCACAAATAAAGTGTAAATATAAGAATAAAAATTTGATTTTTCAGCGTTCATTGTGTGAAGAAGCCAGTGGCCGTCGCTAAAATTCTACAAGAAGCGCTTCATGGAATTTTAGCTCCGCCCACTGGCTTCATCACATGATGAACGCTGAAAAATCAAATTTCAATTCTTAAATGAAGAAGTTGGAAATGATAATCACTAGAGAAACTTTTGACAGCCAAAAGTATTTTTTGAAGCCAATAAATTTCTATGACATCATTTAAAACTATTATGCGACATCGTTAGCAACTAAATGCCAACGATGTTAGAGGATAAGCTGCATGAAAAATAGCCAACAGATGGTATTTCTAGTAACTACACTGAGCTGCTCAAAATTTACTTCAGATCAGAAGTTAGAATTTTGCTACCTTGAGTCTTTATCCGATTTAAGGTGGTAAGGTCGTTACAAATGGGAGAAAAATTATCCCTCACGAGCCTCACGAGCCAGTCTTTGTAAAATATTGATATGTTACCCTTAGAGCTGGAATTTCGATCCGGGAGAAGGCATGCCTCATCCCTGGTTGAAATTCAAACCCCTCGGTTGAGATTTCCCTATCCTATATGGACACTCATGATACGTTGTTATTGTCCTCTCTGCATTTCTTCCTCGATGGTTATTTATTTTCGACAGAGGCATCCTAGTTAGAGCAATTTTAATGACAAAAGTAACAAAGAAGTATAAAGAGATATATTAAGCTGATAATAAGCCTATTGTTTGCGAACAGATGCAGTGAAATTGGGAGAAAATCGGCCTGTCTCCGAATGATTTACAATATAATACTAATGCGTCTTTCGCTTGTTTACACTTCGATTCTCCGGAATAATTCCAATATTAAAGAAATTATCCACTTCTATTTCTCTCCAATTTTCTTTATTTCACTTGAGAAAATCTTGTAATAAAGCGTTTCCAAGGAGTTGGATTAATCCCCTTATAATAGCGGCGCAGCTCCGCAGGGAATCATTATATTTGATATGATACAATTATGTCTAAAATAGGAATACTGGTGTATTCATTTGGTGTCAGCGGTGGGATTAAGGGGTTAACTGTGATTGGTGGTGACGGATGGTGCCAACCAAATGAGATTAGGATGTTGAAGACAATTAGATAATAGGGATCGTCACACTTTAGCAGAACCGGAGACGATAATTACCAGATTGGTGACAGAAATCAATAAAGTTTAACCTTGTTCCATAGTTTTTTTCCGCAATTTGTTTATCTTGAGACTGAGTACCTTCAGTCCCATCGGGTACGTTAGGAAATTTCCAAGACTTATTGTGTCTAATTCGCATCTCAAAATGTTAAAGTGGGATAGACATGTCCCAGATTAATCTTCATACAAAAACCTAAGGTCTGCCTCTTCAAAAGCATAATTGAGCCGCGACGTGACAAAACCAACAATGTGGTCGTGCGCCCAGCGCAGACTCAGATCAGCCTGGGCATCCGCCCAGACTGATCAGAGTCTTCGCTGTCCGCATGGAGGTAGCTTAGGCCCTTAGCTACCCTTTGAGCACTTAACAATTAGTCTGACCAAACTGGGCAAATGCCCAGGCTGATCTGAGTCTGCGCTGGGCGCACAACCACATTGTTGGTTTTCTCGTGTCGCGGCTCATATGATTCCTTTAGAATTTTCAGGAGCATCAGATTAAGACAGTTGCCTGGTGTATCGCCATCCAGGAGCAGTTCAAGACGCCTTGTAAATTTACACAACAGTAATGAACCATATACTAGACAACCCTATTAAGGACAGAACAAACAGAATCAAATTGAATGAGACTTACAGAAATTCAGATACAGAAATTCTACCTTTATAAATCTCAACAAGTGCTGTCGGAGTATATTCCAGAAATTGGGTAGGCACTATCCGCGTCAGAAATAAATACCAAATCTATATAATGAGTAAATCTTATAGAAGCGTCCAGTCACTGCATGACCAGATGGACATGACACCTGAACGACTCGCCCATTGGAAGTAAAGAGCACAGCGTACAGCTTTTTCTTTGTACTGATTGTTCTTTTGGCAAAGCATGACTGCGCTTCATCTTTTCGTTTACATTGCTAGTTGCAGTCTCCTGTAGTTCACACATATGAGCCTATATAGGTCTGGGGCCGTATTCATAAAGCCACTTAAGTCGTTGCTATGCTGTTGCTAAGGCTAAATATCTATAAGGGAGATTCCCTACAACTATGAAATTTGCTCTGGAGGAACAGTCTTAGTAAGACTGTTCCTCCAGAGCAAATTTCATAGTTGTAGGGAATCTCCTTCAAAGAAATTTAGCCTTAGCAACAGCATAGCAACCACTTAAGTCGTTTTATGAATACGGCCCTGATCTTCTGTAAGCAAATTAGACATGACCCGGCTGTAACACTTGAATGTTTTGAAAGTCCTCGTGTATATTTTAGGCGCTACTTCTTTTGCTTGTTTGAGAGCAAACGAGATACACCTGGTACTAATCTTTCTAACATGCAAATGCAGCTTTAGAATTGTTTGAACACCGCCTTCCGATATACCAGTCCTACCAGCCATATCTTTTACCGAGAATCAGTCACCCTGTTCTACAACAGCTTTTACTGCAGTATGGTTTGCCTTGGTAATAGACGGTTTAGGTCTAGCAAGGCGGTCTTAATCTTGGACAATTGACCACAGCATTTTTTATTTTTCCCATGAAGCGTGAAGAAACAATTTTGGCTACTGTTACGGGACAGAATTTTTCGACCTTAGATTATAACTACCATGAACATAACATTTTATAGTACTAGCAGTGATATTATCAGCACTTTCAAAACTTTTAAAGTAAGTGAAATAAAAACAAAAGCATCATCGTCATAACAGCATAACGCCATATTCCACTGCCTTCAAACCTAAGATTGTTGAAATATCGGAGGAAAAGGGAAAACGAAAAGTTGCAAAAATTTACGATGTCAACAGAAATCGTGTTCGCGAATAGTGCCAAACCAGGACAACTTATCTCATTAACAAAGACAATAAAACGCCAAAATACATGACAGAAGATACTTTTTTTTAGTATTTGAATTTTTGATATCATCTCATTGTTCTTAGCTGTTTGTGCCCGGCTTTCACTATCTGACCCCCTTGCTCCCCGTTATTTCTTCTTTATTTTATTTGTATATTTGCAATTTTGATATCCTCTCAATGTCCCCCTCTATTATCTGACTACTTTGCCCATAAATGCTCCCCAAAATCTTTGCTAACCCATATTTTTTTTTTATATTTGCAATCTCGACCTCCTATCAGTGTCATTAGCTATCCCCTACTATTTGACCCCCTTTCTCCCTAAAATGTTTGCTCCCCAAATATTACTTGAATATATATAATTTTGATATCCTCCCAATTTCTATAGCTATTTGTGTCCATTCGCCACTATCTGACCCCTTGGGATCCCCTCCCCCACCACAAAAAATGCATATTTATAATTATATATAATTTATAATTTTAATGTCCTCTGAGTGCCTCACACCGCCCCATCTCCCAACTCATTGCCATCTTGCCACGCCAAACCGCGATTTTTGTATATTGTCCCGCTCAGCGGAGCACTTGTTCAGCTGGCTACAGTAATATGTGTACTTGTTGTTACTCCCTCTGGTGTTTTCGCGTTTTCAGTTGATTTACGTGAAACTTGGTAGGTAGACTTCGATTCTTTGATCTGAAAAAGGATAAACTGTTACTGTGACAGAAAGTATTTCAAGGTTAACCCTTCTATCACTAGTGTCCCTTGAAGTGTTTGATCAGGATCTACACTGTTTGAGTATGAAAAATGGATATTTCTCTTTAAAAGGAAATAAGACTCATAGAAATGAACTAGATCAGACACCCTTTCTATGACAAATGAACACGTCCTGTTTATAAGGAAAGAAAACAGAATCCTCTGGGCATTAAAGGGTTTATGTGAAAAAATCTAGACATGTCTGGAATAGTAGGAACATCCCCATGTGCAGCTTCTTCCATGATTTTATACTGGTTTCCATAACCACCACAGACTGGTCAGAACCGATACATGCATATTTTCATCATCCTGATGCATGGTATTTTGAAAGAAAGCATCTCTGGATTCTAATGTGCTGCAAACCTTATTGAACAGTTTTTCTTGACTGTGTACCACTGTAACTAGTCTAGCTCTCTGATGTGCACAAGCTTCATCTGGGACAGTGGGAACTTTTACAGAGACCCGTATGCTAAAACTTTCACAAAAATTGTCCCTGGAACTCAGTTCAACTTACACTTCGCGGTCGTCAAGTACACGATTCGTGGATTGATCTAGGAAACTTCATTGCAGATGTCTTCAAGTCTGAGTTTGTGATTGAATTTCCCGATCAACAACGGTAGATGGCGAGTTTCCTTTCGCATTTTTCCTTAGCACCGTTACACAAACAGCAAAGTCATTGTGATCCGCCATTATATGACGACAGTGATACAGGTAACGCACAAGGTAAACAAGTGGGCCATGAGGCCCTGAACCGCCCACCTGAGCAATGGCTTTTTCTTATGTTTCAAATTGTCTAAATACGAGTCTTGGGTCAAAAGTCAAAGAATGACCATAGCCTATTGTACTCATAAATCATCATGTACTCATTAAGACACAGTATATAACATTTTTAGGCCAAACTCTTCAAAACTTTCCATGAAATCTTATGTTCTAGCATTTTCCCATATATATTTGACCCTGCCGCAAAAATGTCAAGGTAAACCAAAGGTCATTATTTGAACAGTCTTGACAGTACTCCATGCGACTTACCAATTTTCAAGGCCATAGGTGTATTGGTTCTGGAGAAGGAAAATATTAAAGGTTTATACCATAAATGGGTATGGCAGCCATGTTCGTCATGTGACCAGGACCGTTCGAACAATTTCCGTTCCCTCAACCTCTGGAGACTCTATATGAAATTCGGTTACAGTTTGGCTTTTGAGGAAATGTTTGAAGATGTCAAAATATGAGAGACCTGGGTCAAAAGTCAAAGAATGCCCTTGACCTCTTGTACTCATAATTCTTCCTGACCTCATTAAGACAACTGTATATACCAATTCTAGGCCAAAATCTTAAAAACTTCCTATAAAATCTTACGTTCTAGCATTTTCCCATATTTGACCTTGCCGTAAAAAGGGTCAAGGTCAACCCAAGGTCATCATTTGAACAATCTTGGAAAACTTGAGTACCCGATGCCAAGTTTTAATTTTTAAAGGTTTTTACCATATGTGACAGTGTCTGGCATTTTGAGCCTTATGGAGCGGAATTCGGAAATTTTGTTTTTAACATTTTCATATTTATTAGTGCTTCCAGAAGAGATTTCGAGAAGCACAAAGCAATAGAGCTAATATCTACTACAAAAGCAAACGAAATTCACACCAACCCGATTTTTGTTTTCGTTTCACTGATTGGATACAATTTACATACTGGCTGGATAAACGTTTATAATTCTGCTTTGTGACATCGCTTTTCAAAGACCTGAGATGCGAGTGTAGATGAAGATAATTGAAGATGCCGATAGAAGTTTAATCACTCTTTTCAGGTGACGCTTTGAAGTTCATTAGTCAGTGCGCGGCAATCCATTTAACTTTACGTGCGAATTTAGTGACGTCACTTTCATGTCACGTTTCGTGACGTCAACGTCGCACCTCCGCAAGGCTCAAAATCGCAGGCACTGTCACATATATGGACATGGTGGCCATGTTGGTTATGTGACCTGGACCGTTTGAACTAATTTTCGTTCCCTCAACCCTGGAGGATCACATATGAAATTCTATCACAATTGGCCCAGTGGCTTTTGAGATGATGTTTGAAAATGTCAAAATATGGGAGACCTGGGTCAAAGGTCAAAGAACGACATTGACGTTTTGTACTTATAAATCTTCATGTACTTATTAGAATGACTGTACATACCAATTTTTAGGCCAAAATCTTCAAAACTTACCATGAAATCTTATGTTCTCGCATTTTTTCATATTTGACCTTGCTGTAAAAGAGGGCAAGGTCAACCTAAGGTCATCATTTGAACAACCTTGGTAGTACTTGAGTACCTGATGCTTCATACCAAGTTTCAAGGCCATTGGTCTATTAGTTCTGGAGACGAAGATTTTTGAAGCTTTTTCCATGTATGAGCGTGGCGACCAGGTTGGTCATGTGACCTGGAAAGAATGACATTGACCTCTTGTAGTCATAATTCTTCATCACCTCATTAAGACGACTGTATATTCCGATCTTCGAAGCTTTCCACGAAATCTTATGTTCTCAGGTATACTAGGAAAACTAGGAAAATAAATGTCTATCAGCTGATTCATCAAACTTCGTGGTGCGTTGGCTTTAAGAATCCGGGCGGTTTGTGGCCCAGCCACACTGCTTGATGTACTCACTTCATTCCTACTGTGTAGTTGTAGTTCTTGACTTTACCGTTTTTTTTTAGGCTTTTGTATTTAGAAGCCTGTAAATCTTTTGACGAAACCATAATACCAGTCTATTGGGAAAGGGGTGGGGGTGGGGTGGGGGTGGAACCTGTTTCTTTGGCCATATTTGCTGTCGTAGCAAGCACCTGCCACATACGGTATTCACAGCCAAGTCTAGGCATTTTTATCGTTTAATGTCGCATCTGAGTTTGTAATAAAGTCATGCACCAAAAACGATAATCAGCTAGTGGATTAAATATGCAAATTACGTCGTAACGTTATGCGTTGATATCCATAACAACGTCGCGTTTTCTAATAGCGAAATCGTGACGTTTTAATGTTGTTATTGTTGTGTAATTGTTTAACGTCCGCGGCAAACAGCTACTATGGTCATGTCGGGACGGTCAGTTAACCTAACCACTCTATTCCTGGGCAGGCTTAGACCTCCTAAGCGGTTTACCAGTACTAAGTGCACTAATTACAACTGCCCTTCTTGCATCAGCGGAAGGAGAAATGAAAGTAAGTGGCCGGACCGGGTGTCGAAACCAGGACCTCTGGCTTACAAGTCAGGCGCCCTACCGACTGCGCTATGCGGCCCGGCGAAGGACCTCTGGCTTACACGTCAGGCGCCCTACCGACTGCGCTACGCGACCCGGCGACGTTTTAGTCCAAAATTTGCTGATACCATGCGAGTTTAGTGTCACATGATAAATAGAATCTTGCATTCATGCTCCTGTATTATTGAATTTTATTAAACTCGTTGGGAAAAAATTATAAGATGCTCGACAAAACCTCGCATCTTATCTTTTTCTCCAACTTGTTTAATGAATTCAATAGTACATGAGCACTCATGTAAGATCCTTTATATACAGTGACCTTCAAGCTGTGCCTCCTCAGCTCTAGAAAGCGATCTGGGATGTCCTTTGCTTGAATTAGACAAGTGTGTTTTGTTGAGGCTGAAGCGAAGGGTAGATTCAGGTAACCCAAACATTCTTCTTGCTTTTCTTTTAGCTTCACCCTTTCTTCTTACACTTTAATAGGCAAAAGCAGTGCGGTGTCTTTAACATTTTACTACGGTGCTATTAAAAATTAAATAGTCTGCCTGAAACCTGATAACAAAAAGTTTAAGTTTGAGCTAAAAAAGTTTCTGCACAATAATTCTAAGGCTGATGATGTATACATGCATTATTAACCGATGGACGCGGTGGCATCTGTGTGGAGATACGTGAATGTTGCCATAACTGTGCTTGTCTCGGCAGATGTGGACTGCCCGTACAGCCGAAGAGACGCAGTGCTGAAGCTAGAAAAAATGAGACTTAAACTATAAATAAACTCATTTTAGAGTTGAACAACGGCGTCACTACGGTCTGTGGTATTTTTGCATAAGGAAACTTTTTTTTTGTGATAATCGTTCACATTTGTGATAAGTTTAAAGTGCTATTATATGACATAAATTTTTATTGTTCTAACATATTTAATTTTCTATGTGCCAAAATCTTGACTTCCCATCCCACCATGGACCCCATTTGAAATAAGCCCTAGGGCTATCCATTGGTTATCAATCATCTTTTGTTATAAGGGCTATCCATTGGTTATCAATCATCTTTTGTAATAATATCATATCATGCTTCATATTTTATTTTGGTTTTCACTTTAACAATATCAGAATTGTTTTAAAAATGTTAGGCTACGTTTTAAAAACGTGCTCCCTCTTAAACTACGTAATTACAACGTATATTTTACTGTGAAAATGCTCAAAAAGTGCTGTGATGTTGTATCTGTTTTGAAATGATTACCCAAATAAATCTTGTCTGATGGCTGCATTATTAGCGTCTATCACAGCCTTACTGTTCACCAGATTTTGTGACCAGTATGCGTTCTTGCTCGGAATCCAGGGAGATCTTGTACACTTCCAAGTCCGCTGGAACTATCATCGAACGACAAAGATGCATGCAAAGTCTCCACTTCAGCTGTGTACAAATGGAACTTCTCGCCAGTCGTGGAAGAGGACCCAGAGGAACAGACAACTTGCAGCCGTGCAGCCAGACGGACGCATGAAAGGCACATGCTTCAACATATTTCCATCAGTGCTTAATATGAAGGGGTACAGTTTCTAGAGAAGCACCTCTCTCCTCAATAAGCGTAAACTTTTGTAGGAGCAAATTCCTTTAGGAGTAGATCTCATTTAAGAAAGACTTCTTTATCCAGGGAAGCAAAGAGAAAGTCACAGAAATGTTCTCCTTTGTGAAAAATGGCAGAAGGTGCAGATTTTTGCATATAAGAGTGATCTTCCTTGGAGATGTACAGTATGTATTGAGCTTTATATCTAAAAATTGAAAATGTTTGCGTCATCAAAGTTTAAGGTCTGGCTTCGTCCCTGACTTGTTGCTAGCCGTCAGTGGGAGCTAACAACGTTGGTTTGGAGGAGATTGGCGTAGGCTGGAATGATCCACTCCCTGATGTAAATAACACTGATCTTCGCTCTGTGGACTAATATTAACCCATTTATGCCCAGTGGACCACTCTAGTCTTATCAAATGGATCAGCCCACTTTTCAATTCAATTAAGGGGTGACTGTTATAGTTTATTTTTATCCTTTCATTCTATTTTACGGACGAACACCCATTAGTCTTATGCAAATAGCGTAGACCCTGATCAGACGCCGCATTTTTGCGGCGTCTGATCTGGGTCTTCACTGTTTGTCTTCGTCCTTTTTATTATACCCCCGCAAACTGTGTTTGTGGGGGGGGGGGGGGTATACTGTTTTGACGTTGTCCTTCCGTCCGTCTTTCCGTCCGTCCTTCCGTCCGTCCGTCCGCAACACATTAAATTTGCTCCAATTTGTTTAAAATTTTGTCCATGGATGCAGCATAAGAAAATAGTGGATACGTATTTTTCAATTTTTCTTGGAATGTTTTTATTGTGGAGTTATGCCCCTTTCTATTTTTTCGTGAAATAAGTTTGTTACCGCAACTCCTCCTAGATGGTTTGACGGATTTTCTTGAAATTAAGTTTGTGAACAGATATTGGTATTAAGATGTGCATTAGGGTTTTGATTTAAAATTCTGCCCCTTTTTGCCTGAGTTATGCCCCTTTTTGATATTTTTTTGCCCTATTTTATAGGGTTTTTGCATTAAATTTGCTCCTATTTGTTTCAAATTTTGTCCATGGATGCAGCATAAGAAAATAGTGGATACGTATTTTTCTTTTTTTTTCTGGAAGGTTTTTATTGCGAAGTTAATTCAAGTTATGCCCCTTTGTACTTTTCTTAAATATGTTTGTTATCACAACTTTTCCTAGATGGTTTGACGGATTTTCTTGAAATTAAGTATGTAAACAGATATTGATATGAAGATGTGCATTAGGGTTTTGATTTTAAATTCTGCCCATTTTTGCCTGAGTTATGCCCCTTTTGATATTTTTTGCCCTATTTTATAGGGTTTTTGCATAAAATTTGCTCCAATTTGTTTCAAATTTTGTCCATGGATGCAGCATAAGAAAACAGTGGATACGTATTTTTCTATTTTTCCTGGAAGGTTTTTATTGGGAAGTTATGCCCCTTTGTATTTTTCGTGAAATAAGTTTGTTATCGCAACTCCTCCCAGATGGTTTGATAGATTTTCTTGAAATTAAGTATGAGAACAGATATTGGTATGAAGATATGCATTAGGTTTTTAGTTTTAGATTCTGCCCCTTTTTGCCTGCCACCCCCTTTTTGCCTGCCACTTTTTGATATGTTTTGCCCTATTTTATAGGGTTTTTGCATTAAATTTGCTCCAATTTGTTTCAAATTTTGTCCATAGATGCAGCATAAGAAAATAGTGGATAAGTATTTTTCAGTTTTTCCTGGAAGGTTTTTGTTGTGGAGTTATGCTCCTTTGTATTTTTTGTGAAAAAAGTTTGTTATCGCAACTCCTCCCAGATGGTTTGACAGATTTTCTTGAAATTAAGTATGAGAACAGATATTGGTATGAAGATGTGCATAAGGGTTCTGATTTTAAATTTTGCCCCTTTTTGCCTCAGTTATGCCCCTTTTTGCCCTATTTTATAGGGTTTTTGCCTTTTTTGCTTCAGTTTTATTCAAATTGGGTTACTAGATGCAGCATATGAAAAGAGCTGATATGTATCGTTCAGTTTTTCCAGAAAGAATTTCCTGCTGAGTTATGTCCCTTTGTAGTTTTCGTAAGAAAAGTTTGTTATCGCTACTACTCCAAGACCATTTGACGGATTTTCTTGAAATTAATTATGCGAACACATATTGGTATAAAGATATGCATTAAGGTTTTGATTTAAAAATTTGACCCTTTTTGCATGAGTTATGCCCATTTTTCTATATGTTTTGCCCTATCTTGAAGTTTTTTTCGGCCATTTTCACTTCCATTTTATTCATATTTGGTTCACAGATACAGGAGAAGGAAAGAGTTGGCACATATTGCTCTGTTTTTATCAAAAAGGTTTTCCAGCTTTGTTGTGCCGCTTTGTAGTCTTGGAAGGTTGTTATCGCTACTTCTCCTAAACCGTTTGACTGATATTAAATATGCGAACACATATTGGTATACAGATGTGTGCACTTGTAGTTGTCATAAAATGTATGCTGTGTAAATGTAAAACTTAAATGACAAAGCTACATGCCTAACTGTTCAACGCGGGGGGTATTTAGTAAGCCATGCTTACTGCCACCTCTAGTTGGACCCAAGACATTAATGGGTTAAAATGAAGGCCAGTTTGGGTGCATTATAAAGACAGATCGATTCTTTAGGTCATTCTTGGGATTCATTTGGAAGTGACCTATATTTGAGAGCTGGCTGGTTGAGATTGGTTTTAAAATCAGTCAGTTTGAAAATACAGTTCCGCTGAAGCCGATGCTAGGAGGCATGGGTAGTGTTGCAACAGTACATTACTGCACATGAACAGACTCAATTAAACCGAATCTGCTATTTACAATTATTCATCCAACAATGCACACGCTGTCTGTTCGAAGCCTGTCACTTTTAAAAACAATCTTTTATACAGTCCATGCTAGTGTGATGATGGACTGGCATGGACCGTATCTATTTTTTTCAGATTGTCAATGACCTTAGAATAGGCAGTTCTTAAAACCGACCGGCTTGGTTCGCATCATGACTGGATTAATGAGATCCGTTTACAATTTAGCTGCGCCACATTCCTGCAGTGTTTGGAAGGTCGTGTAGTGTGAGTGTGCTTTTTGGTATATTTTTCGTTCATTTAAGTACCAATCTCATTTTCACTTTGGCGGTCTCAACTCCAAACTTGGCCTCGAACAATACACACGCCTTCTAAGCGCGCAGTTCCGTTTCCTCCCGGAAATTAATTCAAAATTCTGAAAATGGTTGTTTCTGTCAGAGAGTAGCTTTTCCCCCCTAGTAGTTTTTCTCCCCGGAAAAATGACTATGATTTTTCTATAGTAGAATTTCCCACCGGAAAAAATGGCTATATAGTAGAATTTCCCCCCGGAAATATGACTATATAGCCAATTTTTCCCGGGGAAAATCTACTATAGGTGTTTTGCATAGCCGTTTTTCCCCTCTATAGTAGATTTTCCCCCTGGTAATATACTCAAAAAAAATATTAAAGGGTCAAACTTTTACCCTGCGATTGCTGGAACATTTCAAACATTTGGTAAAATAAATCATTTCTACCTTCCATTTTATTCATTTTGCAAGTTTTATACTCATGAAGCTTGAACCTATAGCCTTTGTCTTGACCAAGGTCAAGCTTTAAGTCAAACTACCCCTAAAATGAAAGTTGTTTGAATTCCCATAGAGAATTGATAGTGTGTCAGTTTGGTCGGGAATAACTTCAAAAATTGCTATGAGTCTTAAACTTCTTATAGCTTGCTGACCTTAAAAATGATTAAACTTGATGACTATCGAGCAATTTTTAAAAAAATTCATGAATTGGCGAAATCGAAAAATTTGGTGAATTTGTTCCCTATGGAGTTCAAACAGCTCTGATTTTGAGGGTAGTGTGAATTGGAGTCGGGACATGGTCAAGATATAGGCTATATTTTCAAACTTCATGTGTACAAAACTTGTAAAATGAATGAACAGGACGGTGGAAATGGTTTATTTTACCAAATGTTTGAAATGTTCCAGAAATCGCGGGGTAAAAGTTTGACCCTTTAATATTTTTTTTGAGTATATGATTGCAGGAAAACACGCTACATAGTGGAATTTACTCCTTCTCCAATGATAATAGTGAGATTCATAACTGAAACAGAAATACGAGTATCTGTCCGTAAAATGTCGATGGATAGCAAATGCTAGAACCGCATACATGTGTCCATCAGTCTGTCTTATTTTTGTTTTGGGGAAAAATTGGCAGGCATTTTGCTTTTCCGTGTTAGCCAAAAACGACTATGAGTGAGTGTACGTGGTTGTGTGCATAAATTTGTATAATTTTGTGTTTGTACAAGCGTTCATCTGTGCGTGCGCGCAGCGGAGTGCCTGTAAGTAAGTAAGTAAGTAAGTAGACTTTATTTAGTGAGGGTGGCTCAGTTGGCAAAGCCAATCTTCCCTGAGGCCCTCATAAAACAGTGTTCTAGTGTTCGCCTTTCATGCAGGAGTCGTGGGTTCCACTCCCATCGGGACGCATGTCAGATTATTATTTTCAATGTAATAAACTGCCTGCTAAATCAATCATGACTGGACAAAGCACCCGTTCGTACATATTCGTATAAGCTTGAATGCGTATATGTGTACGTATACAAATATCTGCGATGGGAAGAAGTCACACCTTCCTCGTTTCTTAAAGTAACTATGGATTATTATAAAAATATAGTTGTTAAATTTGCATATTGATTTTTTTTCAATTGATCACGTTTATTACCTCCGTTGAAAAACTGACACATTTCTAGTGCGATTAATTCCGTGAAATGTCTCTGTTTCATTCCGTTCCGTTTCGTTCAGTTCCGCAAAATACCAATAGCCATACAAAATTCACTAATAGCCAATATTTCGGTGGGGGAAGAAGGAACTATGGGGGAAAAGTGGCTCTATGAGGTCCGGACAATCCACTATATAGTCATCCTTCCTATAGCCATTTTTCCGGGGGGAAAGGTGGAAAAAACACTCTCTGACAGTTTCTATCAAATATGGGTGTGACACTCATTTCGGACCACATTTTTGTCTACCCCTTTTCCTAATGGAGTCCGAAATGAGTGTCACACCCATATTTGGTAGAAAACATTTCAACAAGTTCTACTTCAGGACGGTCGGAACGATATTCGAGTGATATTTTACAGGAAGCATATGGGGCGCTTCCCTATACAAACTAGCCAAACCCATTCCTGTCATACCGTAAACACAGATGTTTAGACGGTGTAATAATTTTGTGGATTTCGGCAAACGTCTGCCAATGTATCAGCCATCGCAAGCAAGCGGATGGTAGGGAAAGCAGAGAATGACATACCGGTATGGTGCGTTTGTGAGTTGGCTGAGTTTTGGAGTCATCTGAAAGTGCTGACGAACGACGAGGGTGGACGACGGAGCCTTCCTATCCTAAGAGCTCCCCCAGGGCCTTCGGCACATACAATTCCCCGTTGCACACGTACTGCAAGCACAGCATCATAGCCGATTTCAGTAGAACCCACTATACCCATACCATACCGGTATGTCAGTGTCTGTTCGCCCTACCATCCGCTTGCTTGCGGTGGCTGATACACTGACAGACTTTTGCCGAAATCCCACTGGACACACACTATTGTACGGAAGCCTATATGTGACAAAGTATATTGTGTAAGGACGATTCGAGTTTTGTCTTTTAAATTTTGTGTTCAGTAAACGTCCTGTGCCTGCTGGGACAGCATCAAAACATTTATTAGGCAAGAAAAATAAAACGAGAATAGAACATGAAATAAATTATATATTCAATATTGTCACGATCGGACAAAGGTTTCAGACACAATAAACAAACAAGAGGACCATTGGTCCTGTAGCTCACCTGAGTCCATTCAGCCTCAGTACTCTAGGGAACAATGTAAGTTACTCTAAGGCCATCGGTCAATTGGTTTCATTCCCTCAACCCCCTGGAGGCTCTATATGAAATTTGGTTTCAAAATTGGCCCAGGGGCTTTTGAGGAGAGGGTTTGATATTGTCAAAATGACAGAGTTCTGGGTCAAAAGTCAAAGACCTCTTGTATTCATAAATCTTCATGTACTCATTAAGATGACTGTAGATACCAATTTTTATGCATAAATCTTCAAAACTTTCCATGAAATCTTATGTTCTAATATTTTCCCACATTTGACCTTGCCGTAAAGTAGTCAAGACCAACCCAAGGTCATCATTTTGAACAATCTTGATAGTACTGGAGTTTTCAATGCTACATACCATGCTTCAAGGCCATAGGTCATTAGGTTTTGGAGAAGAAGATTTTTAAAGGTTCTTACCATATATGAGCCTGGCGGCCATGTTGGTCATGTGACCTGGACCGTTTGAACAAATTTTCATTCCCTCAACCCACTGGAGGCTCTTTATGAAATTTGGTTACAATTAGCCCAGTTGTTTTTGAGGAGATGGTTTGATATTGTCAAAATATGAGAGTTTTGGGTTAAAGGTCAAAGAATGACCTTGGCCTCTTGTACTCACAAATCTTCATGTTCTCATTAAGATAACTGTTTATACCAATTTTTAGGCATACATCTTCAAAACTTTCCATGAAATCTTATGTTCTAGCATTTTCTCATATTTGACCTTGCCGTAAAAAAGATCAAGGTAAACCCAGGGTCATGATTTGAACAATCTTGATAGTTGGTTGGTTGATTTGATGCTTAACGTCCACGGTAAACAACTAAGGTCATGTCGGGACGGTCAGTTAACCTAACCACACTATTCCTGGGCAGGCTTAGACCTCCTAAGCGGTTAACCAGTACTAAGTGCACATACTTTCGCCAGTAACTGATAGTACTCGAGTACTCAAAGCTACATACCAAGTTTCAAGGCCATCAGTCAATTGGTTCTGGAGAAGATTTTTCAAGGTTTTTACCATATATGGGCGTGGCGGCCATGTTGGTCACGTGACCTAAACCGTATGAATACGTTTTTGTTCCCTCCACTCCTGGAGGCTTTATATGAAATTTGGTTTCAATTGGCCAAGGGGCTTTTGAGGAGATTGTTTGGAGTTGTCAAAATATTTGAGTTCTGGGTCAAAGGTCAAAGAATGACCTTGACCTCTCGTAATCATAAATCTTCATGTACTCATTAAGATGACTGTAGATACCAAATTTTAGCTCAAAATTTTCAACAGTTTCCAAGATATCTTGTTCTAGCATTTTGCCATATAAAAGCACAAGGAAGCAAATTTGACCTTACTGTAAAAAAAGTCAAGGTCAACCCAAGGTCATAATTTGAACAATCTTGGTAGTACTCGCGTACCTGATGCTACATACCAAGTTTCAAGGCCATCGGCCTACCGGTTCTGGAGAAGAAGATATTTTTATTAGGTTTTTACCATATATGGGAATGGGGGCCATGTTGGTCATGTGACCAGGACCGTTTGAACAACTTTTCGTTCCCATGAGCCCTGGAGGCTACATACGAAATTTGGTTACGATGGACCCAGTGGTTTCAGAGGAGAAATCCTTTAAAATTGTTGACGGACGGACGGACGGACGACGGAGCCTGCCCATACTATAAACTCCCCCGGAGCCTCTGGCTCAGGTGAGCTAAAATTCTATAATGAGCCGCGACATGACAAACGCAACAAAGTGGTTGTGCACCCAGCGCAGACTCAGATCAGCCTGGGCATCTGCCCAGTGTGATCAGAGTCTGCGCTGGCCGCATGGACGTAACTTAGACCCTTACCTACCCTTTAAGCGCTTAGCGAAGAGTCTAATCAGACTGGCTGGATGCCCAGGCTGATCTGAGTCTGCGCTGGGCGCACAACCACTTTATTGTTTTCTCGTGTCGCAGCTCAAAATATTGCAGTGATGTATGTACGTACATGAAACCCCCCAACATTCGAATGTACACAGATCAGAACAAGACCAGGCATGAAACGATTCACTCCAGTCCGGTTTACAGATGCGGTATTTAGGGATTTGTTGCATATCACACCCTATTTCAACCCGAGACTCCCACATCGACCCTCAGGCTAATATGGGATTCTTGGGTTGATATTGGGTATAGCATGAAACGGGCCATGTTTTATAATAATGATAATCTCTGTTAATTTCAAGCAAGAATTATTTTTACTCTTGTACGGCTACAAAAAGCAGACTACAAAATTTACGCCGCATAATTAAAGAAGAAAACCTTTAAACGTTTCGTCCAGGTTTTATCATAATGGAATTCAAAGACTAGAGGGCCAACAGTGTAGATCCAGATGTGGCGGATCATTGTGAGTCGCCTAATCTGGATCTATGTTGTTTGCAAATTAAACTTCTTTAATTTCTGGCACTTATTAAAAGATGCAAAACGTTTATACAGTTTGGTTATCTGCTGCTATCCAATGATGTTAGAAATATTTTGGGGGCATATAACTCATTATTTGCTGTTCTGAACAGACTGCTGGAGACTATTTTCATTTGAATAAATATTCATTGTTGCGACTACTGTTGTAATTTTCCAGTGGTTTCACATATAGTGGAGTTGCTTATGTCACAAAAATATGCTCCCGTGTCCACTTTTTGTTAATCAGGGTTTATATACATCAAAATGTTTGTCAATCTAAGTAAAGTCAGAAAATGGTTCCTGCGAATTTTTTCATGACCTTTATAAGGTCAAGGTCAAGGTCAAATGCACGGCACTATAATTTTTCACCTTTAATTCATTTCTCTCCATTTTAAGGCATTAATGTCGTGTTTCAAAGGCGTAAATGAATTAAGTTTTATGAAAATTGTCATTTGATGGACGAAATCAGGAAACGATAAGAAAAATTGATTTTGGAGAGCTTTAGCGAGTATTTTCCGGGTATTTGCAGTACTTTTTCCACATAAATACAATGAAAATAGAGCTTTATATAGACAGGGTTCAAAAAACATTTAGTTACAGACTTCCTATGGTATTATATAGCAATCCCTTAAATTATGAAAAATAGGGTTGGGTCCTAACGAACACAGTTGTTGCCATGGCAACCAGTATTTTCGGCAAGCAAACCTTATATCGAATCGGATTTTTATATCCGCCATGCGCTAGCTGATTCATTTTATGGTCAACCGTTCGAGATGGAGAAATAATATGCAGAAGGCCCATAGGCTGGTAACACTAAACACCTTATTTTTGTAGGTAAGTGGAAGTACCGTAAGTCGAATGGTCACACTAAACACCGTTTAAACTGACATCGTAGGTGTGAGGTTTCGGAGAAAGTCTAGGGTACATGAAAACTTGCTGTACATTTCTGTTTTCTGTTTTAAAGCAATACTAGTGTAGTGTAAGAGATTTAAAAGCAGGTAAATATAAGAAACGAGGACTGAGCTTGCACAGAAATCATCTTGCCAACTAGGAAACAGCTTTTATAGCCCTAGTCGAGAATACCAAGTAATCGAATATGACTAAGATATCTCGCAATGCTATTATATTAAGTAGCCTAAATTGTTAAAGGAAATAATATCAAAAGTACAAAAAGGATCGGGTCTCTGTATCGTGCCATGCGCAATACTGCAGGGAATGCTGGTTTGTGTTCATTATAAATTTGAGTCAAGAAGCAAATGAGAGACATAATTTTACATGAAAATGTAAAACCTGTCATTACTATACCAGTGTTCTAGAGAACCTGTGCAGCATTGCCGAATATTTCCGTACCTAACCAAAAGATTCTGAGTTCTAACAAACGAACGCGAACATTTTTCTGACTGAATGAAATAATTTATACATTATATACCTAATCTTCTATTCTACCAGCAGACTGTTTCAGTTTTAGGGTTTATTTCTTCAATCTGTAATAGCTGTATTGTCAATGTTCAGATCCCCGACATGTTGGTATAAAATGATAACAGATAAAGACATATTATCCTGCCAGTAATTGTTTCCAAATTATTAGCAAGGTGCACTAATTCAATTTCTCTATGGAGATATTATATATATTCCTGCAATTTAAATTTCTGAAAGAGAACGTTTTGAATATATACTAATGTCTACGCTTAACAAACTTACAAGCATCGAAGTCGCGAAATTAAAAATAGGGAGTATGATGACATGGAGGATTCTAGAATTACGTGTACTGCTCCTACATAATTAACTGCCCTGATATCAGACATATCGGTATGGTCTAATGTGATATGTTGCAAGGTTTAGAAAAGCCTCGAAAACTTGTGCCTGATCACACAAAACACACGATAAATCTATATGGAAGCTATGATATAGGCTGTTTATCTCTATATAAGAAAGACTCAAGAAGCGGACAAAAAGTGAGAAAAAAAATCTGATTTGGATTGCTCATGCTGACAAAAGAGTTAAACATGCATTACGCTCTATGCAGTTCAGGATCACATTCATTATCAAGATAAATGTGTCGAACCCCCACCAGCTGTCCCAGAAAATATATTCTGTTTGAAATTCAGTTAAGATTTGAGCGCTGTTTAAAGTTAGTCGCTTAAGGCACATATTGGAAGCTGTGGGCGGATATATAGAGGTTTTCAAGGTATTTTTTAAACTCTTGCTAAGGACACATTTATCAACAGATTGTAGAATTCCGACAGTTTCTTACAACACTGTCTTCATATTTTGTTTCAGCTAGAATATATTCCGGATGGATTTCAGTAAACAGTCTCTAATTCGCTAAGAGTTAGTTGCTAAGACTGGTTGCTAAGGGTGCTAAGGATAAATGTATAAATAATTGTTGGAAGTGGTTGGGTGGTGAGATGGTGCTGTGTATAACTTCCAGTACCTGGGCGTCCTACTGATTTGGAACATTGTAGGGCAAGGGCCTACTGTGCTTGCAGTAGGTGCGGATGGGGGTGTTTGGACATTTTTCTCTCGTCTATCATTTCTCTTCTTTCTCCCTCTCTCTGGGATACGGCCCGATATAGACTGAAATACTGTCTCAAAGGGCCGTTAAATCCAAAACAACCAACCAACCAAAATAAATAATTGTTCTAGAACAAGTGTATATTAAATAGTTTTTTTTTCAACAAATTGTTTAAGTCCAATACTTACGCTTCAAAAGTATATACAACAGCTAATATAATACATTGTAAATAGACGATTAATTGTTTGGAATTCTCTCAATAGCTCTAAATTTGTTGGAAGATGGTTGTTAAGTGCTTAAATCGGTCGCTAAGGACATATATACATACATTTTGTTTCAATGAATTTTCAAAGTCAGCCGGCAATGCTTCAAATTGTCTTCAAAGTCTGTTGCACATAAAAGATATCCCTTATGAAGTTCAGTACAATGTCTAAAATTTGTTAAGAGAAAGTTGCTAAGTGCTAAGGGTCGTTGCTATGGACAAAATATACGCCTCTTTTTCAACAATTTGTTATAGTCTGTAACTGGTTTTATAAACATAACTTACAGTTATCTAGGTAAAAATTGATTATAGAAGATATTTCATTTGGAATAAACTAAAAAAAAATCCAAATTTGTTACAAGGTGATTGCTATGGGCTCAAACTCGTTGCTAAGGACATAAAGATATCCATATGTTTCAAAAGATTTTCAAAGTCTGTTGATAGGAAGTTGCTAAGGACTAAAATTGGTTGCTAAGGACAAATGTATACACTGGTTTGTCAACAGTTTGTTAAAATCCATTACTTGTTTGTTAAATATAACTAATAATTGTCTGCATAATACATTGATTATAGAAGATATCTCATTTGGAAATAAGTAAAAATAATCCAAATTTATTAAACGGTGGTTGCTATGGGCTCACACTGGTTGCTAAGGACAAATAGATACCTATACGTTTCAACAGATTTTCAAAGTCAAACTGCTGTTCTTTAAATATTACTTTCAATTGTCTTCATAGTTTGTTGCTCATAACAGATATCCAGAATGAAAGTCAATCTAAAGTCTAGAATCTGTTGATTGAAAGTTGCTAAGGACTGAAACTGGTTGCTAAGGACAGACGTACACGCAGGTTTTTCAACACTTTGTTAATTTTCATAACTTGTTTGTTAAATATTACTTACAATTGTCTGCATAACACATTGCAAATAGAAGATATCTCATTTGGAATTTAGTCAAAAGTTCCAAATTTGTTACAAAAGATGGTTGCTATGGGCTGAAACTGGTTGCTAAGACAAATAAAAATGCATCTTTTCACACAATTGAAAATATATCAGCTGTCCTTTAAATATTTACAGCAGTTATTATCATGGTTTATTACACATAATAGCTATTCTTCGTGGAATGAAGTCAAAGGTTTCAAATCTGTTAAAGGTTGGTTGCTAAGGGCTGAAACTGGTTGCTAAGAACAAAGATATACACATTTCCTTCTTAAAAAATTACAGGAGTCCAACATCTATGCTCAAAACAAACCGTTTCGCATATAACAATCAAGATTTACTGCCATAAAACCCATCAGGTTTGCACAACAAACTCCAATGCTTATCTTTAAAATGCCTAGTTTTTAGAAATATGCTTGCATAAATCTGATGCCATGGCAACGGATTTGATAATTAAGATATAATCTTGAATGTAATGGCCTGCTAAACTATTTTAACCGTAAGAATGATCTGAGAAATGCCATACCCAATTCGCGTTTAACGAAACAATAATCATAGTGTTTTTATCTATATATTTTCTTTCGGCCTTTCATGAAATGACCTTGACCTTGCCACACTAGCGGTCAAAATCAATTGTAAAATGAATTTTTAATTACTAACATTTATTTTCTTTTGATAATACCAAGATTTAGTCCCATATCTTACACTGTGCCCACCATAAATCACGACTTTTAAAGTTTTCCTTTCTATTTTGAAGCGTTGACCTTTGACCTTTGACCTTGACCTTGAAAAGTGATAGAAAAATTCGCAGGAACCGTTTTTGAAAACTACTTGTCAAAACAAACATTTTGGTATATAACATTCCTGATTAACAAAAAGTGGACACGGGATTACATAAGCAACTCCACTAATAGCTAAAACAGACTCATTATTAGTGCTGCAGCGACGTTGGCATGATGTTGCTTCAACGTACAGTGATCGCTGGAGTCTATTTCTGCATGCCTAACGGAGTATTTGTATGTCAATTAAGCATCACAGCCTAGAAACCATTCCCAGCAGACACGTGACGCGTAATGACGTCCTACTGTCGCTGATGTGACGTCGTTACGTCGTATCAACGTTGGTACTACGTCATTATGACGTAATATGCCCGCTAGGAACGTTCAACTTTGTTTGGTCGTTGTGTTCCTGCCGGGATATTCGTTCGTATGGATACAAAGTATTGAAACCCCATTCCAAAGGGCATATAACGTTAAGAAATGCCGCTCCAACGTTAATGCAACGTCATCACTTTGGTATGTTGTTTGAACTAATTTCTACATATTTTGATTTTGTCGTAAGCTCTCACACACTATGAAGCCACAGGCAATAGTTTTAAGTAATTATATATCAGTTAAAATAAAAACAAACGTTGAAAAGAAGTCGAAAAATTATAATTTCTGAGCAAATGTCTGAGGAAAAACAGGTAACTGTCCGCTGTACGGTGACCTAGATTTCATTAGTCCATAAGCACTGAAGAGGCTCTGTTGTGGCAAGTACGGGTGTACTCCGTGACCATACAACATACCCGGTAGAAAAGGGGAAGTAAACGATGACATACTTCCTGTTGACGGAACTGTGGGACTGTTGACGTCAAGACCCGGATTTTGTTTCTTCCATTTTGTTCTTCTGTTCTGGAACCAGATTTTTATTTGTGTTTCAGTCAAATTCAAAGACAATGCCAAATTCAGTCTTTCACAAACAGATAAATATCGGGTAGATTTAAACTTATTTTCGAGTGCCACCAATTGTTCGTATGTAAAAGCTGTTCTCGCCCTCCTAGGCTTACAGCGACCAGTTTCCTCAGACTTTTGTCTGAGCTGTCCGTCTGTACAGTCATTTTCGTTGTCACATTCAAAGCTGTCACTTTCCATGTCTGATATTGACTGGTCCAACTCACATCGTGGGCTGCATGGTCTCTGCGAATCTTTATCCTCGCTAGATGACTCAGTTTCTGAAACAGACAAGGAAAACTAAAATAAACCTTTTACATACAATTCCTTTTAACTCTTAAAGAGCCAGTAATGAAAATGGTAGCATTTGCAAACAGTGCAGATCCTGATGAGGTGGCTCATAATGAGCCACCTCATCTAGATCTACATTGTTTGCCTTCTAGTTTTTGAATTTTCAATATGATATAGCTTAAATGAAACATGCTTATTTTGAAATTTTTGCAGACGTCAATTTTGTCGTCTGCTTTTTGGCGCTTGAAGGGTTAAGTATTGGGACAGATATGTCTGAGCAAACAGTGCAGAAACTGGTCAGAATGCAAAAGGACAGTGTGATCAGTCAGCACTATTTTAGCGAATCCGCCGTATGACAAAATCAACACCGTACAATGGTGTCTAGAAATCAAACGTTTCATTACATGTTTAGATAAATATATATATCTGATTTGTTACCATGTACCCTATTTTGCTGTATGAAGTCGCTAAATGTAAGACGCCTCCGTTCCGGAAAAAAGCTGAAAACATGATTGTCTCTTCATTTTCCAGAATATGTGTTTGAATTGTGTTTAAAATCTAAACACTTCTTAGACATGTTTAAATTAGACACATATAATGAAGTTAAACATGTTAAAAACTGGGCCAAAACGTGTTTGATTTCTAAACACAAGTTAACAGTGAAGTGGTTATAATGTCACACAGCAGACGACAAATTTTCGTATGCAAATTTTCAAAAATATTCGTCCAAGCTATAACGCATTGAGAATTCAAAGAATAAAGGGCAAAGAGTGCAGATTCAGATGAGCTGATTCATTATGAGCCGCTTCGTCTAGAGTTTTTCCATGTGCAAATTAAACAATTTTCATTTCCTGCTCTCTAAGGGCTCAGCTGTATTTATGTGCACGTCCTCTTTAAAACGAAGCGAATTCACGACAACCTGCGTAGAACCAAATGAGACGGTCATCTGAGTATGGTTTTATTTCACTGTTCTAAAATGGTACCTACAAAGAAATGTCAGTGTGATCCGGGGTATACGTTCCTGTTTATTTATCAACCTGGGGTCTCTGTCAATCACAGATGTCGCTTTGTTAATTGACCGTGACACAATGAAACTGATACCAATTAAACTGCTACTGTATACTGTGGAATCCAAGATTTTGGATAGTTTTCATTTTTATTGTCAGTGTAGTTACAACTCGTCTAGCAAACGCGCAGTTCCAATTAAAAAGTCAAGATTCTGCAAAAAGTTATCCAAACTATACCAATGCTATTCGAATCATATATATGTAAGGCATATTTAACACGGAATTAAATGACTTGGGAATAATTATTTGAGCCGCGACACGAGAAAACCAACAATGTGGTTGTGCACCCAGCGCAGACTCAAATCAGCCTGAGCATCCCCCAGTCTGATCAGAGTCTTCGCTGTCCGCACGGAGGTAGCTTAGGCCCTTCGCTACCCTTTAAGCGCTTAGTGAAGAGTCTGATCTTTCTGGGCGGATGCCCAGGCTGGTCTGAGTCTGCGCTGGGTGCACAACCACATTGTTGGTTTTCTCGTGTCGCGGCTCAATTTTGTTTGAGAAAAAAGCTGAAGTTTCCCTTGACAGAATTTCAGTTTGTAATGTCATTGAAAAAATGGCGGAGCATGGCATACACTGTTTGCTGTGCTCCGGAACCAGTGACGTTATATATCTGTTACCATAGCAACTAAGAGTTCATATTAATGTCTAAGTGATGTCATCATGAACTCATTCTGCCAAGGAAGTAAGCACAACAGTTGCTAATTCCATAGTAAGTATGGCAACAGATCTATGGCGTCCTCTCCCTTTAATGTTTATGTATAAATTTGATTATTTTTTTCAATTTTTTACACTGTAAAAATCGCGCTTAGCTATAAAATACAAGTGCTTACACGTTTAGGTGTAAACATGTTTAGGAATATGTCATATAGCTAAACATGTACGCCTTCTCTATTATTTTCCCGGACAAAGTCTGCTAAACACGTTCTATTCTGTAACGCGTTTCGGATGAATCCATTCTTTCTTTTCCCCCGTTGAAGAACGAGAAAAAGAGACGAAAATGTTGACAGAGGAAATTTTCAAAATAAAAGGTAGATATAACCAGTTTTGTACATGTTTAAATTCTAAACATAAACCTAAACATGTTGCAAATTGAACATGTTACGATTTAAACACAAAAAATCGGACTGCATTTTTTGCATTGATTCTAAACACATTTTTACAGTGTAGTTTGTGCACATTGTACATTGTTAAGTGGGCCTCAAGTAAGAGTATAGCTTGTAGCTAATTGTGTTACACACTGAAAATAAAGTCTTCATTATTATTAGTAGTAGTACTAGAAAGGAGCCTGTCACACAGCATATGCCATGCTCCTCTCGAATCATAAGTGAGATGCTACCTGAAATTGATACAATGGAAAAGTCTCTTTTACTGCTTCGAAGTAGACTAACTCAGTAATTGCCGGAGTTATCAATAACCATGCACCATATCGTAAGAAAACTACTCTCCATAACACTACCAGTTGTAACAGCATCTAAACACAACGCAGTTCAACCTTTACGTTTGGTAGGGAAGATTTGCATATATTGAGCCATATAGCTGGCAAAAAGTGGGGGGTGGGGGACATGTTTTAAAAAAGAAAAACGAATCGCTTCAGAAAAGTTCTCCATCGACTATACAGTATTTACAAACGCGTGACAATGAATCAGGCCCCATGCCTGTACGTTGTTTTTTACCAGTTTATTCCAGATTATGACATAGTATGGGGACTTTAAGAAGGCACTCTTCCTTGTTGGTTTATTAAGTCGCACTAGCCATCACATTAAAAAGCAATGTATATGTTTGTTTTTTTTTACTCTGGATCATGTTTGGTCTATCTGCCTTCATCAAATAAAGTGATTTGTCGCCTCAAATAAAAACAGTTTCTTTTTGAGAAACCATCCCGTAAGTTGTGGCTACATTATATTTACCTTCAGCGAGACATAATCATAAGGGTTTAATGGTGCATTTCATTTAAATTAGTTAGTAACATTGCTCCATTCTACACCTAAATTTAAAGTAAATTTTTGCCTGTTTGAAAGTGGAATTAAACGATGGTTTTATTGGGATATCAATGATTAGAGTCAATTAACTAAATGGAGAGGGCGGTTTAGGTGATAGGGATCACACACATATATATACCCCGTTTTGTGGTGGCTCATTCGTGTAAAATGATAACTGAACATATTGGGACACTGCAACTGAACAGAACACCACAAGACTTTATTCATGTAGGTACACATGTCAGGGCACACACAGGTGACATACGAGTTTTATACCGGTGGCATATGATATTTACGAAAAAATAGTTTTTCAGGTTCTCATAAATATTGTCAGCTGGTTGGTCAAAATCTCGTATAAGTCCACTACCGCAGTGCTCCAGATAAGATAACTTAGGGATAATTTTCCATATTTCTCCATAAAAACATATCTTGTGACCCGTCATTTGAGACAGTTCAAATGAAGGTCAAATATATGTTTTCGTTGAGAAATAAGACTCATCCTCAATACCCCTTCCTATATAGAGCCCCGACTACCGAAGTGGACATTTCTATTTCTGTCCGACTGACTGAGACGCGGACAAGTCCGATTGTCTGGAAAGCCAGGACGAATGACAAAGGGTGCAGACACTGCAGTCTGATCTGGGCATGTCCCCAATAAAGGGGTCTTGCGGTAAAATGACAATTAATGATAGTTAGTCCAGAAGATACCGTGTTGCTAAGGCGTATCTATACATCTTGAAAATTCCTTTATTTTTTTTTTTCAGGCAAACCTTGTTTTAAATCTATTGTTATTACCAAAAATCACACCCGGTTAGCTATGTTTTCAAGGATGTTACGAAATGAAATAGAGCTGTTACGAAACGAAAAAGAGTCATCGTTACCAAACGACCTGTTCATCAGGTCGTATGGTAACTATGACTTTTTCGTTTAGTAACAGCCCTTGTGTATACATAGTTAACCAGGGGTGAAAATGTAATCAATTTAATTTTCATGATATTTATTTGGTTCACCTAATTTTATTTATTATTTATTAACTGTTACCGTTTGCGAAGAGTGGTGAATAATAAGTTGCTAGAAAATCACGTAATACATTGGCAAGCTCATGCAAGTTTTGTGTTTGTGTGGATGGGTAGGGGGCGGGGCTGGGGCGTAGCACTATTGCTTCCAAGTTCCTGTAGTTATGATTGAATGCTGATGACTTCGCCGTTCTTGATGAGATAAATGGTATATGAAACTATACTATAACACCTCTGCTACTATTTTTTCTGCTAAAGAGCGACCTAAATTATTTGGGGCCTCACAGAGCTGCTGACGCAATGTCCTTGTTTGTGGCCTAAAACTAACAATAAAATTAATGCATAATTACTGAATTAATGCATACTCACCGAAATTGTGATACAAATCACAATGTACCGAAGTCTGTTTTTTTTTTTTTTTTTTTTTTTTTTTTTTTCATTTTTATCAGTTTATTTATGATTACATCTTTTCCAATTTAGTTTAGGAAAACACCAATGCGCACTTTGGAATCTGGCGTTCAAGCAGCAAATGTAGTCTGACTCATACTTTATCAGTTTTCTTAAATTTTATTGTATTTTATTAAAATAAAATTAACGAATTCCAAGGACACAAATTACCAAACAATTTATAAGAAAATCACTTTGTGCTTCCTTGAGTAAGTCTCCAAAATGTTAAATTACTTTTATTTCAACATTATTCTTAATATTTAGATATTGTCGACGCATTAATCTGAGTATGTTAATGTATAATAATGATTATATCATTTAATCTTAGTCATAGAAAACTTTATTTAAGGCGTTCACGGACAGAGCTTACCAGAGAAGCCTGCACAGTCTGGTCAAACAGGCGCAGTCTGCATGGAAAATGATACGACGTCTTTTTATGTAGCGAAATGCGCTGGCGCTGACCAGCCTGCGAGTGCGCAGGCTGGACTAGACAAGCGCATTTCGTGTATGTCTTAAAGGTGGGTTTTCTCATGTCAATGCCCGATTGTTAGTCATACCTGTTAGTCATACCCAAAATACGCCAATGTTTCATGATTACCACCATGAGTAACTCATGTAGAAATCCTAATTCATATCATAATAAAATAATTGGAATAAATCTTTCTCACTCTTTATTTTTCGTTTATTTTCTTATTCTCACGGACGAAAAGAACATTTTCATCGATGAAATAATTATAACAATTACATGCAACAATTAGTTAAATATTTATTCTAATAATCGATCATTTATCAATGTGGAAAAAATACGATTCCCACGATGTTTATCCAAATGAGTGAAAATTATTTGATTGACGTTTCCTAATAGCTATTTTACTTATTTCATCTGCATATTTAATGTTTTTGTTTTGTTTCGAACATTCGATTCCCATAACTGGTTCCCAGATATTTGTCATGTTTCAGCTCTCATTTTCAAAGATAACGGGTAACCAAATGTCAAAGCCCGCCACGTCAAAATTTGATACCGCTTCATCGTACGCGAGGAACTAATTGGCAAGTTCATGTTTGTATTACTGCGCCATGACGACCAATGAGTCGTGACGGTATGCTGACGTAAATTGACGTCGACAGGTGCCTGTAGTATTACCGTTATGTCAGAAATAGTTCTGCAACACTGAATCCGACAAGTAACGTTAAGCTATTACTGTTGTTTTGCTGCTTTTCGCTTGAAAAGCAGCGAGACAACATAAATAGCTTCGCGTTAAGAAGAAAGAAGAATAGGTTCTAATTGTTTCTTTCTTTTTTTTGTTTTAATGAGGGGTCAACCCTTGAAAGAAAGAAGTTGATTCTCTGTCATCACAAGCCATGGCTGCACATTCATTTTTGGTGACAATATAATAGCTGTTGATACTCAGTTGCGTACATTGTGTCATATTTTATCTCTCCTCAAAATACCGATTATGTTCTGGGTCGCAATTGATAAATGAAATGTTTACATATTAATGTGAAATAAAGAAGGAAAGTCCGACGTTTAGTATGATACGCTAATACCATTGGGAGACTTTACCCGTTTAAAGATGTTTATTTTTTCGACGAATTTCATCTCATTTATTTATTGCAGAACATGAACTTCCTACTGTTAAAAACTGTGCACATCTATCTGCGACACAATGATTTTCCACGGTCGAAACGAAACTATTTTGAGCTTCTCTCTCTCTCTCTCTTTACAGCAGGAAAGAGGGTCCATACTTCATACACAATGATGCTTTCTGCTTTCATGGCCATCACAGTGAAAATTCTCTGTTCAGTAAGTTGAGTACAGTAATTTAACACTGAGTGAAGTTAATTAAGAGAATTAAGAGCAGGCTGACAGAATAACATCAGCCCCTCATCAGAATCCCTTCATCCTTGATAGACAAATGACCTCATTAAGATAAGACAGGTCATCTGTGGCGGCAGAATAGAATACCTAAACGAAATATTGGGACATCTGAACCCAGTAATGCCTCACAGTTTGGACAGATCCATTTCCATTATAAGGAGTCTGACGGAGACTAGTCCTTTTTTATTCAGAAACTCTGGAATTTACAGCAAATATTGGAATATCTTTTAACGTTATCCTGAAAAAAAATGGAACAAGGGTTGGATAGAGCATTGATCGCCCGACTGTACGGAGACATCTGCAACAACTTTTATCTTTAGCAGTTTGTATGATCGAAATAGCAACCTTTGGAGTGAGGCTACGATTCAAGTTTATTTCAGTTGAAAAGTGGGAATTATTTCCACTGTATATAGTCAAATATATTAGATACGAATAAAATATATATATTAAGAAATAATGCTTTGTATTTTACTTAAGCTCTAGAAATGAATATACTTCGAAAATAATTCCAAAAGCATTTCTGTATTCAGAGGAATTGGTAAACTTTCATAGGGAAGCAATTCTACCACTTTCTTTTAGAATCTGCTCCTAGATTAAATGGCTTTTGTCGTCCACAGAAGCAAACAGGAAGACACATAAGATGTCCCCGGTGAAACAAATGGTGGGAAAACTAGGCGGTGTACTCATTATTCCTAGTGTCACGTGAAAGGGATACTTGCAAACTGAAAACTGAATGCGGCGTCTGAACAGGGTCTACACTAACGGCATACAATACTTTGCCTTAAAATAATAAAAACTAAACCAAACACCCCTTATTTGACGAATGGGCTCTTTGGTTGAACGGCTCTTTGAGACAGTATTTCAGTCTATATCGAGCCGACTCCCAGAGAGAGGGAGAAAGAGACATGATTGGGGAGAGAAAAATGTCCAACCAATCCCATCCGTAACTACTGGGGTGGATGGGTGGTGCGAGGGTGCTGTGCCGGTGTGCCCTACTGATTTGGATAATAGTGGGACAAGGTCCTACTGTGCTTGCAGTAGGTGCGGATGGGGGTTGTTTGGACATTTTCTCTCTCGTCTATTAATTGTCTCTTCTTCCCCCCTCTCTTTGGAAGACAGTCCGTTTAAGACTGAAATACTGTCTAAAACAACCAACCAACCACACCTACTGCAAGTACAGTACGCCCTTGCCCTACTATTATCCAAATTAGTAGGACGCCCCGGCACTGAAAGTACCCAGGTCGATCGCCCTACTACAACCACCCCGAGGGTCAATGGTATGAATTTCACGAAGGACAAACACGAAAAATTATTCTAGAATTATTACACACATGATATGCGGACATGTTCCATATGGGATTTCTACCAAAACATCAAAACACAATATTTTCTTTCGCGAATAAGAATTCTTTACTTAGTCATTTATTAATGGAAATGTCAGTCGAATTAGTCATTATTCCAATGCAAATACCAAATATATGGCGCCTCTCAATAACAAATAAAATAATATTTTAAGTTTGATCATCGATGGTACATGGACAGGCTTTGTGCCAGGAGGTGCAGCCATGGATTTAGTTTAGCTGAGCCTCTTGGAACCCATCGTTAGAGAATTGAAACAGCTCGTCTTAGATTTATTTTGCAGAGGGTACAGACTATTACTTTAACTAGCGCAAATATTTGTCCGATTGCATCAAATTTGATGGCTGCACTCTGAAACATTGATTTGTCTGAAAATCATGCATTTTCTTTTTCAAAGCTTTTTTTTTTTAAAAATAATTATCACGCATCTAAAATCCCACTTTAATTTCTTTTGGTCTATATTTCAAAAATTGAGATCTAATTAAAGACTTGTTGCAAATCCCTTGGCTAGACTAGCAGCATGCCATAGAAAAATGTAAAAAAAAAAAAAAAAAAATGTTTTTAAAGACTGGAGCCAGTCTAACAACTGGAGTGACATTTAACATGTAAAGTTGTCGAAAAATTACATGAGTGGCATGTAATTTTTCAACAACTTTACATGTAACATGTAAAGTTGTTGAAAAATTTCATACCACTATGATGTATGATCTGCTGCTGAATCAGAGAAACAAAACTTCAGATGGGGCCGCCAGTACTTCACCCGTGAAGTCATGTCAAGTGAACTCATCTCAGTTTGATAAAAGTATTCATCATATTAGGCATGTACGGTTTATTTATTTATTCTTATCATTTTCATGTAAATTATTATATGTTTTATGCCAACAGCGAAGACCCTGATCAGACGCCGCGTTTGCTCTATGTTTGCACTGTTTGTCAGTGTCCTGTTTATGAGACGTTGTGTTAATTGGTTAGGGTTGGTTGGTTGGTTGCTTTTTGGTTGAACGGCCTTTTTCAGTCTATATCGAGCCGTCTCCCAAAGAGAAGGAGACAGAACAAAGAGATAGGACATGACGGAGAGAGAGAGAGCAGCTCCCAACCGCACCTACTTCAAGCACAGATGGTCCTTGCCCGACCTTAACTCGGCCTAATGCCGAAAGTTTCACATCTTCACATCCAAATGGGTTAAGAAAATTAATAAAAGAATCACTTGTTTGATAGGCGGGGTAAATATACAGTTTTATTTAGAACGACTTATGGATCTTGAATTTATTCTAAAACATGCGACTAAAGAGAGAGACGACGTATAGATGTATATTGGTTCTCTGTATTATTAGAGGCCAAAATTAGTTGTGAGTGCAAATATTATATAAAACAAGTAAAATGTTTAAATAAGGAAGCAAATTATGGTTTTTAACAACTTTCAATGTAAAGATAGTTTTAATTCAACAGGAAAATGTTGTCACGATAAACTTATCGTTTTAATTATGAAAATAATTATAATTAAACAAATTGTGCTAAACTGATTATCCTATATATTTAATCAGTTCTTGCAGTTATTAAAAAAATAAACGAACAAGTTTGCTTATACTTTGAAACGCAGGCGTTGCTCAAATAGTACACTGATTCGACTGCTCCTGATCAAACTGCTTATGAGCAGTCGGATTTAGGTTAACACTGTTCTCGGTTTACCCTGTTTGTCCCAATGTTTAGAATATTTACAATATCAATAATTGTTCACATCAAACAACAATTATGAAACAGGATAATACATAGATCAAACTCACTAACCATTAATGATATTACTTATTCTTTGTCAACGACTTTTAATTGTTCCTACCGTACTCTTATTAATAATAAAAATACCGTAATCATGGCATATTGCTAAACTTTGTAAAACACGCCAACTTTAAAATTTACGAAACATAAGCGTGCAAATGAAAACCACAATATAAAATAGATCTGTAGGCCCTACACAAAGATAGCATTCGATGATCATTTTTGTTGATCATTGCTCTAGATAAGAGGGGTATTTGATGATTTTCTTTATTTCTTGTTGAAACCACATGTTCTGACCCCTCATCTGAACCGTCTCGTCGAGACGGTTCATATGAGGGGTCACAACCTATGTTTTTATCCAGAGTTAACAAAAATTATCCCTAATTATCACCAAATACTCCCTCTTAACTAAGGCTCTGGTTGATTTTCTAGTTCTCGTAAACGAGTCCTTCCGGCACATGTTGTTTCACCTCATAAGAACCACTGCGCAACGTACGTTATAACCGCCTGTTAGAACCGTTTCTTTGGATATGCACACCAAATATTTAATGGGTACTTTTCAACTTTTGGAATATCAGCTCTGGGAGACAATATTTCAGTTTAATATATCAAGCCGTCTCCTAGAGACAGAGAGATTGAAAAGGAATACAGAAAAAGCCAAACGAAACCCATCCCGCACCTGCTGCAAGCACAGCCGGCCTTGCCCTACTATAATCCAAACTAGTAGGAAACCCCGGCACTGTAGGTTATACGAATCATCAAAAACAAAACCACAATATGTCGTTGCAATTTCGTCTTTTTAATGGCTTGAAACAAATAGAAGTTCCTCGAGTTGTTCATAAAACATGTTAAAAATTATTCCGTTCAGTATGACCGTTCCCTGAGAAAGCCTAACTGTGGTAAAAATACAGCGTACAAAGAGAAGGAACCCATTTGCTATCTCGCTTTTCTTTATATGCCACCGCTAACGGGGAGCCAGAAAAAGAGGGCCCGATGAACGCATAGCAAACGAAATGCAAAAGTAAAATTCTTTTCGGGGAGAGCAATACGAATGTGAAATTATAACGTTACAAACCTTTTTTCTCTTCTCGTTCTAAATTTGATTTGGAATAATCTTGAACCATATCGTCTCTCAACCAAGGGTGCCACACCGGCGTCCGATTACCACTACAGCTGATAAATTTCTGTGGGTCTAAAATATCATTTACTGAAAATGAAGTCTTTTTAATAGCTAACAGTTTTTCCTCATTTTCTGAACTTTCCTTCGCCAGTGTTTTGTCATTTGGAGTTGTTTTATCAGTATTGTTTCTATTATTTCTGTTTTGTTGATAAGAACTGTCATTTGAAGATTCATCGTCTAGTCTATTGTCCTCCGAATTTGAGTCTTGTAAATTCACTTTCGCACTGCTATAATCATCCATTTGCGATTTTCGTTTTCTAGAATCACTTGTAAGTGAAATGGACGTCACTTTTTCAGAAACTCTGCTGTCTGTGTAGTTAATTAAATATTTGTCGTCTGGCCCGGCGTTCGAAATACCACGTGACATACTGTCTTCTGCTCCAAACTTTTCAGGACGATATGCAGTAACTGATACCGACATATTTTCACAGACGTTTCAAATAGATTTAGATATATCAACGATATTATTCCCTTTCTTTTTTATTGCTCTACAGTGTTGTAATATCTCGCACTGTCCAAGTGAATATAAAATCCATATTCAAAAGATCCTTAAAACCAGTAGCTCCTTTTCTATCATCTTCGATTATGACCCTATTCACTTTCGATACTAGATAATGTAAGTCGATAATATAATGATTATTGTTAAGTGTTTTCGGGTTATTCTTTTTACCCTGCCCATTATGCCTTGTGTGTATTGCTCCGCGCATGCTCCAGCTGCCGAAGCGCTATTGGCTACTAGGCGGAGACTAGTTCAACCAATAAGAAAATTCACTAGCCGACTCTGAACGGCAAGAAACAGTATTGTATCTTGTTTGCATTAGGGATAGTGTATATGTCGGTAAATGTTTTCATAAGTACCGAATTAATCTTTTTGTCGGAAGCCTTCACTGAATAATGGTAAAACAAGTATTAACCGTTAAATAAATAAACGTTTTGATTTCCTTCTTCAAAATACTTAATTTGAAAACAAATTTAGATTAATTCTGGTAATCGAAAAAACTATAACAAAATCGTTAAAATAATTTGAAAATAGATTAACACGCTTATATAAATTCAAACATAATACACAACAAATATTAGAAAGTGTATTGCGGCTGTTAAAAGAAAATAGTTCCTTTTATTAAATCTAGCCTACAAAAATATGGCTTGATTAGTAGGGAATTTATATTGTATTCTTACGCAATGGTGAAACTCTTGTCTCTTGATCTAATTATATATTATTATAAGAAGATTATCTCTTTACCTATGACCGAAGGAAATGAAGTATGCCAGTGCAGGAAAAAAATTGTGTTCTTGATTTATACCGACATACCAGTAGCACAGTTAAAATTGCTTCAAATGATCTTTTTTCATATTTTTTTTTATCTCTCCCTCCTTGTCAAATACTCATTTCCTAATGATGTATTCGTCTAATTTCCAATATGGATGAATCGATTTCTTATATTAAATGATAAGGCAGTTTAAAAAACAAACAAACAAAAGAAAACATATCGATACGTATACCATTTATTTAATTACATTTAATTTATTCTATTTCCAGCTCTTGAAAATTTCATAAAGATGGGGAAATCCTTGTTACACTTTATAAAACTGTCAAGGAATATATTTCCACATGCTCGGACGGAAAAGAGATGTCCGCTCTGAATGATGCCGCCTATGAAATTCTAAAAAAGTTTAAAACGGTTTTTTTAAAGCATATAAAAAAGCGTTACCTTTTCATACAAGTCTAGGAATTATCGGATACAAACCAAAGGGTTAAAACATGCATCATTTTCAAGAAGCCTGTGTGCATTAAAATAATATAGAGTCTATATGACCAGTTCAAATTAAAAAAAAAAAACACACAAAAAACAAACAAACAAAAACAAACAAAAAATAAACAACAACAAAAAAACATTTTTATATTTGAAAATCACAAGCCTTTCTTTTACCGTAAATATTTTACACGTAGTTGTTTAAAACATAAATATATATAGTTTTGAAACATATTGGCGTCCTTGTGTGGATTAACGACTTATCGCTGACAAATACAACGCTACAAAGTTTGGTTTCCAAAAAAAAAAAAAAAAAAAAAGGAAAAAAAAAAGATCCAATGTCGCACCTACTGTTGGTACAGCTGGTCCCTGTCTTGGCTAACATGCCTAGGCCAATATCTTCCGAAAGTTACATACTAGCATCTGATGGGTACTAGATCTAAATGATATAATTAAGTTGTATGTTTTTCTGCCTGTATGTTTTTCTGCCATATTTGCAAAGGAGAACAGCTTTTGTGACTTCCTGTTTGCTTCCCTGGCCTTCCAAAAAGGGATCAAATTTTAATTGAAAGAACTGCTCCTACCTTAGCAAATTCTTTCTTCGAGGACGATTCGCACTGAAAAGAGAGGCGAACTTGAAAATGGCTGAGTTGGTTCCCCTGTAAGTGAACCCTTTTAGCATAACTTGCCCAAATGATAGAATATCCCATTAATGCCCAGTGGACTCTTCTATCTCCATATATTGGATGAGTCCATTTGTCATTTAAGGGATGTAAGGTTTATTCTATTTTTAGAATTTAATGTTTTATTTTAAGGAAAAATGCCCATCTGTCTTATGCAAAAAGTGTAGACCCTGATTAGACGCCGCGTTTTGCGGCGTCTGATCTGTGTCTGCACTGTTTGCCTATGTCCCATTTTAAATTGGTTAAAAGAATATAACGAATAGCGCAAACCAAACAGGATGACACAGAGGCGATAAGCACATGACTGTCCCAGTGGCATCAAATTACTGCTGTATTTGTAAGGTTATTGTTTGGTGTTGTTTTCTCTCCATATCTTTCCCATACATATTGTCACCATATTGGCAAAAGCATAAGATCCTGCGAATTTTACTGTATTTGGCATTGCTATTTCTATGACAATAATGATAATAATAACGACTTATCTTGAGTAGGTGTTGTCATTTATTTTCTGCCATTTTTCAAAGGGAAACCGTTTTGACTTCCTATTTGATTCACTGGACTACATTCCCTTCCAAAGTGGGATATACACTTTAAAGACAAGACTTTGCTCCAAGGGAAGAACGTTCTCTTTTCAATAAGTGTTGACCCCCAGAAAAGATAGGCAAAAAAGAAAAAAAAAAGAAAACGACAGAGTTCTTCAATTTAAAGTGCACCCATCTGCTTAAACGGCATCATTATTTTCTCTATGAACCCCTCATACTGAAATAATGCTGAAGCTTTATCCCAATCTTTTTGACAGAGACAAATCCGTTTACCTCATGATAACTCAGTGGGGTTGCGCTGGCCTGCTGACCTAGCGGTCCCGGGTCTGATGCCCGCTGGAGGCGAAAATGTTTTCTACCGTGAACAGGGTTCCATTGCACACAGTCTTACGATATCACTTTCCCGTCGCCCTGATATAACTGGAACACTTGAGAAGGATGTAAAATCGCAAGTCATCCATTCAGCCATCGTACTCTCTAGGATCATACATTTTGCTTACTCCAAAAGTATTGGGTGTGAATTCCAGGCTGAGGTTCTACGCTTCAGATTACCTTATAGATATAAACATGTAGAATCATCTCAGTTATTAGTGTCGAGTCGGCTATCTTCGGACAGCGCGTAAATTCGGAATACCATCGCAAACACTGAAAATCCAGATGAGAGGGCTCATACTGAGCCGTCTCATCAGGATTTTCAAGTATGAACCGTCTCATCTGGATTTTCACCGTTTGCCCAGTTAATTTTATTTTAATTCCAAACAACAGACATATAAAGGAAACAATGTCACTGTCCGAATTTACCAGCTGTCCGAATTTATCCGACTTGACCCTACCTTTCGTTGTCCAAAAATAACCAAAAAGTTTAATTCTACTATTTGGGCATGCACAGTTACCATACTCTATGGTTTCTATATTCCTAAAGACGGGGTTTCTCAAGAAACTAATAGATTATTTCGCTCCATTATGTACCAGTGTCGTGGCACACACAAGATAAACGCCTTCATTTTCACTTTTAAGATGATAATCTCCTTCTGTTTTAAAACAAATTATATCCCTATGATTTATTTCTACCGTAATAATGCTAAGAATTCGATCATATTTAAAGATTATCCAACTAAATCAAGTACTGGAATTACTATAGGGTCGTCTATAGTCTGGCTACAGACCCTATGTTCAATATATCCCCTGAAAAGGAACATAGAATCTGACCAGCAGAGTAATATACAGATTAGTCTGGAGCCAGGCTAGCTAAGTCCGTTTAGGCATTGCAATTAGTTTGAACAAAAACGGGATGCAAATCACATAAATGAGCCACGACTTGAGAAAACCAACAAAGTGGTTGTGCGACCAGCGCAGACTCAGATCAGTCTGGGCATCCGCCCAGTCTGATCAGAGTCTTCGATGTCCGCATGGAGGTAGCTGAGACCCTTGGCTACCCTTTAAGCGCTTAGCGAAGAGTTTGAGCAGACTGGGCGGCTGCCCAGGCAGATCTGAGTCTACACTGGGTGCACGACCACTTTGTTGGCTTTCTCGTGTCGCGGCTCAAATTTTTATTGTTATTAACATCGCTGTAATATTGTAGATTGTGTGCGTTTGATGTAATAAAATCTCGAATATGCATCACACATTTTAAGTAATAATCATTAAACTTTACAAAAAGAAGAATTGTTTTGCTTAATGCTGCGCGCGCAACAAATTTTTGCCGGTTAAGTGACGATTGCGTCACTTGTTCCTGATACACTTAAAGCCCATATAGTCCAGTAAGCATCTAAAACATAACTGAACCGCGACACGACTAAACCAACAAAGTTGCATGTGCGTCCAGCGAAGACTCAGATCAGCCTGGGCAGCCATCCAGTCCGATAAGAGTCTTTGCTGTCGGCATGGAGGTAGCTTAGACCCTTAGCTATCATTTAAGCGCAAAGCAAAGACTCTGATCAGACTGCCTAAGCTATCCCAAGGCCGACAGCCATGACTGATCAGACTTGGCGGATGCCCAGACTGATCTGAGTCTTGGAGTGGATCACATTCCACTTAGAGCGTTTTATCGTGTCGTGGTGATTATTTTATAATATGCATATACAGATAATAAATACAAATGTATCGGTTGTATCACCACTTTGATGACACTATGTTGGAAGAGATGTGCATACAACTAAAAAATCTAGGAGGACAGATTTTTGAAAACTGAAAAAATCTATGGAAAGCCATGACTGTCTTAAGGTCAGCATCTGCAAGTTTGTAGATGCATCGGGTAGAATATTTGATCGAATTCATAATTTACATGATCAGATTAATAAATCATTAGGTAGGGGAGTCATAATATATGGTGCAGACAACAAACTGCTGTATGCATTGGTTATAATATTTGGTCGGAAAAGCATATCATTCAATCAGTTGCATACAGCAATTGGTGTTGGTGTCATAGTACTGGACGCAGGAGACATATTATTGTGTGTGCAAGTTACAGTATTTGGTTAAAATAGCAAAGTATTTGGTTCATTCGCCATACCACTGTATGCAATGAATATAACATTTGGTCGGCAGAGCATATTAAATCAGTTGCATACTGCAATTGGTGTTAATGCCATAAGACTTGACGCATGATACAAATTATAATGTGTACAAGTTATAGTATTTGATTCATTTGCCATACCACTCTGTGTAATGAATATAATATTTGGTCGGCATAGCATACTATTCAATAAGTCGCATGCGGCAATTGATCTTGGTGGCATAATACTGGACGCAGGAGACAAGTTATTGTATGTACAAGTTATAGTATTTGGTTTAAACAACAAAGTATTTGATTCATTCGCCATATCACACAGTCAACTGCATACATCTATTGGTGTTTGTGTCATGATACTACCCGCAACAGACAATCTACTTTGTGGTATAATCATAATATTTGATTTAAATACCATATTATTTGATTCGTTTGTCATATCACTGAATGTACTGACAAAAATATACAAGTAGAAGAGCGGTTTATTTGGTGTTCAAGAATTATCACTTAATGTGGTCACCATATTAGTCTATCTTTTCAGTGTAATAGTCAACCGTAATGTCATGATATATGATCGATTCGTCATATTAGCAAAAACCATAATGGAACTAAAAGCCGGGAACAATTAAAACCCGGTCCCGCAATCCGGTATCTCTATTTTAGGGCTTTTCAGATCCATTTTTGTACTATTTTGGAGCCACTCAGATTATGCAGAGGCAACATGAGTCATGAACCAATCGTAAACTTTGTTTTACTTACGGAAAGCCCGTGAGTCGGTCAACTCGCATTTAAAGGGGGTAGGGGGGTGGGAGGGGGAGGGAGGCGAACAGATATCAAAGGAAAACAATTAAACTTAGAGTCCACAGGATGATGTGTCTCGTCCGTCAACACGTTCTAGGGTAGGGTCGGGTAGGGTAGGGTATGGATAGGTAGGCTAGGGTAGGGGTAGGGATAAGGTAGAGTAGGGCAGGGTAGGGTCAGGTCGTTTCGTGCCGATTTCAGGGATGGGTCGTTTCGGCCCAATAAGGGCGGAGGGGAGATGTCGTTTAGGCTTAATTTAAAATGTGGGGCGCTTCGGCCCGATTTTTTGGGTGAATCATATCGGCCGAATATTCTGGACGACAGGTTTTCAAAGGAAAAAAACGGATATCAAAGGAAAACAATTTAACAAAGAGTCCACAGGATGATATGTCTCGCCTGTAAACATGTTCAGGGGTAGGGTAGGGTAGGGCTGGGTTGGGTAGGTCGGACCGTGTAGGGTAGGATGAGGTGGGGTAGGGTAGGGTAGGGTAGGACCCTATTTCAATACAAAATGGCAAGGTAGACACAGGCTAGGGCAGGGTAGGTTGGAAGACACAGGGTAGGATAGGGCATGTTAGTACGTTGGGGTCGGTAGACACAGGGTAGGGTAGGGCAGTTTGGGGTAGGTACTGGAAGGTAGACTCAGGTTATAGTATGTAGAGTAGGGTAGGTAGGTAGACATAGAATGACTTAAGGCAATTTAGGTAGGTTGACACCGGGAAGGGTAGGGAATGGTTAGACACAGGGTAGGGATTGCAGGGCAGAGGCAGTCCACAGGATATGTCTCCCCTCTCACCACGTTCTTGGGTGGGGTGGGGTGGGGTGGGGTAGGGTGGGGTGGGGTGGGGTAGATATAACGCGATTTGTACCTACCTAAATTCTCATACGCTACCCCTTGTGTACCTTCCTACCCTACTCTACCCTACCCTACTCTTCCAGTACCTACCACATCCGGCCCTACCCTACTCTGTGCCTACCAACCCTAACATGCCCTATCCTACCCTGTGTCTTCCAACCTACCCTACCCTACCCTGTGTCTACCTTGCCATTTTGTATTTTAATTGGGTCCTACCCTACCCTACCAAACCATACACTAGCCTACCCAACCTTGCCCTTCCCTACCCCTACCATACTCTACCCTTGAATATGTTGACAGGCGAGACACATCATCCTGTGGATTCTAAGTTTAATTGTTTTCCTTTGATATCTGTGGTTTTTTTTTTCATTTGAATGCCGAGTTGTCCAAAATATGCCATCGTTAGCAAAGATTTTTTTATCAGATATTGTTGATACAAGTCTTCGTATTTATAACGCAGAAAGTCTAGGAAAAGGTTGTTTTTAATAATCCTACAGCTCCGATAAAAATCTCTGATGGTGGGTTTTGAGCACGGGCGCGGGTGCGGATGGTGGATTTCATCCCCGATAACGGAAATCGCCGATTCATGGTACCGGACATTGCCGAATGTCGTTGCTGCTGCTATGACATTTGCACATATTATTATGGCTCTCGCACAGGATATGTTGAGCTGATCCAATGCTGCAAGATATTCAAAAAATATTATAATGAACCCAAATGATGATGCAATGAAGCAAATAAATGTTATGTTATTTGCAATCACTACTTTACAGTTACCATCCTGTAATATGTACTGCTGAACCTGGTATCTAGTAAATGCATCCCGTGTTCTATCTATTTCATGCATTGGTATATTTGGAGCACCAAGTAAAAGTACCTGTTCCTGACTTTGTTTCATTAAGGCGCAGAATAATGTAGGTTTCATGCACTACTGATATATAGAATGGACACACACATCTGTTAGCTTCAGCCAATATCATAATGCCAGCATTTATTGTCTTGCTGAATTGGTATAGGAAGATCCTTATGGAGCCAAACATTCTAGCATCCACCGTAAATATTCTGTCAGCTGATCAGTTATTATGGTAACAACACCCACTTTCTTGTAAATTATATCTAATATTATAGCAATTGCACATCATAATATGCCAGTCACATTCATTATTATGACATCAGCATCCAGTGACATGGAAAGCCAACGTAATATAATGCTATCCGAACCAACTATTATGGCACCAGCATCCTATGTCCATAACGTCAATATATTAAAATGCTTTACTAGTCAAATATTATGACGCCTGCACAAAGTATTATGACACCAGAATCCGCTGTCTTGTAAAGCGGATCTATCAAAATGCTTTACTGGTCAAATATTATGACGCCTGCACAAAGTATTATGACACCAGAGTCCGTCGTCTTGTAAAGTGAGTCTAATGAAATGTTGTTCACGTCAAATATTATTGTTATTGCCGCCAGCAATTTGGAATTATGCACCTTAAGACAGCTGTAGCTTTCCATAAAAATCTGTCTCCAGCATAGTTTGTTTTCTGGTTCTGCATTGAGCAATGGAATATCAACAAAAGCGACAGGCGATACAATGGATGGGGTCTGTTTGCGAAAACGTCAACATTTAGCGTCTAGATGGGAGTGGAACTGTGCGTTTACCAGGCGTGAAGAACAATATGAAAATATTCCATTAAAACAAAAATGAGCATTGGTTTAATCTTTATTTGATTCTGCATAAACCGCGAACGCACCGACATGTGTGTAGATTCATTACTGAATGGAAAAAATGAATGCTCATTAGCAATTTCTGAAGATGAAACAAATTCTCTGTATTTATCCAACTGTTTAATATCACTCCGATGTTTAGGTAACTTCTTAAAGTAGCCTCTCGAATTAAGAACTTGCTGACAGCTTCGGACAATTAATTCTATAATCGTTCGCTCATCTTGGGCATTAAGATTTTGGCGGAGAAATACCACTGGGCCAGTTTCATGCGTTTCATCTAGCTTCTATTATAGAGATTGCGTGGGTATGCAAGTTAATGGGCAATCATTTCGCTCAGTATCAGTTTGAGCTTTCTGAAAACAAGGGCAAGGAAGGAACGATATATATAAAGTAATGGTGTAGTTGTAATGCAGTTTCACTGTTTCACAAGCTGCAACACAGCAAAACGTGACTCTTGCACATAGCCGTGTTTTATGCTTTTGATTGTTGTAGCGTTGTGTTTATTACTGTATGTACAAGACAATTGCATAACATTTAGGCGTTGTCAGCCAGTTTAGTTTCATAGTTTCCCCGCCAAGGGGCTTATGGTGTTCGTTTTTGTTCTTATGTCCCGTGACGATAGTCAGGGGGCATTATGTTTTACTCTTGTCCGTCTGTTTGTCCGTCCGTTTGTCCGTCCCCACAATTAAGTTTGTATAATCAACTCCTCCCACAGTTTTTAAGCAATCAACCTGAAACTTTGCACAGTTATTGCATACATACTGAAAATGTGCATCTGCCTTTTTGAAAAGAAAAAAAAATCATTTTTGATAAAATCACGACTTTTTCATACGAGGGGCGTTTAGAAAGTGTTGGTCCTGGTACCCACCATAAAGACAGAACTTCTGATAGCAAACACACATAAAGCTCTGATATGCCTGACAAATCTGCAAACATGGTGTATTTTAAACTTCTTTGAAAGGGCACTGCGAATTTTTACTTAAGTAGCCCGTAATTCATATATAAGCAGTCTTTGATTTTTTTTTTCTTTGCTGCTTATAGACAATGCCCAGGCAACAGTGTCCTGTAAATATAGCGGAAATCATATTTAATCTAGGTTTCATACTGTCCCGTGAATATGAATTTTCCGTATTTAATGTAGTGCCTTTCTACTAAAGTTATAATGATTTTGTAATGAAAATAAGTGTGCTTGTCAGCTAGAACATTTAATGAGGCAGCGAGAATCTGTCAATAAATTAAAGTTAATGCAAAAAATGAAGCCTTTACAATCTTTCAAAAATGACGTTGACCTCGATTTCAATAATGTCTTAAAGCTGCATATTGCTTTGCAAACAATAAATCGATAACAGTTGCCACCCTTCTAACTTTTGTATGAATATTGTAGGCAACGACGGACAAGCAGTTTAGAAAGATTAATGATATTTGACTTGAATGCCTAACACTGAAAAGATTTTACATATGAAATTAGCCTAGTGGTTTGACTGAGGCCAAACAAAATGCGTTGTAAGTCAATAAGAAAAAGAGTATTTGTATAATGTTTGATATCATTGTAAAGACAAAATGTAATGCTTTTAGTACATGCATAGCATTTGTACCCAGCATGCCCCTGAATAAAGTTATGAAGCCATTTGTTAAACTTTCGGAACGCCCCTAGTACTTAGTAATTTTTCGGGTTCTTGCTAATACAGGGTGTCAAGTTTGTATAATCAACTCCTCCCACAGGTTTTAAGCAGTCGCTGAAACTTTGCACAATTGTTGCATACATATTGAAGATATGCGCCTGCTTTTTTGAAAAGAAATTATTTTTGACAAAATGTTATAAAGTTATAACATTTTGCGTTCCTGTAATTGTTATAACATTTTGTATTGTTATTACATTTTGCTGGGTGAAGAAATTTACAATATTTTGTGTGTTTATTAGTTTTGAGATTCCACGCGAAATGTTATAAAGTTATAACATTTTGCTTTGCTATTACTTTTATAACATTTTGCGTTTTTATAACATTTTGCGGGATGAGTGAGCTCTGTGAGTTCCAGACAATTCACGATATACATGTATATAGTCTTCCTTCCTGCAGCCATTTTTCCGGAGGGAAATGGTAGGACTACTCTCTTACAACTTCTTCTGAAAGTATACCCATTCACCTTAAAGTTTACGCATGACTTTCTCCTGATTAAGGACATATTATCAGTCCCAAGAGTGTCGTTTTCGGTTGTATCTGTATCGCGGTATTTCCAGCATCATTACAGATAGTAACTAATTACATGATTATTAGCATTGCCAGTTTAATTCAAAGACCCAATGGTAATAAAGGTACTAAATGAGTGGAAAAGTGTTTGAAGTTGGTCGGAGGTGGTATATAGCGTGAAAACACTTGTATAAACAGATCATTGAATGGTATCAGTTTAATGATTTAGTTGTAAGTACATGTAGCTGTCCAAATTCAGGAGCAGACTGGCTTCAGTCTAGTAAATCATATCGTAATAAAATGATACAAAATTTTATAAAGTATAGGTTTACATCAGCTGATAGCTGTGAGAGACCGCAATATTCACAGAACGCATTTTTCACATGTGTATGACGAATACGGTTGTATTCTTCACATTTTGCCAGTGTGATAAATGCGTTTGGATTTTATTGCGATTTTTAATAGAAACGCATTTTTCACAGTTACGGCAAGGGAAGCTTGAAAATGACTGATTTGTTAGTTTACAACTACAACTATGAGTTTGAGACCCAACTGCACTGAGCCTTCGGCTCTTAGGGAGTAGAAAAAGCAGTCCTTGCTGTCCGTAGTCCGTCGCCTGACGTCGTCTGTCAACATCTTCGAGCCATTATTATATCTCTTAAGCGTCTGGGTCAATCTCAACCAAAGAGATAACTAAGACAGGCATTAAATCTTAGACAAACTGACAACTGTTCAGATCCGACCGATGATTTCGAAAATATGTATCCCCACGATTGCCGATAAAGTCTACTATTACATGTATGATTGACCTTATGACAAGTCTAACACCTTCCTTTTCTTTGACTTTATTATTATTTACTGGTAAATTCCTTTACAAAAGGGAAGATAAATCATGCAATACTGCTTGAATATTTTTAAACCTTCATCTATTTTCCGGGTCAAAACACTAGAGTTTGACTTAGACATGATATCCCATTCGACCAGGGTTTGATTTTGTTTTGGTCTAGCTGTGATCTCAGAGAATACCGGGAAAAGCATTTGAAGTTTATTCTTAATTACATCCCATATTTTATTACCTGGTTCCTCCCTGGTGAAAACAGAACTGTGTCCCCAGTTTCGAAATAATTTGTGAGAACATGTTGATTTTGGCTCATTCGTTTGTCCGTCCATTCGTGATGCTCTATATTAGTACCAAGTTCCCTCAAACTACCTTTTAAAGTTATGAAGTGGAAACGATTTGTGACGGACAGAAAGGTAGACAACTATGGGAAAACGATATGTCTTCCCTCCTATTTCTATCCAGATAAAGATCCCCCCGGTGAAACCATATACCAACACGCAACTGAATATATCAATACCTTTAACCAGCATATAGTCTAATAGGGGACTGTTACGAAGAAGCTACCTCCCAAACTTTTGTATTGGAAATGCCTAATATTGCACAATAATGCCACAAGGTCTCCTCCCGATGGATTATGGCACCGCCCAACAGTCAGTACTAAAAGCTGTGCACTACAGCCTACGTCAGCAGCATACATGTGAATTAAAACAATTAAGGTAAAGGTTTTCCATATTTTTGTGGCCGTAGGGACAGTAGTTGTTTGAGCCTACAGTCTCTTAGGCACAGGTTATGAAAGAGGGAGCCTATCCCTTTCCTTTCCTAGCCTTTACCCTTCCCTGATTCGAACAAGTATCCATTTACTGCTGGGAAGACAGAGTCAGTTTTTCAGTCATTGAGTCGGCGGGCGACTGGAACCTACGACCTTCTGCGCAGAAGAGCAGAGCAGATTTCTTGTCTTCTTTTTTGTTTACTGTACCGTTTTTCCGTCCACTATAACTTACATAATTTCAGGGTAATAAATATGTCAAGAAGTGAAAATTGCGATTTTGTGTTGCATGCCTTTGGAAAATTACGTTTTCGTGGTACATATAGAACGCAAATTTCACAGATATGTGAAGAATGCGTTCGAATTCTGTGGAAAATGCGACCGGATTTGTCGCACGTGTGAAAAATGCGAACGCATTTGTCACACATGTGAAAAATGCGTTCTGTGAAAATTGCGGTCTCACATAGCTGACTTCAATGATGCCCTGTCTGACCATGTCTTGTTATAACAGATAAAAATATGATTTTTCCCGTTCTACTGACTAACAATTATTTCTGGAGCCAGTCTGTAACACTGTGCTGAAAAAAGAAATAGTTTTAAGACAAAAGGGTCATAAGGCCCTAAATCTCAAATCTAAGTCAAAAGTCTCTGAATCGCTAACATGATTCAAAAGGTCAAATGTCAAATTATGGTCATCATTTGTAGAAGCTTGATATGAATCCCGAATGCTTAAGTTTGATATGGCTATTTGGTTCAGTAGAAGAATTCTTAAGAGTTTCACTGTATATTGGTACGATGACCATCTTGGTCATGCGAACACAGACACTGAAACATACTTTCACTCACACCCGTAATCCATGGAGGCGCTATGTGAACTTTTGCTTCAATTGGCCTTGCAGAAAAACATGACTGAAGTTGAATACCCCTGGTCAGAAGGCCAAAGAATGACCTTGAACTGAGATGCACGACAATCTTCATATACTCATTGGGTTGACTGTATATACAAACGTCTTCAACAATTTCCTAGAAATCCTATGTTAGTGCATTAGCAAAAGGAAACAAATTTGACCTTGTCATCAAAGGGCCAAAGGTAGCTTAGATCATTTGAACAAAGTTATTAGTATTTGCATACCCGACGCTGTATACCTAGTTTCAAGGCCACCCACGCTATAGGACCCTGACCTTATGCAATGTATTTTTCGAGCAAACATGGCGGACACTTTCAACACGCCGGGAGTGGCCTCTCCGAACGAAGGTAAATTTGAAAGCTTTATGTCTCATTTAGATAGTCATACTCATTTAGGTTTTAAAAAATAAGTTATTTTTCCTATCTGACGTCTTGATTTAACTAAGACTGGCTAGATTGTTGCATTTTAGTTTCGAGTTGCATAAACAAGCGCTTTGCTCACCATTTTTATCGACGGCATATTTTATAAAAAATATAAAAACAGCAAACTAAAAATATTGATCAGGTTATTCATTACATGGGCTAATAAGATATTCAAGACAAAAGATGCTTTCTATAAATTTGGTCGAAAAGAGATGTTTACTTACGAGAAAAACAACATTTTAGTCCACTGTACACAATCAAATTGTTCCGCAGCCCTGGTCAGTAATTTCGAGCAGGGTCACATTCCATTGAACGGGTATTCTGAGTAATAAAGGAGTGATTTTGTGATGAAAATTTTGAACGGGTATTCTGAGCTAGGGCAATCGGAGAGAATGCACTTTCTTTTAGCAAAAAAAAAAACAACAACAAAAAAACAATAACATCACTATGCGAATAGTAGAGCAGACGGAGCCCCAAAAGTGCTCTCCTTAAGGACTTTACTGGTAAGGTTCTGCAAACATCAAGTGTTATATACCAAATTGTTTGTCAGCATGTCTAGTGTATGGATCCGGCTGATGACATCGCCGCAGCTGAGTACTAACAGAGTTATGGCCCTTGAAACTTACGTGCCCATAAACAGCAAAATTACACAATTTTTGTCGGTGTACGTCAAAAATGTACATTTATTTCAACTAAAGACAAGTGTTTGTCATTTTCCAGTTGTACATTCGGCAAACAAATGGAATGAGCTAAACATAGAAGCTATTAACGAATATGGCTTTTGAACAGTGTTTGTCCGTGCGTCTGTTTGTTAATTACCGTTGATTACCAAAGGTTGACAATTTTCGACAACAATATTAGAATTTGTCTGTTTTATTACCATGACAATAAATATGTCAAGTCTTATGCAGAAACTAATTTACAAGGTATTTCATTATTGAATTAATTATCTAGATATATTTCAACACGTACAAAAGGTCAAGGTCACTATCAAACAGAAAACGTACATAAATGATGAAAATCTACTTAAATTACTACTTTAAGACCAGTTACATGGGCTAAATATTTGGAAAACAGTATATATGTGTAACTTCTATTAACTCGTACTCATTTAGATAATATGTGCTCTATATATTTATTTTTCCATCCGTCCGTACGTCGGTTTGTCAATAGCATGTGTTAACCACTGTTTTGGCAGTCGACTTCTCAAAAATGACAAGCTTAACAGTGGTCAAAACTAGCCGCTGATTATACATGCGTTGTAGTTGCATACTCTGGTGACATTTTCAGTCCAATCCGGTACTTTAAGATTGTCTTCGGGCCGTCTGTCCTTGTCAGTTCATCCATTTGTTCGTCCGTCCGTCCATCTGTCAGTTGAAATTGATCGAATGATACATTAATAAAAGCTAGTAGATTTTTCAGTTCCAATATCTCCCTCTCCTTTTATGAGATACTTTTTCAACATGTTCTTTTTTCTGAAAGCCAAACGTCTACAAAGTATTTCCCTGCTTTCTGCTGTCTGAGTATTGGGCAGTTTGGTTGTTTGTCCCATATTATATACGTGACCGTATCATTTTAATGACATTTGCATATTCTCATCCAAATGAACACAATAACAGACATAGATCTTAGTGTTGTAGAAAATATGCTTGGAAGCCTCTGAATTAAATCAATATTGTCTTCTGAAGCGTTAGAAACCGTACTGTTGTCTACGTTACCAAGAATGGACAAACTACTTAATCTGAATGAATGAGAATGTAAGTAGAATCAATGAAGAACACTAATGCATTCATATATCGTTAAATAAAAACAAATGCTATCAAACTTGCAAAACTTTGCACTGTCATATACGTTATCAAATATGAGTAACAATGAAATACATCCAAAATGGTATTTTTGCGCTACAGAAACTGCTAATGCTAAAGTGGTCTTTTAGCATTCTATGGTGGAACTATATTATAAAGAAAGTAATTAAATGGTTGCCTAGAGGACTTGGAGTAGTCTGAAACTGTACCACTGTCACAGAAGGAGTTACTGATCAGAGGACTTTTAAAGTGTGTGTACACTATTTATATATGGATGAAGGGGTAGAAGCTAATTTAAGGATAATTTTGGGATTTTGCTCTCTCTCTCTCAATTCTCCATGAAATGATATACTGTGAATGTACATTAGAACTGCCTCTCAGTTTTTATGAGCAATCAGGATAACTTTTTTCAGACTGTGTTACCACATACTCTCCCCTATACTAGTCTCGCTTAACGTATATTACATCAAATATTGTAAGACTGATACATATATAATGTGTTACTGTCGTGTTTGAACTCTGAATTACACCAATGCCATTTTTGAGTCAAAGGCACATCAGTTACTTAAAACTGTCGCCAGACAGCATGCTCATAAATATTTTATGCGTGAAACACATTGTAAAAGTGTTGATGTCATAATCTTGTCATTATCTCCAGTTTATTCTACATTTTAAAAAGGCTAGAGAAAAATATTATCATATACATTTAGGTTGTATGGTTATCAAATGATACTATTTTTCTTTAAATGTAACAGTGAAAAAAATCCCGGGCGCATATACAGCTTTAGTGAGCAAACTACATAAATCTGAATAATCTCAGCTTTAGTGAGCAAACTAGATACACCTGAGTAATTTGTTTTCTGTTTCATGTTTTTGTCATTATTTTAACAAATTTCCCTATTTATGTGTCAAAATTATTTCACACATTAAGGTGACTACGAAACTGCATTAGAATTCATGCAACAACTCTGAAAAGTTTCTGTCTCGTAGTCTTCACAAGATAAAACACAGCTACCTTTTCTTTATAAAAGCTGTGCTAGAATTACATGTATACCCTAAAAGGGTTGAAAGTGTATTTCATTTTCCAATTCTGACTTGTTAGTTATTGTTTCATGTGGTGTAAGTCTTGTTCTCTATGATAACGTAAATCACAGTCTCATAAGCTACATGTTACTATTTACATTAGTTACATCAATTTGATTAATATCAATTCCGTAAGATACTCTTAGAGTGCCATACTTTGAGAATTTTTTTAATCTCAACATATAAGCGCCATTTCAAATCAATATAATGTTTTTGAATATTGCATTAAAAATCATATTACACGTATTAAACAGTTTCTGTATGGTAAACTACAAAATTTAATGAAACCATTTTTTTTCCACTATAAAGCTTGCCTCTAGACCTAAATAGTAATATACTAATACTAATGCAATTTATCAATTTTAATTTTGTCTTGTATAGTTTTATTTGTCTGAAATTTGTATCTAATGGTTACATAGATTACAGCTTTATAAACTGTAGAAAAATTAATCCATAATAATAAAAGTTTAGAATTTAAAAATGTTTTTACATCACTTAATATAAAAATAAATAATTTAAATCGATTTATACATAGATTACTGACTTTCATTTTTATTTAAAAACATAGTATTTTTGTAAACTTTCTATTGGTAACATATTTAACAGTCTGAACTCTCAATTGCCTCACTAAGTAGGCAACAAGAAAGAGGCAAATATTCTGCATATACAGGACACTTAGAAAAATGAGGTCTACACAACTTCGTCGGGTGGCCGGGTTACATCCTACTGGTCTGGCCTACATTTATTTAGCGGCTGTTATAACTAGGATGCAGGTTCTAATGCATTTTAGTGAGTGGGTAATTTTTCTTTTTATTCTGTTATAAGACAAACTGTTCTTTTGCAATGTCTTGAATCTTGAAGATGTCACAACTATGCCAGTAGTTCATCAAAAAATCAATGAATATGTATACGCTTGCAAAGAAAAAAACAACATAGTAACAAAGTGTTGCATACAGTATGGTCACTTGAAATGTAAATAACAAATAAATAAGTTATAAGGTAAACAATCACTTATTTACAACATCTGGCGATATATTTTGCATTTCCATTGCTTATAAGTTAGAAGTGTTGCGAAAAAAATGGTATGAGATAAAATATTGTGAACATGTCCTCTGTGTAAGTAGATTTGTAGAAGTACTGTCTGTATAATACTGTTTCAAGTAAATTAATCCTTGCTCACTGAAGCGTGAAGGATTGCTAGAAGTAATTTCATTTGCACTAGCATAGATGTGCAGCCCTGTAATGTCACGTATATTATGTTACAATATGACCTAACCTTACTTTTTTGAACCGCAAGAGCCTGAAAGATTTCCAGTTTTGCAATGCGTATTTAGATGGGTGGGGTATTTACTCATGTTTCTCAGAGTTTCTTTGTCTCTGTACTGAAATATTGAGTTCTGATAATCTATACATGAAGCAACGGTTCTAGACTTGCTATTTTATTGCAACTATTGTTACAAAATCTTGACTGATGGAGTCAACATTAAAAATTGTAAACCTGAAATTTAAAAAATTATTTTCAAAACAAATTTCAATGTTAATGCGATATCACAACGCCATAAAATGAAAACTTAAGTAAATAATACGTACCACATATACGGTAAATAAGCTACAAACTGAATACAAATAAAATATCGAACAAAGTACCATCTCATAAGTGATTTTTTTACTCTTTTTCATTTAAGCCTCATTTTACCCAATTAAATGGGCGGGGTAATTCAAGGGGAGATAACTCGCTTAGTACTCAAAATCAGAGGTGTCATCAGCCGGTTTTGTAAAGTAGAGATTCTAACGAATAATCTGATATATAACTCGAGATGTTTGCAGAACCTTACCAGTAGCACCTTCTCATAGGCTACCTATCTGCCGTACTAAAACTATATCGGGAGCTTACTCACAAGAAACGTGTTCTAACCAAACCTGTAAAAAATAAGATAAATTGCTAATCGCAAACCCTGTTGACAGCTTCTGCTGTTATAAAAATATATCCTGTCAAGCTTTGAGCAAGCATTCTGCTTATTGCCTCTCTCTCTCTCTCTCTCTCTATGCTTATGCATTTGATTTTCTCTATTGAGATAAAAGGTGTGAAGATTGGACGCCTTGTTATTTATGGTACCAAAATACCTTCTATATAGACTTTGGTACCGGTTTTTAGACTACCTCATGCTTCATTCGCAGTTGCAGCATTTGCACGAGTTGTCTTACCCTTTGATGTCTTTCCCTTTGATGTTGGGGATAGGGTTTGGGATCTGATTCAGTCAGTTCTTGAAGTGTAGTTAATCTTTAAAATTACCATATATTGTTCAAACAAGTATACACTCTACAGGACTGGTAAAAATCCCTTCAATACTTTGTTACTTTGTTAATTGTGTAGGACGCGTCAGCTCACTGGTCAGTCAAAATAACATTTTAGAATATGTGCTTTGTTATAATCTTGTTTGTTTGTTTGTTTGCGTTGAGAATTTACGTCCCAGTAAACAATTTTTCAGTCCTGTCGGGACGTTTTCCTTGGTTGAACCAGTAGCCTACTAGGCAATGAGGTGGAAGTGACTTGCTCAAGGACACAACACCGTCGCTCCTGGTGAGAATCGAACCCGCGACCTTGCGATCAATAGTCCGGCACTCTACCAACTGAGTTAACGGTGCTCCCTTGTTATATAATCTGGGTTATTGTGAAAACTGTATGAGTACGGAGGCATTAATGTACTGGTCTCGATTTTCTTGTTGTAGTTAAAGGGAAGCGCACAAAAACATCGACATGCACTTTAAAAGAGAGGTCTTGGAGAGCTGAACATTTTGCAACAATTTTCATGAAAATCAGTCCAGCAGTTTAAGAGATATGGCCTTCTGAACATTTCAAATTGGTTACCTATGGCGGCCGACATTTTGAAAGCATGGTCACGTGACCAAATTCGGAAAATGCTTATTTACAGTAGTAGGTCGAGTTTTTCAACTCAATTTAGGTAAATTTTGATTACATTTAATACAAAGAGCAAATATTTTCCATTTACTTGCGACTTTTTGCACCAGAACGGTAATTATTTTATATTTTTAATTGTGAGTTTATGACATCATTTACTCACAGGCTCGTTCGTAACTCAGACGATCAAAATTTTATAACTTCTGTAACTTTCTTATAAACTGGTCGATTTTCATGAAATTTGTTGCAAATTGTTCGGCTCTCATAGGACTTTGTTTTAAAGACAATGTAGGTGTTTGTGTGTATTTTCCTTTAACATTGTAAAAATTGCAGTTGTTTCCATATTACTTGAAAGCATTATAAAAGACGCTTGAAATATTGTACACTAAATCGAACAAATGGCAAAGTCTGCGCTTATATAGGAATTTGTGTCAAAACCGTGGTGGGTTTGATTTTAAACATATTTTAATTCAAATATCATCACAATTACATACATGAACATATATAACATATAAACATTCAAAGGATCAGAACGAAAGCTAAAGCTTATTGAGTTCTTATCCTGGTGGGTTTAGGGCATGCAGGACTTGGTCAAACGTGATTTGTTTGGTAGTACTTTGAAAGTATTGTTGTAACAACAAGGGGTACAATGTAGGCTGGTTTTAGTGGTCAGTTTTTTTGTATTTTTGAAAAAAAACTTTTATGCTTTCTTGTTGCTACGAGTGACCTAGTGCACGGAATACCCGTACAGTATTTGACTCAGAATACCCGCTCAATGCAAATTATGCGCACCGGTCTTATGATCATAGACAAGGTTTTTACCATATATGGGCATGGTGACCATGTTGATCGTGTGACCAGGAAAACTTCCACAATTTTCAGTCATTTGTCTCATGGAGGTTCCGCATGGTTTTGGAGAAGAAAATTTCTTTAAAACTTTTATTTTATTTTTAACGGCCCTTTGACACAGTATTACAGGCTATGACGATTGTTTCCGAAAAAGATAGAGCAGAGAGATGGGATAAATGAGAAAAATATCCATACAGCCTAACCTGCACCTACTGCTTGCATAGTAGGCCTTTTCATATTTTAAGCCAAGCTAAGTACAGGAAGAGTGTCCAAATGCAGAAGGTGTCACGGCTTTGCCACCCATCAGTGCTGGAAACTCACAAAATTTATGTAGTGGCCCAAAAACTTAACAAGCCTTACTTTCAGTGGCCCAAACTATCGACTACCTAAAGTTCCCATTCATTTAGTATTGCCAGAAAAATAAATTTGGGCCACTAAAGGTAATATTTTGGAGATTTTTGGTGGCCCGAGACAAAAATTAGGAGCATTTGGCCACCGGGCCACTGGCCGTTTCCAGCACTGCCCATGGAAGCTAACTAGAAGTTGGTTCCCTTTGAAGAAATGGCTGCGAAAACACAGGGGTGTTCCCATACACATTAACGAAGTCCTTCTGCTCTCTGGGCTAAATTCGCAGATTCGAGATGTCCCAATCCAGGTTTCCAAAAATTAAAACAAGAGGACCATGAGGTCCTGCTCTATCCCGTGAGCCTTGAATCTTTAATGTGATATGACTTTTTGGACATTTGCTTTTGCTATAAACTTACCGATCTTTTGTAGACATAAGATAACAGTGCTAAAATGGTGGTCAGCAATGCAACCAGGTGTAGTAGTTTCTGAGAGAAAATGCTTTAGAATATTGAACCCAAATAACCTTGGGCCAATGTCACTGAATGAACTTGACCTCAGGAATTCAAAGCGATTGGAGCTGACTGCGTCCCATGTCATAGAGTACAATAGCAACAAAAATGCACGTTTTCAGCTTTTCCTATTCAAAAGCATAAGGGAATAATTTGGTCATAAAAGAGATCAATGTCAACTCAGGATCATCATCTATATGAACTTTGTAGTACTGGATTCCAAGATGCTACAAGTACAGAAGAAGTTTCATGGCAATCGGCCCTGTGGTTCTGGAGAAGACTTTTATTGTTTGTACCGTATAAGGACATGACGGTCATCTTGGTCATGTGACCTGAACCAAATATATGAACTTTCTGTCCCCTTTTGTCTGAAGGCTGCAAATGAAATTTAACTTAAATTGGCCAAGTAGTTTCGAGTAAAAGTCCTTTGAAAATGTTGACAAACGTGGAACGAGTGACCTTAGACCTCTACAATTCATAGCATTTGAAGTCGACTGCATTTTCATATCACAGAGCACAATACCAACAATAAAATGCACTTTTTTCAGCTTTTCCCATTTAAAAGCCTAAGAGACTGGAGTTGACCTTGCCATAAGATATATCAAGGTCAACCCAGGAAACTCACAAAATTTATGTAGTGGCCCAAAAACTTAACAAGCCTTACTTTCAGTGGCCCAAACTATCGACTACCTAAAGTTCCCATTCATTTAGTATTGCCAGAAAAATAAATTTGGGCCACTAAAGGTAATATTTTGGAGATTTTTGGTGGCCCGAGACAAAAATTAGGAGCATTTGGCCACCGGGCCACTGGCCGTTTCCAGCAACTAGAAGTTGGTTCCCTTTGAAGAAATGGCTGCGAAAACACAGGGGTGTTCCCATACACATTAACGAAGTCCTTCTGCTCTCTGGGCTAAATTCGCAGATTCGAGATGTCCCAATCCAGGTTTCCAAAAATTAAAACAAGAGGACCATGAGGTCCTGCTCTATCCCGTGAGCCTTGAATCTTTAATGTGATATGACTTTTTGGACATTTGCTTTTGCTATAAACTTACCGATCTTTTGTAGACATAAGATAACAGTGCTAAAATGGTGGTCAGCAATGCAACCAGGTGTAGTAGTTTCTGAGAGAAAATGCTTTAGAATATTGAACCCAAATAACCTTGGGCCAATGTCACTGAATGAACTTGACCTCAGGAATTCAAAGCGATTGGAGCTGACTGCGTCCCATGTCATAGAGTACAATAGCAACAAAAATGCACGTTTTCAGCTTTTCCTATTCAAAAGCATAAGGGAATAATTTGGTCATAAAAGAGATCAATGTCAACTCAGGATCATCATCTATATGAACTTTGTAGTACTGGATTCCAAGATGCTACAAGTACAGAAGAAGTTTCATGGCAATCGGCCCTGTGGTTCTGGAGAAGACTTTTATTGTTTGTACCGTATAAGGACATGACGGTCATCTTGGTCATGTGACCTGAACCAAATATATGAACTTTCTGTCCCCTTTTGTCTGAAGGCTGCAAATGAAATTTAACTTAAATTGGCCAAGTAGTTTCGAGTAAAAGTCCTTTGAAAATGTTGACAAACGTGGAACGAGTGACCTTAGACCTCTACAATTCATAGCATTTGAAGTCGACTGCATTTTCATATCACAGAGCACAATACCAACAATAAAATGCACTTTTTTCAGCTTTTCCCATTTAAAAGCCTAAGAGACTGGAGTTGACCTTGCCATAAGATATATCAAGGTCAACCCAGGGTCATCATTTATTTAACCTTTTTAGAACTAGAATTCCAGATACTACTTACCAAGTTTCAAGGAAGTCAGTCCAGTGATTCTGAGAAGGAAGAGTTTTTAAGTGATTTTTGTTATGCGTGGGCATGGCGGCCATCTTGGTCATGTGACCTGGACCAAATATATAAACTTTCTTTTCCCCTTTGCCTGAAGGCTGCATATAAAATCTAAATGCAATTGGCCCAGTAGTTTCAGAGGAGAAGTACTTGGAATATGATAACAGATGACAGACAAGTGACATTTGGCCAAGGTAGAATTCGAATGTATATCCATATCACAGAGTAGAAGAGCAACAGAATAATGCACATTTTCAGCTTTTCCCATCCAAATGCCCGAGGTTCCAGATTTGACCTTGCTATAATTTAAATCACGGTCAACCCAGCAATCAGTTACATGTATATAAACTTTGTAGTACCAGAGTTCCCGATGCTACACATCAAGTTTCAAGGCAATAGGCCCTTTAGATCTGGAGAAGATTTTCTTAGGTTTTTGCTATAATGGGCATAGCGTTCATCTTGGGCATCTTCAATAAACTTTCTTTCTCCCTTTGCCTGAAGGCTGTGTATGAATTTTATTGAAATTGGCCTAGTAGTTTCAGAGAAGTCCTTTGAAAATGTTGACAGACCTTTGGCCAAGGTCACTTAATAACCTTGACCTCTAGAATTTCAAAGCGGTTGAATTTGAATGCATTTCTAAATCACAACACACAATTGCAACAGAAAAATGCATACAAATTTTAATTCTTTTCCCATACAAAAGCCTAATGGATCAATTTGACTTTGCCATAAACTAGGTCAATGTCACTCAGGGTCATTATTTATATAAACATTTAGTACTACAGTCCCAGATGCTAGATACCAAGTTTCGAGGCGACCGGCTCCGTGGTTCTTGAGAAGAAGATTTTTTAAGGTTTTCACCATGTATGGGCATGGCGGATCATGAGACAAATATATGACCTTTGCCTGGAGGCTGCTTATGAAATTGGAGTGAAATTGGCCCAGTAGTTTCATGGGAGAAGTCGTTCGAAAATGTTGACGGACGCCGGAGGCTATCTATCATCCTATAAGCTCCACCGGAGCCTTTTGCTCAGGGGACATTCAAATTGATTACTCTAATTTTCCCGAAGGGGATTGTTGCGGTCGGGCGATGGCACTGGGTAACTGTCAGTGCTGGGGGTCCTATTAATCTGCTAAGTTGGATAATAGTAGCGCAATGGTCTACTGCAGTAGGTGCGGGTGAGGTTATTTCGGGTCTATCATTTCTTGTTTCTTTCTCCCTCTCTCTTTGAGACCGAAAAACTGTCTCAGAGAGCCGTTAAACTCAAACTAACCAACTAACTAACTAACGTAATTGTCCTGAAAATGAAAGTAGTGCTTTACAGTGCAGTAATACTTCCAAAGAATGCACACTGATTTGCAAACAGTGTAGACCATGATTTGGGAGGAGTCTAATCTTTGTCTACACTGTTGGCACAGACCTGCCTGTCCAAATATTTAGATTTTTTACGGTAGCTAAATCAACTTGCAGGACCATGAAATACCAAACAACGGGTCAGAAGGTTGTGATACTATTTTAATGATTTGGCATCGTGTTAGTCATTTACTCTCTTCACGGTACATTGTCATCTGAACACCAACCCAATCTATCAACGCCGAGCTCTAACATTTGTCCAGTCCAGACAAGCGTATCTAATATCAGTGATTGATAAAACAAACCATAGATAATATGGAAAGATAAACAGAAATGTTGATGAAGAGAAAATATGGCATCGATAATGAGCTAAAGTAATGCAAACATTTGATGGCAACTGTAAAGCTCAGACTTTTTTTCTTAAGTTTTATTCCTCTGTTCGTGTTTCATAGTGAAACTCGATTACTGATCTCCTTAAATGGTATACCTAAAGGGTCAAAAATGGTCGATCCCTATTTTTTATAAGACGGGTCGACCGTATTTTACCCGTATCTAAGGCACGAGTGAATCCGTAAATTCCCGGTCGACCAGATATTAGGGAAGGACCCGTAAAATACATAGATTCGTGTTTTCACGTGGACACATTTTTACGAGTTTGCTTGCATTTTCGGGTTAACCTGTACTTTTACGGGTCGTCCCGCAAACGTTCAAACTCAAAATCATCCCGTTTATCGTAGTTTTTCTGAATAAGCTATCCCATTAGATATGTATAAATCCAAATAAAAAAGGGTTGCTTCGTTATCAGAGGAGAATATGCTGTATTAATTGAAGACTGAGGATAGAAAAAAGTGCTTTACGCTGAGAATCATGAAGCACGAAGCGCCCAGTCAAATACGCCCAATGTTTTTTCATGACAATAACCTTAAGAGCAGTCTATTTCAGACAAAATACTCAGGCTTGAAACTCCTATTTCTTTCATTTCGTCCAATAATGTTATTTCGATCAGAGTCAGTAGCAGGTGTTGCGGTCAAGTGGTCATTGATTCGGACATAATCACCGCCATGATCCGCACCATTTGATTTCATTGCCAGTGAATGGAACAAATTAGAGAAGATTGCTGCTGATCCATGACTGATAGGGGCCCTCATACCGATCCCGACCCCTTGGGAATTTATACCAGATTTGATAGATCACTCTTTGGAATACAGATCTATATTTGTCTTGTAAAGTGATAATTATGAACAAAGAAAGAAAAACATGGCAGTAAAATTTCGAAATAAAACTGCCGGCCCCGCTCAAAAATTATCAGTGTCCTTAGTTACCCAGCGGGAACATGGCGTCGCAATGACGTCGATATCACGTAATCGCGTCGCATAGACGACATTACGACGTCATTTCGACGGCATGTGCCTGCTGGGTATTAAAGCAAACACCAAAGACTCAGACCAGCCTGCGCTTTCGCAGCATCCCCGGGAGACCTTTCTAAGAAGAAACTTTATGCCAAGTTTGCAGTTGATGATTGGAGGTATTTTTGTAAGACACAGTCATGTTCATAATTTTTACCGTACTTGCTGTTTTTGGCCAGGCCTATCCATACGTGATGCTTCATTAGATATGTAATAACTTTATTTTCCATTTTAATTAAACTTTAAATAAAATTAAAAAGTGTCAAACAGATAATTTCTTCATTTTAACCATTTCTTTATTAAAGCCTTTTTGAACGAAATTAAAAAGCGTTAAACAGGTAGATTTCCCCAAAGTGTACTCATTTTCTGCGCTATTAGTTTTTAAAGGGCTGAAATCATTTCCATTAAAACACTTTACCCATGTTTAACCCTAACTTGAAAGCGAACTCTTTCATCATTTTTACGGTTTAAAACTGTTCAGAGAATTCAGTGTTAATTTTGATCTGATAAAATCTTTTAGAACATTCATAAACCCTTTGCAATTGATTCGTGGAAAAAATGGTACAGTTTAGCCTGGCCCCGAGGTTATAAAACTTGAGTACATTCTCAAACTCAAAGCACACTGATTGGCTGAAGTAGCTAATCAGTGTGCTTTATTTTGAGTTTGAGATTATTCTCAACTTTTATAACCCCGAACCCTGTTAGACTGTTCCATTTTAGGACAATTGCTGTAGTTTTTTTAGGAGTCCCAAGTTTTAGATTTTTTTTTGCGGTAGGGTTTTTAGAAGTATTCTTTTTATTCGTTGGTAATTGTTCAGTGCAACGCTCTTCCAGATGCCGGTACTGTGACTGACAAGTCTCGAGGCATTCAAGACTCCAATAGGCAAGCTGCAGCGATCCAAATTGCTCAGACTTCGATCCATTGATCAGATTTTGTTTTGTCCAATTCACATAGGAGACTCAACGAAACGAATCCTTAAGACGCACATCCTGGCCCCGAGTCTGTCCGTGTTCCCTCCTATTCGAAGAGGAGAGTTTGTTTTCAAACTGAGTGTAGTTCGTCATAATTGTTTCAAACCTCTGCCAATCAAAGTATTGAGCCGCGACACAACCAAACCAACAAAATGGCATGTACGCCCAGCAAAGACTCAGATCAGCTTGGGCATCTGCCCAGTCTGATCAGACTCTTCGCTAAGCGCTCAAAAGGTAGCTAAGGGTCTAAGCTACCTCCATGCGGATAACGAAACTCTGATCAGACTGGGCGGAATCTTGGCGTGGTGCTCATGCCACTCTGTTGTTTTTGTTGTGTCTCGGCTCAATTCAACTTCTCACGCTTCTTAAGAATCCCTTGGATAAAGATGACATCGCAAACGTACCTAGACTGTCCGACTGTCCACTAGGGCCTGTGACAGTCTTTGTTGTCTTAAGCATTCAGTAGCTCCGTTGATTTACCAATCCATTTCCGCTTGGTTGCTGACAGAGGTTATCTCGTCTATGAAGGACGTTGAAATGGGCTGCCGTCATTTGGTGAAAAATAGCCGAATATATTACCAGTGAGGCGTAACGAGGGGGTGGTAAAGTCATTACGACGTCACAATGTTTACATTCCGCTATTGTCTTATTGTTATTTCTCCAATCGCGAAAAAGCAGGAAAATAACTATACTGTTCGAGATAATTTGTTTGCGTTGTTCTTGCAATAGGTTTAACAGCCGCTTGATTTATTACTGATAGGTCGGACGGCGTTGTGAGAAAATCTTTACTCATTTTACCTGCGCAAATGCGCAGTCTTGATGGTTTAAACTTTTTGCTATGCCCGAAAATTTTAGGTCATCACGATATCATCAAGGCGACGTATGGATACACCGCGTGAGAGAGTTAGAACCCCTTAAAGTGTATCCATTCACCTTGATGCTTATGAAGTGAGTTTGGCACCGGCAAGGTTATTTGGTTTTAATGATGATGATGTGTTAAGGCCGAACATCGAATAATTTTTGGCTTTTAAAGCCGTACCTTATTGCATTTTAGGACCGATCTTAGTTATCAAGCAGAACGTACAGTACATTCAAAAGAAGCGACCCCTAGTTCACTTTTATTCTTGCATACCACTCTTTTAAAAGAGGTTTAACACTTTAATTCTTGTTTTTCTTATGTATTGGTAAAGTCAATATTTTTGGAGAGCCATCATAAGATATTTTCCAGTATAGGAAAAGCGCCAGAGCTAAGACTGTTCATCAGACCACCTTCTTATACCCCGCCACACGTTAATGGCAGGGTACATGTATTGAGTTTTTATGTTGGCCGTCCGTGTGTCTGTCCGTCCGTCAATCTGTCTGTACTTCGTTTCCGTTCGATAACTGAAGTATTTATGAGCGGATTTAGTTCAAATTTTGCATATGCATTTGTACCAAGAATGTTTCGATTTGGATCGTTAATGGGCAAATTTCGATAATTTCTGACAGATTTATGGCACTTGTCAATGCACAAAAATGGTTTTTGGCCTGTAATTCCTTCACTATTTGGAATATCATGGTGAGAGTTCACGAAAAAGGTCGAAGCAACAACAGATACATGTGTTACCATAGAAATTTTGTCTTCAGGGGTTATCTGCCCCTACCCTGGGGCTATATTTTATGTATAAAATCATGAAAAAATCTATATAAAATCCGGGTTCTAAGCATTTTTGCTGAAATATACAGCATATGACTAGAGTAATAAAAGCCTTCTGTGTTGCACAAAATTTACATCATGTGGTTTATCTGTTTCTGTCCCCGGGCAATACAGATGCACAAAATGATGAAAAAAAATCTATATAAAATTATGATTTAAAAACATTTTCTTGAAACTTGCAACTATTGATAGAAATAGTGAAAGCCTCTTGAGATGTTCTAAATTAAGCCTCATTGGAGTTATCTGCCCCATGATCACATACATGTTTAAAATAATTACAAGTGAAATTGGTTTGCAGTGGCGGAGTATCACGCAGTCGTTTGCGATGCTTTTATTTTTATTCTGCTTTTTGTGCATCAAACTACCTTTCTCTGTGCATTCTTTTCTTTTTTGACAGTATAAATGCATTAGTTGTCGCAAGGAATGCAGGTCTTGTGCGTATGGAGACAACTGTAAAGAATATATAGAATAGTGCTTCCCGTGGTTGGCCGAGTTGTAAGGATTTTAGAAATAAGATAACTCTAGATCTCAAATTGTCGCATATGGCTGAGTGGCATTTCACTGGCGGTGTTACGGCTAATCGAATCAACTTCAATTTCAATTTGATTAACTCCAATCCTAATTCTACAAATGTTTCAAATCCAGTATTCTCTAAATTTCACTGCCGCATTCGTATTTTCCGCCGATTTACTTCATTGTTGAGTTCATTGGTTCGAGAAATTACTCAATAAGAGGGATTTAGGCGATAACTAGGGATTAGGCCCTCAGAGCGAATATAAAGGTCGGGGGCTATTGTGTCTCAGAATTAAATAGAGGACCAGTGTTGTTCTGTAATCGTCCGGAAAGACAAATTAAGTCTAGAAATAAAATGGATAAATCGCTTCCAATGGAAACCACTGACTGATGAAATGATTTGTTTATGTCGTGACAGTCGTAAATCGTTTTTGCGACAATCGTAAATCGATTTTTGATGATCTAATTAAACGAGAAGATGTAGATACTTTAAATTTCATGGGAATCTTAGATTTTCTTTCACAAATTCAAGTTTGTACATTACTTCTCTACTCAAGAGATAAAAACATTTATTGTACTACGCTTCCTTCGTTATTAAGGTTTGTCAAGTAGTTAGCCCGGGGCTTTTTCCAAAGCTACCCTGTTTTCCCAGAGAGGACACAGCCCTCCACTTCCGGTAAAGGTTTCTTAAACTATTATGATTATATGGAGGCTTTAATTCTGGAAGTTTCAGAAGTTTTTGATAGGTTACGACTCTTTTTCAAGATCGTCGCTTTTAAATCATTTCAACTCTTTTTGATACTAATCAGTCTTTGAATCGACTGTCTTATCAGAATTAAGAAATTACAGTTTGCTTTCCTCTGGCTTTCATTACCAGCTACCGGTATTGTCAGGGTCACTGACGAGGCTTGAGTAGCCGAAACTTCGAAGTATGGCCCTTGTTTCTTCTACGGAATGTGTCCTCTGCTCCTGAAGGAACTCAGTCCTTTTAGGTAAATTACTACATTTGTATATTCCACACTTCCGAAGCTTACCAATGTTTTAACTTTGGCGGCTCCAGATATGCTAAATATTGCCAGAGCCAGTCCCGCATTCAATGGGTGAGCTTTGGGGCTAAATCCCCGTCACCCGGGGCTCTGTGTCCAATTTACTGCAGGAATGTCGGTAATTAGGAACATCTGATGATCATTTGATGTGATATTCCATATGTTGTGACATCTCATTGGAATCGCCTCGCCGAGGCGATTCCAATGAGATGCCATAACATATATTTAAACATATGCTATGCATCATATTATCTTGACTCTATTTTATCTGGAACCCTGATTGCGGCGTCTTTCTTTGGGCCCTAAGCCCCGCCAGTTGTAAAAAGAGAGAGAGAGAGAGAGAGAGAGAGAGAGAGAGTCTTGCTAGCTAGCTGTGGTGTGAATCCGGGCCTGAGAGCTTAGGTCTAAAGCCAGACCTGAGAGCCAGTGTTACAAAGGAAACGTTAGAAGTTGCCGTCAGAGAGTGGTTTTCCCCCTTTCCCCCCGGAAAAATGGCTATAGGAAGAACGGCTATATAGTGGATTGTCCGGACCTCATAGAGCCACTTTTCCCCCATAGTCCTTTTTCCCCCACCGGGAATTTGGTCATTAGTGAATTTGGTATGGCTATTGGTATTTTGCAAAACGGATCGAAACAGAACGGAATGAAACAGAAACATTAAAATACGGAATTAATCGCACAAGAAATGTATAAGTACTTCAAGGGAGGTAATAAACGCGATAAATTCCAAAAAAATCAATATGCAAATTTAGCAACCACATTTTATAATAATCAATAATTACTAATTTAAGGAACGAGAGGGGTGCGATTTCCTCTCATCGCAGATATTTATTTACGAACACATATACGCGTGCAAACTACAGGAAGATGTACGAACGAGTGCTTTGTCTAGTCATGTTTGATTTAGTAGGGAGTGTATTACATTGAAAATCATAATCGGACGCGTGTTCCTATGGGAGTCGAGCCCACGACTCCTGCATGAAAGGAAAACACTAGTCCAGGCACTCCGCTGCGCGCACGCACAGATGAACGTTTGTACAATCACAAAATTGTACAAATTTATGCAAACAACCACGTACACTCATATCCGTTTTTGGCTAACAAGGAAAAGCAAAATGTCTACCTGTTTTTCATAAAACAAAAATAAGACAGACTGATGGACACATGCTAGCATCTGTTATCCGTCGATATTTTACGGATAGATACTCATATTTCTGTTTCAGTTATAAACCTCGCTATTATAATTGGAGAAGGAGCAAATGCCACTGTGTAGCGTGTTTTCCTGCAATCATATTACCCGGAGGAAAAACTACTATAGAGGGGAAAAACGCCTATGCAAAAACGCGTATAGTAGATTTTCCCCTGGGAAAATTGGCTATATAGTCATATTTCCGGGTGGAAATTCTACTATATAGCCATTTTTCCGGTGGGAAATTCTACTATGGAAAAATCATAGTCATTTTTTCCGGGGGGGGGGGGGACTACTAGGGGGGAAAAGCTACTCTTTGACAGTTGCAAACTAATTTCTGAAAGTGAAGCATGACTTTAGGTAAGTATAGGCATGAAGACAACAATTATATAAGTATGAAACTAATTTGCCCCAAAGATATTAGATTCTAAAGGCATGCCAAAGAGATTGGATACTAAATAACAGTAACTGATGTCAAACAAAATGCCTTTATCTGGTAATCACAAGTCGACTTATATATAAAAATTTCAAGACATACGTCTTTATAAATTGACGCAGTTGGACTTCCATGCAAAGTAGAATATACGACCGTCTAAAAAATGCTTATCTCATGCACGCCACACAACAAGCATGACTGAAACTCATTTGAAACTTCCGTTACGCCATTAAATGCTGGTGTTAAAGAAAAAACGTTTTTAATACTTTTAATTATACCAATTTCTTTCTTGGGTATTAATTTTACGTCATCAGTTCTCTTTGAATTCTGCGGGAAATTATTACATCCTTCCTTCCTAAACTGAGCCATATGTGTCGAATAAGTGACTACTTTCTGTAATCAAGATTTAGAAGCCGCTATAAAACTTATTAGAATTTATGGTCCTTAATTTTAAAATTAGTTTAATATACGTCCGTAACATGAAATGGCTCTCTAGTGATCTAACGTTATTTGTGTAATTAAGCTAATTGCAGTCATAATTGCTTAATAGTGTTGGCAAATAAAAATCATTTGCGGTGTGTTCTCATCAATATTTCACTGATTTTCGCAGAACTAAATTACAGCATGAATAAGACATTACCTGTGACACTTCATCATGACACCACTACAGTTACCAGACAAAAACAGTTTATACATGTACAGATGATCGCGTGTTTTCTTACGTCATTTTCTTACGTCATTCTGAACGAAGAAACCTCGGGAAATCTTCATGTTTTAGTTTATAATTTCATTGTTTCTGTATGCATTCTTTCAAAATGCAAGCAGTGAATGTGTAATCATGAGGAATTTCATTATGATATTCGCGATTTTATCGTGGGTTTCATAGTTTTTGTATTTAATCGCCCCCCCAAACATCCAAAACCGAAAGTAGGCTGTAGCACGTGAATGGTGTTGTCGCTCTTAAATGGAGGGAGGTTTAAACGTGAAAACAAATAAACTGTCAGTAAAAAAAGAATACCAGTTTAAGGTACTTACCAGCATGCATTCTCTGTGCTATATCCCATAAGACTGCATTCGGCAACAATGAAGTTATTTTGAAAAATACTAACCACGAAACAATCGTTGTGCTGGAATTCCCAGTGTTTCTTGTGACATTAAAAACACGTGATCATCCGTCGTGATGTATACACTTCATCATGACATCACTACAGTTACCAGACAAAAACCGTAAATATACACTTCATCATGACACCACTACAGTTACCGGACAAAAACAGTTACTATTCACTTCATCATGACCCCACTACAGTTACCAGACAAAAACAGTTTATATACCCTTTATCATGACACCACTACAGTTACCAGACAAAAACAGTTTATATACCCTTTATCATGACACCACTACAGTTACCAGACAAAAACAGTTTATATAGACTTCATCATGACACCACTACAGTTACCAGACAAAACCAGTTAATATACACTTCATCATGACACCACTACAGTTACCAGACAAAAACAGTTAATATACCCTTTATCATGACACCACTACAGTTACCAGACAAAAACAGTTTATATACCCTTTATCATGACACCACTACAGTTACCAGACAAAAACAGTTTATATACCCTTTATCATGACACCACTACAGTTACCAGACAAAAACAGTTTATATACCCTTTATCATGACACCACTACAGTTACCAGACAAAAACAGTTTATATAGACTTCATCATGACACCACTACAGTTACCAGACAAAACCGTAAATATACACTTCATCATGACACCACTACAGTTACCAGACAAAAACAGTTTATATACCGTTTATCATGACACCACTACAGTTACCAGACAAAAACAGTTTATATACCCTTTATCATGACACCACTACAGTTACCAGACAAAAACAGTTTATATACCCTTTATCATGACACCACTACAGTTACCAGACAAAAACAGTTTATATAGACTTCATCATAACACCACTACAGTTACCAGACAAAACCAGTTAATATACACTTCATCATGACACCACTACAGTTACCAGACAAAAACAGTTTATATACACTTCATCATGACACCACTACAGTTACCAGACAAAAACAGGTTATATACACTTCATCATGACACCACTACAGTTACCAGACAAAAACAGTTTATATACACTTCATCATGACACCACTACAGTTACCAGACAAAAACAGGTTATATACACTTCATCATGACACCACTACAGTTACCAGACAAAAACAGTTTATATACACTTCATCATGACACCACTACAGTTACCAGACAAAAATAGTTTATATACACTTCACCTGACACCACTACAGTTACCAGACAAAACCAGTTAATATACACTTCATCATGACACCACTACAGTTACCAGACAAAAACAGTTTATATACACTTCACCTGACACCACTACAGTTACCAGACAAAAACAGTTTATATACACTCCACCTGACACCACTACAGATACCAGACAAAACAGTTTATATACACTTCACCTGACACCCCTACAGTTACCAGACAAAAACAGTTTATATACCCTTTATCATGACACCACTACAGTTACCAGACAAAAACAGTTTATATACCCTTTATCATGACACCACTACAGTTACCAGACAAAAACCGTAAATATACACTTCATCATGACACCACGACAGTTACCGGACAAAAACAGTTTATATACCCTTTATCATGACACCACTACAGTTACCAGACAAAAACAGTTTATATAGACTTCATCATGACACCACTACAGTTACCAGACAAAACCAGTTAATATACACTTCATCATGACACCACTACAGTTACCAGACAAAAACAGTTTATATACACTTCACCTGACACCACTACAGTTACCAGACAAAAACAGTTTATATACCCTTTATCATGACACCACTACAGTTACCAGACAAAAACAGTTTATATACACTTCATCATGACACCACTACAGTTACCAGACAAAAACAGGTTATATACACTTCATCATGACACCACTACAGTTACCAGACAAAAACAGTTTATATACACTTCATCATGACACCACTACAGTTACCAGACAAAAACAGTTTATATACACTTCATCATGACACCACTACAGTTACCAGACAAAAACAGGTTATATACACTTCATCATGACACCACTACAGTTACCAGACAAAAACAGTTATATACACTTCATCATGACACCACTACAGTTACCAGACAAAAACAGGTTATATACCCTTTATCATGACACCACTACAGTTACCAGACAAAAACAGTTTATATACACTCCACCTGACACCACTACAGTTACCAGACAAAAATAGTTTATATACACTTCACCTGACACCACTACAGTTACCAGACAAAACCAGTTAATATACACTTATTCATGACACCACTACAGTTACCAGACAAAAACAGTTTATATACACTTCACCTGACACCACTACAGTTACCAGACAAAAACAGTTTATATACACTCCACCTGACACCACTACAGATACCAGACAAAACAGTTTATATACACTTCACCTGACACCACTACAGTTACCAGACAAAATCAGTTTATATACACTTTACTTGACACCACTACAGTTTACAGACATAAATAGCTTATATACACTTCATTATGACATCACTACAGTTACCAGACAAAAACAGTTTATATACACTCCACCTGACACCACTACAGATACCAGACAAAAACAGTTTATATACACCTCACCTGACACCACTACAGTTACCAGACAAAATCAGTTTATATACACTTTACTTGACACCACTACAGTTTACAGACATAAATAGCTTATATACACTTCATCATGACATCACTACAGTTACCAGACAAAAACAGTTTATATACACTCCACCTGACACCACTACAGATACCAGACAAAACAGTTTATATACACTTCACCTGACACCACTACAGTTACCAGACAAAATCAGTTTATATACACTTCACTTGACACCACTACAGTTTACAGACATGAATAGCTTATATACACTTCATCATGACACCACTTCAGTTACCAGACAAAAACAGTTTATATACACTTCATCATGACACCACTACAGTTACCGGACAAAAATAGTTTATATATACTTCATCGTGACCCGACTACAGTTACCAGACAAAAACAGTTTATATACACTTCATCATGACACCACTACAGTTACCAGACAAAAACAGGTTATATACACTTCATCATGACACCACTACAGTTACCAGGAAAAAAACAGTTTATATACCCTTTATCATGACACCACTACAGTTACCAGACAAAAACAGTTTATATACACTTCATCATGACACCACTACAGTTACCAGACAAAAACAGTTTATATACACTTCATCATGACACCACTACAGTTACCAGACAAAAACAGGTTATATACACTTCATCATGACACCACTACAGTTACCAGACAAAAACAGGTTATATACACTTCATCATGACACCACTACAGTTACCAGGGAAAAAAAACAGTTTATAAACTGTTTTTGTTTGGTAACTGTAGTTGTGTCACGAGGAAGTGACAGGTAATGTCTAATACATATACCAGGGGACAATGCATGTACAATATGCACTGCAGAACATACATAGTTTAAAGCATGGATGAATTGATGGATTTGTTGCTTTACGTCCACGGTAAACAGCTAAGGTCATGTCGGGACGGTCAGTTAACCTAACCACACTGTTCCTGGGCAGGCTTAGACGTCCTAAGCGGTTAACCAGTACTAGTTATACATACTTTCGCCAGTAACCGACAACTGCTCTTCTTGAATCAGCGACAGGAGAAACGAAAGCATGTGGCCAGATCGGGTATCAAACCCAGGGCCTCTGACTTATGAGTCAGGTGCGTTTAAAGCATGGAATGGATTAGAGCGAAGTGGACTGAAACGGAATGGACTTGCAGGCACAACATTGATCTGATATAGAAAACCCTGCAAGAAAGAGTTTGCTTCCACTGACGAAGCATTTTTTTTGTAAGAGTACCAGCCCCGGCAGATTGTAGCCTATGGAATGTATATGTTCCATTCCATACAAGCAATTCCATTCCAGGTTTTAATCTATTCTTTGCTTTTTGTGTGTTTTTTTCAGTTCTTTCAAGAATATTTCACTTATTTTGTGCAAATCGATAAGCAAAGGTCAGAAAAAACGGAACTCTCAGCGGAAAGCGACTTGACTTTCCGTAAGCACAGCTCTGCTAAAGCCGGTTCTAGAAGGTATGTCCAGTCTTCTACGTTTCATTACAGCACATGGACAGACTCAATCAAACGGAGACTGTTTTTTCTTTCTTTCATTGTTTCGTTTCTTTGGTGTATTCTTTGCTTCCAAAAGGATCTAACATTTTCTCGAATTTATTCTCACTTGTACGCCGGCCGAGGCTCGAACCAATAGCTGTGACAGACCTAATGCATAGGCCACAGAGGCCCGCCAACCATACCTTTTAGAGCATGCAGATCATGTCGTAGTCTTATCTGGTGCTGTCTGGAGCTCATTTACTTATAACTAGGCTATAATCTTGGCTGTTGTACCTTTATAGTTGCCCCCTGTCCTTGTACGATTTCCTATGGATAAAGTCCAATGTTTCGTAAAAAAAGGTAATAACTAAAAAAGTAACTTTTCTTTATAAGCCAAAAATTCCATATTTCCTTGCATGCTCTTTCCTATTGGTAATAAGTTAGGGAATGCAATGTTTCGTATAAAAAACCTATTCAATAGTAATGGTGTGAAATCGTTTTCTTGGCCTCCACTTTTTGTCACTTCTTGGCTTCCAGGCTAAATGGTTATATGTATTCAAATGGTAAAGTCTTAACGTGGCTCTTTTTATTCCGATGGCCAACCTTTGGTCAAAAATAAAAATATAAAACATAGGGACTGGAGCCAGTATATCAAATTGCCATGAATGATTTAACGTCCCACCAATACGATGTCTTATAGAGACAGGGGGTTCGGTTTAGAGACCGGAAGGTGCGGTAAGCTATATAAGTGACCACTAGACCATAGCAACCTGACATCGGATTTTCCTGACTTGTTTTCAGGTTTATCTCTCTCTCTCTCTCTCTCTCTCTCTCTCTCTCTCTCTCTTTTGTAGGCTCTTGCGACATTGCACTACCCTGTATCTTGCACGTTGTATCAAGCCTCACAGGACTGCAGATGAGTCAAGAAGACCTGAATCCATAACGGATTCATCGTAAGAACATGCACCTTTAGAGAGGGTTTGTCATGAAACGGGTCAAGGTCATCAGGGAATTCGCTGCATTTACAAGTACGCACATGTACTCACCTGCAAGAAAAACGTAGGTCTTCCTGACCAGACCACACGGACAGTCAAAGCATGTTTCCCATGTCGCCCACACAAATGAGCCGCGACAATACAAAGCTAACAAAGTGGCAAAGTGTGCGCCCAACGATGACTCAGATCAGCCTGGGCATCCCCCCAGTCCGATCAGAGTCTTCGCTGTCCGCATGGGGCTAGCTTAGGCCCTGGGCTACCCTTTTAGCGCACAGCAAAGACTCTGATCAAACTGAGCGGATGTCCAGTTTGATCTGAGTCTTTGCAGGGTGCACATGCCATTTTGTATGTGTTGTCGTGTCGCGGCTCAATTATTATTATTACAAGTAATCAGAGATTGCCGCCTGAGCCCATTACCTTGATTAAAACACATATTGTTTCACACTTACAGGTAATTTGGGGGCGCAAATATGATTACATATGACTACTTAATGCTTTCCGACCGGAACAGAATCAAGCAACAATATCAATAAACAACCTGACATACACCTTTTGAGGAACTGTTTCACTGTCGCGCCTGCTCTATCACGGCATTACCTTCCGTTGCCATCCACAATGCTTAACATCACTCGCTGACCATGCTTTACTTTTCTTGCTCCTTTCAATTTCGTCACATTCATGTCAACCTTGTGCGTTTATATAAATTTCGCAGAGACTAAAAGACCTCCTTGTGGTGAAACTTCATGATGGTTTACAGCACGAGACCAGAATCGATTCCTTATTTATGTTATCTAAACCCATTGCTTGTCGAGGCTTGAGCAACACAGGGACCATTTTACTGCGTTGTTGTTGTCGTGTACCCACTATGTTGCGCATAATTTCTCAGAGGCTGAAAGACCTGTTATTATACAGTTCTATACAAACTTGCGTTTTGATATTGTCAGGGAAATACTAGCACCAACTGCTGACCATGGCCACGGCACGATCTATTGAAATAGTCATATTTCAATACCGGCTTCGACTGGCCCAGTTTCTTACAGCCTGAATGATTAGTTGTGACAAAACTTCACAAAAGCGTCCACCATGATATTTTAAGTGCAATACCCGTATCGGCTCTTTTACTTAGATCTACTTTTCACGCTCTGTTGAACTTAATCGGATGTATGTCTGCTTACTGCGTTCAGATTTATAACTTTTATTATAAGTTTTATAATTATAACATTACATCATGGCAATGTTTGTGCAACAGCAACATTGATAGGTGATCTTGTCTGCTCTGTTGTGCATTGGAAGCCCGTTTACGGTAAACGGGGTTCCAATGCACACAGCCTTTCAATGTCCAATGTCACCTACCCAGCGTCCTGATATGATTGAAATACTGTTCGCATGTCAGCCATCCATCCCGCTTTGTTGAACATAGCCAAATGCATGTACTCATTCTTTTAAGTCTATAATTTATGCGAGGCCATAGGGTAATCGGTAATACATATATCGTACAAATACAATGCCCACATAGTCTTTTGCGGAAGTCTCGTATTTGATATGACCCATATTTACTACGAAGAATATATATAACAAAGCCGACTATGCATTCTTACAATGTGAACTTATTGGTTTTGGTATTCAAAAGAGAAAATAGCATTATTCTGTATAACAACGAAGTGAACAGCTAGTTCTAATATAGACGATCCCTGTTTCGATTCGGAACAGATTGCTCCGCAATAAGGTAATCCGGAGCGAACTCACTTGTCTGTTAGTTTCCGAGATCATACGACCATTTTGCCTAGTCATCTTTATTGCAACGGCATCATTCATTCTAATGCGCAACTTCCGATTGCAAGAATGGCATAAATCAGCTTTGTTTATTTTTATATTTTCTTCTATGTTTCTGTAGCTAATTGGTACCCGTAGATCATTTGTTGGGCCTATTATTCTTTAACAAAATAATCTTAGTTTGTCTTTATCGTCGAAGCGTAAAAAATAAAATCTGACACATGATAAGCACTCACAGACGTTTGAGGCGTCAAGTCCGCCATTACGGGCTGGTTTCAAGCCTTTATCTCACTGATAGGATCTGGAAGCTACACAAGTTAATAAGCGCCTGCATAAATACGGACTATAAAACGCAACCGTGCGGGTCCCAGGCTGAAATCTTGGCAATTTGGAATCAAGAAAATCTTGAATGCTGAAAGATCAAGATACGTTATGAGAAATTATTGTTAAAGCGTCTGAGACAATTACCTTCATAACCCTGTGTGTTGTGACACCGTATCCGTAGCCCTAGCCGATTCTTACGAAGGGGTTTTTCATGTTCAGAACCTTCTACTGACCATTCATTTATTCAGCGGAATGTTCCATAAGAATGTTACCACTGATCCTAATCAGGTACTTCTAAGGGCAATCTGATCTGTATCAGCCGTGTTTGTTACGGCACTTTCTGTCCCAATATTTGGACGGTAGAAAGTTTTTGGCATTCATTGCCCCCACGTTAAACAGGAACTGATATCACAAAGAATGTGCAAAATGTCGATTATGCCATTTGTTTGTTCAAGAAAAGACTCGAGAAATGTTGGACCATTTTTCAGCAAGTTTTGGGTAAATTAAATATTCATGTCAGCTTGCGTTGTCATACAAATTTATCAGAATCTTCGCTTTTCGAGTGTAGATTCCTTGAGATATATAGATTGTATATGCGGAAAGGGAATATTCTAATCAGACTGGGCGGAAGCGCAGGCTGATCTGAATATTACCTGTCCTACGTGCGATATGAAACAACGCGACGCAAATCATTTTTTTTTCTAATTGGCATCCCGAGCTTCGTTGGTTTTGATAACGATCGCCCCAGAGCGTGCCAGTTCTTTCCAAAAATGCCCAAGATGCCAAGATGCTATCGGTCGCGTACATGTACATGTAATCGTTTCAACACTGGAAATAATATCAAATCTTGACATGTGACATAATAATGACAGAAACGGCGGAGGAAGTACAGCCGTATAGCCAAGGAATTGTGCGCGTGCTCAGGAAAATGCTCTTCCAGTGGTGTATTATTTCTTCGTGAGATATTGTTGCACAACGTTTTTGTTATAGTAAGTAACAAAGATTGGCCAGTTTTAAACGAAACATCCATGATTCATAATAAGTGTTGACATTTTAGTTGGCAACAAAATTGACATACGTTTTTACTTTCATAAACATTTATAGTACAGGTATGGTAAAACAAACGTATAGGCAATGGCTCCTATTCATGTTTAAGATTCAGTTCTAAGATGTAACGGGGAACCAGAAGAAATATCGCCATCTTGTGGCCAGAATTCTCAATATTCAAAACCTGCTCGCTCTTTTGTCTTGGCAGTTATATGGCACAATGTATGTTTATCAACATACATGTTGTCATCAAAACGGAAGGTACAGCCGCTGTTTATAAAGCTGTATATGCATATACCTGCAACATTGGGACTACGGGGACTTTAAACAAGTAGATACAGAAAATATTGTACAAGAGTGTTTACTTAATAAGTCCCAAAACCCTAAGTACTTGACCGCTTCTACCTGTGTGTATCAACGCTAAAGTGAATGGACATGGACCTCAAATCGAGGGCTTTACCTGGTAGTGAAAGAGCAAAAGTAATGCTGAAAAACGCAGCTTATATTTTTAAGAATTTATGAACCTGTCTGAATATAGACAGGTATCCATAGACATAATACTAAATAAAGTTGTTTCCAAAAGGTATGCAAGAAAGGCATGCCCTTGTTTTGCTTTATGGTTTCTGTAACTGACACACTTATGTCTCTGTAAACATCTGACAAAACTGAGAACAGAACTGACCTCCGTCGGGGTAGAAAAACGTTCCTGACGGACTAGTGGTATTGTCTCTTATACCCCCATTCCACTGGATGACGCTTTGACTGCGCTCTTGGCGATCATGGCGCTTCTCCAAAACTTTTGAAATCGCAGCTGAAGTGTAGGCATTTGCCAAATCTTGGAACTTGTGCGCTTCCAGTACGCTGCCAGTACGCTACTAATACGATCTCGCCACGCTAGTCACGATGCTGCCGCGATTTAGCTGCGCTTCTGCCACGCTCAACGGACTTCGAGGGCGCTTCCAATACGCTGCTACTACGGCAAAGGATTTCAAGCTACGCTTGAGCTACGCTTATTACGATGCATTTGCGATCGTGCTACGACCTAAGTGCCGGAGCTGCGCTCATGCTGCGCTTTGTAGCCGCTTCTATGTAAATCGGCGGAGAATCGGGTTCAGCAGAAGTTAGCCACCAGCCTTCAAACAATATTGATAATATAAAAATTCCAGTGGCTATGGCCCTGCTGGCAATCATGAACTAGTGACTTCGAACAACTCGTCCTGTTCTTCTTGCTGTTCAGGCTCAACTGGGGCCTCTGCTGGGCGTTCTAAAGGGCGCCTATCTGGCTCAGTTTAGAGAGCAAGAGCCTGGCCCCTGTCAAAAGCAGAAGGCGAAATCCACACCCAGGCCTGGTCAGGAGACTATTTTCATACAACCTTTACCGCAGGAGAGGGTATTCCAACTCCAGCTCCGGGCAGCCTGCATCTTGAATGAAACGTGAGAATCGAGTTATGAAGCGTCGTGGAAACGCGGTGTTTTCATGCCCAGATCGCCATAAGAACAGAGGAAACGCAGATAAAGCGCCAAGAGCGCAGCGGAAGCGTCGTGGTTGCGCTATTCATAAATAGTAGAGTCGTAGCGGAAGCGCCAAGAGCGCAACGGGAGCGCAAAGAGCGTAGCAGAAGCGTAGCTGGGTCGCAGACGAATCTCACGGCGTTGTCGGCACGATCCCGATGCGCTGGTGCTGCGTTGCTCCCGCTGCTGCTGCGCTCATGAATTTCGAGCTACGTTCTTACTACGCTTTCGTTGCGCTTTGAGTCCACGGCGCTTCCGCTACGTAAATTTTGAGCAGAGTCAAAACAAGCGCCGTGACTTGGCGATCATGCCGCTTCTGATACGCTTTCACTGCGACCTAGAAGCTTCTCCTGCGCTGCTGGCGCTTCTGCTACGATTCATGGCGCTTTGTCCAAAATTTCGGAGCGCAGTGGAAGCGCCGTCCAGTGGAATGGGGGTATTAACAAATCATATGGGGAATCATCCTGAATTAGGAATATACTCTTTCAAAGCCTATGTCTACCAAGACAGACGGAACCGAAGGCCAACTTTTCACATTTATAATACCAAAACACAAGACTGTTAATCATACAAAATAACCATGTGTTTCCTTGCTTCACATTTGATTTTTACACAGGTGAAATATGACGGTTTTGCATTAGCTCTTCCTTTGAGTAGTATATTTGCACAAAGTGTGTCTAGTCGTTCCTCAATTCTACGTCACCCATCAAGAGCTTGTACAAGTACCCTGAAAAAGTGGGACAACCACTTCTTTGGTCTCGGTGAACACATGTGGCGGTAAATGTGGTGGTGGACACAACATAATATACATGTACTTATATTAAAATAACATGTATAAATGAATAACATGAGAAGTTTGTTTACCTTTTGGAAACAGCAACAGTCTCTTTGGAAGCGTTGCCGAGCTTTCAGGATAAAGGCAGAGCTTTTGGTATGAAAAAGATGTACTGTACCTTATGACCGAACCAATACTATATTGGTTGCATAGGCTAGGCTGAGTGTTTGCTCTATGCACATGACTGAAGGTCCCTTTTTGACGCCATGTTAGTGAAAAAAAGAACAAAAAATCGTTTATTGCATGGTTTGTCCGCCTGTTCTAGGAGATCATCCACGAGCTTTAGCGAGTTTGATTTTTTCCCATATAGGCGGACTAACCATGGTATAATTGTTTTATACTACCCGCATCAGTTACGGAATATATCGTGCTCAAACGATATGCGTTTTCCGACAAGAGTGATATAAATTAAGTCCCTCGAAGACGTAGTTATGACCTGCTTGCATGCCATACAAAATCAGTCGTTAATAATTGATACTAAGTGATCTGCATTTGAAATTATTGAGCAACCATTAAAATATGATTTATTTATAATTTATTCAAATGCCATTAAGATTTTTAAAAGTAAGTCTGTCGTTTGCTTGTATCCTTGCATTTAGAAATTTTACGGATACGCATTGAATGTGAACAGGTACGATCTGTGCTAATTGAAGAGTTAGAGTGAGTGAGTGATATGGGTTTTACGGCACATCAGCATAAAAGGCCATTTCGACCCGAAAACTTTATAAAAGAATACGTTTATGCGAGTTAAAGAACAATCGTTGATATGTCCCATACCAGTCCGACTATTGTACTGGCGTCATATGGATCATATAAACTGTTGTACGAGTTGTATCGTGACAGGCGATGATTCGAATGCAGGCTCTCTGTGCGTAATGTGTTCATGGTATTCGATTATAGGCATTATACTGTGAACATACCTGTTGGACTTGAAGTTGTATGGATATTCGTCCATGTTTTTCCGTCACCTTTTTAAAGGGAGACAATTTTTGTGACTCCCCGTTTCAGTTTGCTGTCTTGGGGCGACGAAACCCTTCCAAAAAGGAGTACTCTAAGAAAGAAATTACTCTAGGAGCAAAGGGGCCTACTCTAAGAAAGAATTTGCTGCTAGTTGCTCTAGGAGCAAATTCTTTTGCAGAGTAGACACCTTTCTCTAAGTGTTGAATTCCGTTAAGAAGGGAGGCAAAAATAAAAATGACAGAGTCGCTTCCCCTGAAAGCGCTGCCCCCGCTGGCAGGCGGAATTATTTCAAACCGTAAAAAGGAGTCCATTGCACACCTCCGTCCATTATCATCTTTCCTTATATGTCAGTCCAATATGGCTGAAATACTGTTGAAAGGGCCGTAAAACCACAAGTCATCCATCCCCAGAAAGCGTAACCATTCGCTATACGCTTTGATGAGATTTTTTTATTTCTTTTTTTTTTTTTTAATTTCTTCTGTTTACCCTCTTTTTTCACGGAATGCCCGAGTACTAGTCTGAACTCTGGGATTGTAACCCTAACTCTCGGCAGTTTACTTATCAACCATGCATGCTAGAAATATTTTTGTTTGATGTACAGATATACTAAGCGTAAAAAAATAATGGAAAATTATCGTCATCATGCAGTTCTGCCTTTAACACGATTAAATGTTTTCGTTATTGTCCGCGAAATGTAGGGACCATCACGGACTTGATAAACCAATTACATTAATCCGTTGGATAAATACCAAACAACTCAGATCCTAATCGGATTTTCTAAGCTAGGAAAATGTTGGTTTAACCACCTTTATTATTTACCGTTATTTTTGCTTTAGGTTTAAGCGGTATTTATGCCCACAAGACGTCTTCGTAGACTTCTTAGATTGTTATGCTAAGGATCTAAGGACTTGATGGAAACGGATTAGCAACAACGACTTTTGATCTTGTAAAGTAGCCCTGACATGATAAATCCTGTCGTTTAGAAATAGTGAGTGAGTGAGTGAGTGAACTCGGGTTTAACGTCCCGCCAACAACGAGGTCATATGGAGACGGGACCTCGGTTTAAAGTCTCATCCAAAAGACCGGAGAAGCGGGGGATCGAACCTGCGACCCCTGGATTGGTAGTCTGGAGTGTTATCCACTACGCTACAGTCGCTCCTCGTTTAGAAATAGATGAACTGCACTTAGCCGGACCGCACTGCTTTTAAGGTCGCACACACATACTCCAGCTTTACTAAAAAGGAGCCTTCTACATTTATATTTATATGTTGATTATGGCACTTTGCTTTTTTGAAATCTCGGGTTTTTTTTTGTAAACAAACCCCAATGAAATGATGGTACGCAGTAAGAAATGCCGGTGGTACTACGCCCGTGTGGTGCTTCATCGAAAAGTCATCGGTGGAGATTTACGAAGAATAGAATAGAATAGATGGCAAGGCTCTCACTGGGAGACAGAAATCGTGCCATCGGGATGGTAATGGCTGTCCGCTAAAAGTGATTTGTATCTGTCTTAATGCAATCAGCCCACTGCGCGAGAAACGCAAATTCTAAAAGCTTGACATGTCCATCAGCAGTGTAGGGTAGAGTCGGGTAACTTCGGACAGGGGGATAAATTCGGACATACCATTGCAAACAGTTAAAATCTAGATTAGACGGCTCATAATGAGCCGTCTCATCAGGATTTTCACTGTTTGGCCAGTAATTTTTGTTTAAGTTCCAAAGAACTGACATTCAAAGGAAACAATGTCACAGTCCGAATTTACCGGCTGTCCGAAGTTACCCGACTCTCCCCTAATTACAAAAAAGGTGTATGAGTACACCTCCATGTTGTTTCTTTCATTTTTTCAAAGAGACAGCTTTAATTTCTGACTTCCTGTTTACTTCCATTGACAAGGAAACCTTCCAAAATGAAGTCAGCTTTTGAAGACAAGAATTTGCTCCTACAGGAGCAAATTCTTTTCTTCAGGAATTGACCTCTATTACAAAAGAAGGCATAAATGAAAATGGCACAGTTGCTTACCCTGAAAGGGTACCCATTTACCTGAAGAGCATGTTGGACTGATAATATTTAAATTATCTGCATACAGACTAAATTCCATGCTTTATTTAATATCTGTTTCCATAAACAGATACACTGGGACATAGCAAAAGGGGCAATATTGCCTATGAAATGTTTTGTTAACCTTTTTGCTGAACGTAAACAGTGCAGACCTAAATAGTACTGCTTCATATCTGGGCCAACACTGCTTAGTCCCATAATTATGAACATCCTGGTAAAGGTGCAATTCCTTTCCGCATGGAAAATCTGCAGATAGTTAGCCCAAGTATAACAATGCTATTCGACTCGTACAGTGCGTATGTGTGTTAAGTAATTGTAACTGAAATTCATTCTTTGTAAGTTTTGTGGTTACGTCACAAGTTAATTTACTCCAAATCCAAAATTGTTCGCATATAAGCTTTACATACATTTTTATCCGAATACGATTAGTTTGGTCTTATTCTATGCGATTGTTTTTAGAAATCCTGAAAGATTTATCTCTCCAGGCGACAATGGAATCGCGTGTTTTCCAGATGCTAAGTACATATGAGCCGAGACACGAAAAAAACAACAAAGTGGTTATTTATCGAGCGCAGACTCAGATCAGCCTGGGCATGCGCCAAGTCCGATCAGACTCTTCGCTAAGCGCTTAAAGGGTAGCTAAGGGTCTGAGCTACCTCCATGCGGACAGCGAAGACTCTGATCAGACTGGGCGGATGCCCAGGCGGATCTGAGTCTACGCTGGGCGCACAACCACTTTGTTGGTTTTCTCGTGTCGCGGATCATTATTATGGCTATTATTTGACATTTATTTTGCATTGGCAATGGAAATACTAAGAACCAAAGTTGTAGTAATAGTTTTTATATGCAATATACAAATTAACCAAGGTGATGACAGTGATGTATGCTCTTGTTAGCATTGGTATCATTACAAATGGGTCAGTTTGTCTGCAAAATGGTGGCCCGTACTCTATAATATGAACACTGCATCAATTATATGCATCTAGTTATTTCTTATGTTTTCTTATTTTCGTGTCACAGTGTTAGAATTGTCTTGCCAAAATTACCTCAGAGTCGTTCAATGATTGTTCAGTGAAAGATAGCAATTGCGTAGCAGACAAAACCCAAAACGCTGGAACGTGTATAAATTGACAGATTGCGACACACACCTATCACAGACATACGTTAGGGATAAACCAAAGACTTCTCCAAAGCTATAGAGCTTAAAAAGTTACGTCCCTGGAAGGGGTTTCATAACATGTGCGAGAAATGAAGGCTTATTTAGCATACTCGCTCACACCAATACACTATGAATCCAGAGCATTATTGTAATCGAACCAGTGTCTTCCTATACGCTTTATCAAGCGTATAGGAAGACACTGGTTCAATTACAAGACTGCTCAGTCTGATCAGAGGTTTCAAGGTTAGCACATATGATAAGGTACAGTTTCTAAACAAATCCAGCAGACATACAACACTGAAACAGAAATGTCTAGATGTTAATTCGGCGTTATTAGTGAATCAACGTTGAAATAATGTATTCAATGTTGTGCACCTGCTAAGAAACTGTAAATAAGTAAGAAATAGATAGAACTCAGTGTCTGCTTTACAAGACCACGGATTTGCAAACAAACGGACATATTTGTGTTTACACCAACGAGTGAAATAAAAAAAATGAGCCACGACACGACAAAAGTAACAAAGTGGTATGTGCGCCCAGCGAAGACTCAGATCAGCCTGGGCATCCGCCCAGTCTGATCAGAGTATTCGCTGTCCGCATACAGCTAGCTTAGATTCCTAGCTATACCATTTAAGCGCAAGCAAAGACTCTGCTCAGACTTGGCTGCTGCCTAGGATGATCTGAGTCTTCGCTGGGTGCACATGCCACTTTGTTGGTTTTGTCGTGTCACGGCTCCGTTTAGTCGTTCACATAAAATATTCGATCTACATTAACAAACTTCTTCATGTAGCACATACATGTATTACTATCTTGACTGGGATAAATATGGAAAGTAAAATGGGTGTTTCTGGTCCATATAAGCTGGATGTGCTTTCAAGAGCCCAAGAGCACCAGATAAATGATGTCCAGATAAATAAGGATGGATCCCTTGCCCATACAACAGTCCTGGGTACGGAGATCCGAACGGATTAAGGGATGCAGTAGAGGGAGGTAACGTTGGGCTGTTAACATCCATACCGGGGTTTTGTTTTTTCCACTTCGTCCTGCGATTTTGGAACCAGATTTTTACCTGAGTCTCTGTAAGATTGAGAGCAAGAGCTAAGTTAAGTCGTTCACACACAGAAAGATATCTCGTTGTTTTGAATTTGTTTTCCAGCGCCACAAGTTGTTCATACGTAAACGCCGTTCTCGCCCGCCGGGGTTTGCCATGTTTTGCACTGTCTAACAACTTGTTTTTGTGATCCGCAAATTGTTTCATGTCTTCAGAGTTATCTCCCATGTCAGTTCTGTTTTCAACGCCACCATCTTCGTGTTCTCCCCGTCCACTTATTGAATCGCCATCGCAGTGAGAATCTGAAATATGAAAAGAAAAATAATTATGAACTAATATATATGGCAAGTTGTTGAATGCACAAAAAATGGGTTTCATCTTCATTTCGCCAGTCAGAGGCTTCAAATTTTCAATCAAAGGCTTTTCAAAACCAAGTTTCGAAAAGAAAATATATTTTTTCTATTTCCAATCTATTTTTTTTTTCTTCAAAATTTCAACTTCTGGGAAATCTTAACCCAAAATCTGCGGTTTAGGAATTTCGAGAAGTATTTTTTTTTTCGGAGTGGCTATTACCAGTCGACTGGCGACCCCGATAAGACGTTAAACTCACTGTTGACAGTTGACTGGTAATAGCCTTTTTACGTTGAAATCGCTGTTGCCAGTCGACTTGTAATAGCGATTTCAACGTAAAATCGCTATGGCCATTCAACCGGCAAGAGCGATTATACGTTAAAAATCGCTATTGCCAGTCAACTGGCGATAGCGTTTGAAATGCTTTTTTTCCGCTGCTACCAGCTGACTGGTAAGAGCGATTTTAACGTGTAATGGCTACTGCCAGCCGACTTGTTGTTGCGATTTTGAGGTCACGTACGATAGCTATCACCAGCGGGTTCAATGTAACATGGCTATTACCAGTCAACTTTCATTGACCTTTCCTGTTTTTCCCTTGAACTTTAGTAAGGCATAGCCATTCTAGGGCGCAATTGAACTTGGTAAGGCATAGACATTCTAGGGCGCATTTGAACTTGGTAAGGCATAGACATTCTAGGGCACATTTGACATATAACAATTCTGGTAATTGAGTCTGCTTGTTCGCACTCAGTTTCAAACTTGTTCGGGTACCCATATACCAATGACGACCGTTGTTGTGAAACATGTATCGGTAGTTTTCGATACTGAGTTTTTGTAAAGTTTTTAATGTGGACTGAAAACTTAGACTGGCGATTTGAAACGTAAGTTTGACGCTGGCAGGAGAATGCTACAGCTAAATAAGGCATCGTAGAAGTATATTGCAAGTGTACGCTTGTTCCCACATATACTACGATAAAGGCCCACTTCGAATCGAACTATAGTAGCTAGTATATTTACTAAAGTTCCAATCAAAGTGCGATGGTAGCTACTAAAATGACGTCATGAACTTACAAAAGATCTACCGAGGTCTGCACCGCCGTTACTCTAGTAGCAAGATGGCGGCCGTTGAAGACTTTTGTGGGTGAACAACAAGTATTTGTTTTCTTTTACATTCCGGATATTTGTTCATACAATTATTTAAGGGTATTTATCATCATTTAATCTATAAATTATCGTTTTTAAAGACTACATGCACGGAAAAGGCATTGAAATGCACAGTATTTATTTCCGTCTCCATGACAGTCTACTATTGTAGCAACTTTTGACGTTCGATTGGTAATGCGAATGCCTCAAAATACTACTATGGTAAGTACTTTAGTTCGATTCGAAGTGGGCCTAAATTACACCATCGTACGAAAACCTATATGTGACACTGTGTTTTCTGTAATGCTGTTTTGAGTAATCTATGTTTTCACTTTTGAGAACTTAAAAGTGAAAATACAGAACTCAAAACGGCATTACAAAAAACAATGTCAGATATAGGCTTCCCTACCATCGCTTTCGCTGTCCAACCATACCGAACACGTTTACTTAGAACTAAATATGGCATCGCTTCCACTTCAAATACTTTACTTCGATATACTACAATTAAATCCTTTTCACTGGCCAACTCGGCTGAGAAAGACTAAGAAGAATACAGCTAAATATGTCATCGCTCTAAATTAAAGATCACTATTGCGGAAGTGTCTCCAGACAGTCTATATAGAGACTGAACATCATCTTGAAACAGTAGTTTCTAAGTTCTAAGTAAGCCACGAGAAACTAGTATTTTAACATGTATATACATTGAACAGTCAACTCAGGCTGTACATTTGCGCAGTCGGTCCAGCGTTTTCAATATTCACATTGGCAGCCTTTGGTTTTCAAGATATCTAAGGAGTGGAAAGCACAGATTGATCAGTCTGCGCCGATAAACAGACAATCCCGGGGCCTTCACTTTTTGCACAATCCGTAAGGCATGTTTCCTAATGTTTCGGTCCATTTGTCTCCAGTTAAGGGTTGACTTGTCCTTTGCCAGAAATTAACACCAAAGTGGGACTAATTATCTATGAAAAATTAATGATCATTTGTGAAGAGTTTATACGTAATGACAGTGGACATCACGAATGTGACAATTCTCACCTTCAACTAAGCAATAATTAGATTTTCCCATTTACTGTAAGAAAATTAGTCTTCATTGTCGCACACTTACACAATTTACGCACAAATTTGGAACTATTATCTGTCGCGGAGTAATACCTAACGTAAAGTGCGGACATTTTATTTACTGCTGGAAAACCGAAGACGAAACTTCAAGGCGGTAGACGCTGTTTCAATTTCTTTTCGCAGAAAGGAATTAAATTAATTCCATTTTGGTTGTTCCTTAATTGTGCAAGGGTCATAAATTAGCACCATTTCCATTTTAATTTGGTTAAACTTGTCTATTAGAAGCCCAGAGACAGGTTCTGACAGGTTTTCTTGAACGACATGGTTCTAGAACAACTGTTTTCATACATTTGGTATTTAATTTGAGGGAAACTGTTCATTTTAGCATTAACGCAATTATCTTTAAATCGAATTTGGGTTTCAGAATTTCCCCTGAACATTACTTCAAAGTATAAAGATCACGTTACATTCAGTCTCCATTATTTAATTTCTCCCGGTGCTCCAGGTACCCCCGCCCCTACAAGAGGAATTTATTTATTTACACAATAATTTGTGGTAAATAATGGTGACGGCTTAGCGGAGTGACGAGTCTTTAATAGCTGAACAGGCTGGAAGCATTTACAGACCAGTTCAGACAGTGAGTATAGCCAAGTGCTCATGCTTCAGTTACTTGTCCCACGCATGAAAACATTATACACTGCAAAAATAAACGGTAGATTTTACGGTAAAATAACTGGCAACCAGCTGCCAGTCCTTTTACCGTTATTTTTACGGGCGCCCGTAAAAATTGCAGGAATCATCAAGCAGAGTGGGACAGAAAAGAGCAGATGTCGTTTTGGTTAGATAGCCCCTCAACAATACAAAGTTAATTTTCGAGTGCGCCAAGTTAACATAAAACTTCCATTTCGTGATTTCCAACAATGTCTTACAGGCAAAAACCCGTAAAAATAACGGGAAAAGGACTGGCAGCCGCTTTCCAGTTATTCTACCGTAAAATCTACAGTATTTTTTACAGTGTATGAGTCCATGAATGCCTAGTGTCCAATAAAAAGGGACATAGGCAAACAGTACAGATCCAGAACAGACGCCGCAAAACGCGTTGTCTGATCAAGGTGTGTACTAGTCTAGTCTGTCCCATAACCTTACAGGGGAATGGCCAAGTCGGAAGATGGTGCTGGGAAATGGCGTCCTTCTAATTGGAATAATAGTAGGGCAAGAGCCACTGTGCTTGCAGTAGGTGTGGGTGGGGGTTGTCTCCCGCCTATCGTGTCTCTCTTCTTTCTCCCTCTCTCTGGGAGACGGCCCGATATAGAACGATATACTGTCTTAAAGGGGCGTTAAACCCAAAACAACCAACCAACCAACCAAATCATAACCTTACAAGGTCGTTTGGGCACCACAGACGACTTTACAACAATTCTTTCCACCTTGTCATATTTTCAGCTGCCCTAGTTGTGCTAGTTATCCATCCCTGTCCAGTCCTTAATATTGTTTTCCCATCTCTTCTTGTGTCTACGCCTTCTTCTTTTGCCCTTCACTGTGCCCTTTAGAATTGTCTTTGCTAACCCATAAGACCTTGAGTGGTTAAACCACCTCAGTTTCCGTTTCTTGACCAAGGTCAAGGGTTCGTATTCTCTAATGGCTGGATCTTTCTGCGAAGATCCTCATTGGTGGCATGGTCCTTGAATGAATTCAGTAGCCTTCTGAAGTAGCTTGATTTAATAGGCCTGCATTCTTTTCTCTAACTCTGCTGTCAAGGTCCATGACTCACAGGCATACCGAAATATTGATATGATATGGGAGCGCATCCGTTTCATCTTTGAACCAATAAACATGTTGTTAACCCTTAAAGCGCAAAACATTAGAAAAGTTAAATTTGCAAACAGTGTAGATCCAGATGAGGTGGCTCATAATGAGCCACCTCATCTAGATCTACACTGTTTGCCCTCTAGTTTTTGAATTTTCAATATGACATAGCTTGGATGAAACATATTTTGAAATTCTGCAGACGTAAATTTTGTCGTCTGCTTTTTGGCGCATTAAGGGTTAAATACTGAGTTGACACACGATGAGCTCTTAACAGCAAGGACACGTCTGAAACGCTTGAGCGATAGTCCAACAGCTGAACCCTGATAGTCCGACCAAATACAGATCAAGTCCCAACCAACTCCTCAACCAACTAGGAAGAAAGTTCATGGGCCGGAACTATCATTAAGTGTGAGACTCGACCCGCTGGCGTGCAACTAAAAAGGGCAGCTTAGGGATTAAAACACGTTTCAGATGTTTGTTGCCGCCTGTGGTTGGTGTTAATGGTAATGCTAATGCACTACGAATGTAACGCGACGTCTGATTGAATAACGTTAAAAATTTGCGACAGTATGTCCTGCGACATACTGTCGGAAACCTGACGTCATTAAGAATCGTCGCTTATCATTGGCTGACGTCTGGTTTAACGCTGCTGAAAGCGCTCACTGTGGTAGTAAAGTAGTAAACATTGAAAGGTGAAAATACGATAAAGTGCACTAGAATGGGGATAACTGTACCGAAAATGGTCATTTGGGGAGGTAAATTGTCGGTTTTATAATCGCAAAGTGCGTTTACGGCTCAACTGGCGGTCGCCGTAAAACGAAAATCCTGATCATAAAACCGACGATGTACCTCCAATGACAAGTTTAATGTTATCTTTACACTTACATGTATCCATTAATTTATCTGATTAACTTTATGGATATATGTATTTTTCTTTCTAGTTTCATCCCATATGCATAGCCATGCGCCCACATAAGTCAAAATGCCAAAGTAATGGGTGGCTGAGTTGTGGTTTTATGGCCTTTCAAAATTAGTACAGTCATATCGAGCCGATGGAAGGATAAAAATGAAAGACTGGGTAAAGTGGAACCCTGTTCAGGGATGAAAATGATTCCGCCACCAGATTCGAACCAGAATCGCTGGCCTGACCGGACAGAACTTAACCCACTGGGCTACCGGGGCTCAAAGCGCCAAAGTAAAGAATCCGGCTTAGCTACGCAGAATTGTCTTTAGAACATGTATTTTACTGACAAGAGGGCCATGGTGGCCCTGAATCTCTCACCTGAGCATTAATCAGTTCACTGGATCTGGTGAAGATTTATAAGAGTTTTTACCATACATGGGAATGGCGTCCACCTTGGTCATGTGACCAAGATCATTTAAAGATCTTTCAATCCTTTGACCCATGTGCAGGCTCCATATAAAATTTGAGTTTAGTCTGCCGAGTGGTTTCAGAGATGTTTGAAAATGTTTATGGATGGATGACAGAGGCAGCTAACACCAATACTGTAAGGCTCAGGTGAGCTATAAATGGCAGAGTCGCTTCTCCGAAAAGTTTCTGTTCATGTTGAGTTCCTTTGATGGATTTGAACTAGACTGAACTAGGCAAACACAGATGATAGAATGGTAGCATCATTATCTCACTGTGGTGAAACTAAAGTATTCCAAAGAGTTCGTCGCTGGCATCATTGCAATGTGAGTTCTGATTCTTGCAGCATAACTTAATTTAGATTTGACATAGTGACCTAGCTTTTGACCTGACATGACCCAGTTTCAAATCTGACCTAGATTTTATGGAGATAAACATTCTGACAAAGTTTCATGAAGATTGGATCAAAACTGTGCCCTCTAGCGTGTGCACAAAGTTTTTCTAAGATTTGACCTAGTGACCTAGTTTTTGATTTGACATGACCCAGTTTCAAACTTGGCCTGGATATTGTAAGGATAAACATTCTGACAAAGGTTCATGAAGATTGGATCAAAACTGTGCCCTCTAGAGTGTACACAAGACTGTTCTTATTGCCCTCTAGAGTGTACACAAGGCTGTTCTTATATCTGACCTAGTGACGTAGTTTTTGACCCGACATGATCTACTTTCAAATTGGCCTAAATATTGTGACGATAAACATTCTGACAAAGTTTCAAAAAGATTGGATCAAAACTGTGCCCTCTAGAGCATACACCAGGTTTTTCTAAGATCTGACCTAGTTTTTGACCCGACATGACCCAGTTTCAAAGTTGTCCTAGATATTGTGAGGATAAACATTCTGACAATATTTCATTAGGTTTGGATCAAAACTGTGACCTCTAGAGCGTACACAAGGGTTTCCCAATATTTGACCTAGTTTTTGACCCGACATGACCCAGTTTCAAACCTGGCCTGGATATTATAAGAATAAACATTCTGACAAAGTTTCATTGAGATTGGATTAAAACGGGCCCTCTGGAGCGTATACAAGGTTGTTCTTATATTTGACCTAGTGACCAAGTTTTTGACCCGACACAACCCAGTTTCAAACTTTACCTAGATTTTATAAAGATAAACATTCTGACAGAGTTTAATGAGGATTGAATCAAAACTGTGCCCTCTAGGGTGTACACAAAGTTTTTCTAAGATTTGACCCAGTGACCTAGTTTTTGACCCAACGTGACTCAGTTTCATAGGGGGCTTAGATATTTGGACAACAAACATTTTGACATAGCTTTAGAAGATTGGATCCAACCTTTGCCTTGTAGTGCCTACACAAGGTTTTCTAAGATTTGACCTAGTGACCTAGTTTTTGACCTGACATGACCTTCTATTAAACTTGGCCTAGAGTGTATGGAGATAAACATTCTGACAAAGTTTCATAAACATTGGATCAAAACTGTGTCCTCTAGAGTGTACACAAGGTTTTTTCTATGATTTGACCTAGTGACCTAGTTTTTGACCCGACATGACTCAGTTTCAAACTTGTCCTACATATTATGAGGATAAACATTCTGACAAAGTTTCATGAAGATTGGATCAAAACTGTGCCTTCTAGAGTGTACACAAGGTTTTTCTAAGATTTGACCTAGTGACCTAGTTTTTGACCAACATGACCCAGTTTCGAACATGGCCTAGAGTTTATAGAGATAAACATTCTGACAAAGTTTCATAAAGATTGGATCAAAACTGTGTCCTCTAGAGCGTACACAAGGTTTTTCTATGATTTGACCTAGTGATCTAGTTTTTGACCCAACGTGACCCAGTTTCAAACATCTCCTAGATATTATAAGGATAAACATTCTGACGAAGTTTCATGAACTTTGGATCAAAACTGTGCCTTCTAGAGCGTACACAGGGTTTTTCTAAGATTTGACCTAGTGACCTAGTTTTTGACCCGACATGACCCAGTGTCGAACTTGGCCTAGATTTTATGGAGATTAACAGTCTGACAAAGTTTCAGAAAGATTGAATCAACACTGCGCCGCTAGAGTGTACACAAGCAAAAGTTGAAGGACGGACGTCCACACGTACGACGGACGACGGACATCACGGTATCCCAAAGCTCACCCTGATCACTTCGTGCTCAGGTGAGCTATAAAAAAAAGGTCGATTGGTGAGGCCAGTAACCGATCGATACTTTTGGATAAATCTGAACGTCAGTAACCGATACTTTTGGATAAATCTGAACGTCAGTTACCGATACTTTTGGATAAATCTCAACGTAAGTAACCGATACATTTGGATAAATATGAACGTCAGTAACCGATACTTTTGGATAAATCTGAACGTTTGAGTGTAGAACTGGCAAAGGCCCCTAAGATCTCCGATCTGTAAAGGGTTAAACAACTATGTTACAGTTATTTATCCAATCCACCACAGCCTGCTCATAGGACGTGCAAAGAAAGTTTAAGTGGTTGTTTCTATTATGACTGGATTTGTTTAAACTTGAATGTAAGGGCGCATTTACTGAATATAGTGAATTATTGATTCAAAAGAAGATGGTTATGATTTACATTAGGAGCAAGCTCATCATAAAGAAACTAAATCATGTGTAAAGGTTGTGAGATGAATTTATGGTGAATGGTATAAAACTCTACCTTTGAACTTTTGTCACCCTTTTGAATGGAGGTCAACACTTAAAGAGAAGAATTTGCTCCCTTAGGAGCAAATTCTTTTCTTACAGAGTAGAACCCTGTTTGAAAGGGCTTCGTCGCTCAGGGAAGCAATTCGAAGTAACAAAAGTCGTCCCCCTTTGGAAAAAGGCGGAAAAACGTAATTAAGGTGTGCCTTAAAAAAGGGAGAAGAATTAAATAAACTTATGGCTTCGTAATGAGGTACCGGGTTAAAATCTGGCTGGAGGCGAAATTCTCTTTAACCATCAACGGGGTTCCACTGCACACAGCCTTTCATTATCACCCTCTCATTGTCCTAGTATGACTGAAATACTGTTAAAATGAGGTAGAATTGCAAGTCATCCACCCATCCTTTGATCCTATTGTGTTAATGGTTACAATGTGTACATGCATTTTTATGTTTGAACCAAGGTGTATGCGAGCTTTGCAAGCCCAAGTCGACTTTGTTCCTTACGGACTCTTGGTCTATACGTAAATCGGATTTCCCACTGCACCGTTGGATGCGAGCAACCTCCATCGCATCCAATCAAATTATCCGTTATAAAACCTTTTCCCTATGACAAGCGCCCTGTCATCGCGAACAATTGTGTGTTTATCGTGAACAATTACAAAAAAGGGGGGAGGGGGTTGGGGGGGAGGAGAGATGGTCAAGATATAACCAGTTCATCGATGGTTTTGAAAAATTACGTTGTGGGGCAACAGTGTTTTGGAACTGATCTTCTCCAAGGGGAGCAACTCTCTGCAGCCAAGAGGCGGCGCTGCGGGAAATCCGATTTGCAAATAGGTAGTCAGCCAAGGGTACGCGTAAGGACTTAGTACCCTTGGCTTGCGGAGATTGATGTACCCATACATCTCAACTAATCAAAGTGTTTGGACACATTTACAAACTACTACTAGTATAAATTTAACAAGATGAAGTTGCTCTGCGACGTTGAGACACGAAATCATTGTAAAATGGCAAACGATGTAGATCCTGACCAGACTGTTAAAAGTGCAGTTGGAGCTGGGTCTACAGTATACTTACGCCGTTCTGCCCCAATATTTAAATAAACTTCAGTTAATTTGAAATACCAAAAGAAATTTACTATTGCACGCAGTGTGATTTTACATTCATTGCATGGGCCGTTTTGGAAAAAAATGTGTTGAGTACAACAGTTAAAATGCTGTAGCGATATTGAAATTTCACACTGTTGGACTGTAACATACATGTATGATGATATCTTTTTTTTTGTGTGTTGGATTACTTTGAAGTAGAGAAGTGAAGGACGGATATATATTTTTTTCTCAGTGGAATGACTACCGAGCAGCCATTTTGTTTCCAAAAGCCACGCATTAGGGCCTTGATATTTGTTTTCATCACGTTAAATGTTTTTGGAATGACATGTGTTTTGCTGTCATCAACGAAGTGGTTGTACATTACCGAAGTTGTCAGAGACTTCGTTGGTTTCGACGTCCCTACAGCTTTAAATGGTTTAGTGAATGGTTCTCTCATACTTAAGACTGCAGGCCGTGAAAATGTTTCAAAGTTTGATCAAAAGTTTTCCCATGAAAACAAAATACAACGACAAACGCCCGGTGCAAGTGTTGGCAATGAGTTGAATAACTCTGTTAATATAGAATTACTGAATGCAAGGGATATTACAATGGATAAGTCTACAGCAGACACTGTGAATAAATTAAACTCAAAGATCAAACACCAGGACATTTTCGGGAACCCTGTTTTACCAAATTCAAAAGACAGTCAGCGACAAGACGAGTGCACCAACTGTTTTACACATGATTTTAAGTATATGTTAAACAATAAAAATATATGTAAACTAACTGCAAACCAGTCTGCAATAGACCTTCTAATACTCATATTTACAGATCATAACAATACATTAAGACGGCAGACGTACCGAGAAACTTGGCTAACATATAGTAAAAACAATACAGCTAATGTTAGATATGCGTTTTTACTCGGAGAAGTCACTGATGTAGGACTAAGAGAGGAAATTCAAAAGGAAAGTCAGATATTCGGGGATATCATCAAAGAAAATTTTATTGATACATATAGTAATTTAACATATAAAACTATTATGGGATTCAAGTGGGCTACATCATATTGTAATGTGACGAAGGCGGTTATGAAGACAGATGACGATATGTATGTTAATGTACCAAATCTGTTAAATATTGTTAGAAAGAACAGTGATTTGCTTCAGACAACTATTGCTGGTTTTTGTATGGAACTGGCGCCGCCTAACCGTGACAATAGCTCAAAGTGGTTTGCATCTGTAAAAAGTTTTCCTAGAAAATCATATCCCGGATTTTGTTCAGGCACTGGCTATGTCACAAGTATAAATATTACCCGGAAAATATATGACATTTCACCCCATGTACCTTTCTTTCATTTAGAGGACGTCTACGTATCACTGTGTATCAAAAGGCTAGGTTACCATTTAAAACGAATTCCAGGTTTCAACTCATATCGCCCAAAGTTAGATCCTTGCATGTACAAAGGGAACCAGTTGGTGACGTCACATGAAATGACTCCCGATATGATAAAGAAAATGTGGAATTCCAAATGTTAGCCATCTAGTGAAATATGGAACCACCGCAGGAATAGCTGCCTAAATTAACCCATTTCTACCTAGTAGACTATTCTATCCTTATCAAAAGGATGAGTCCATTTAATAATTAAGAGGTGTCTGGTTAAGTTAATCTTTATCTTTTTTGTAATTTTATTTCAAGGAGAAATGCCACTTTGTCTTGTGCAAACAGTTCAGACCCAGACCAGACGCCGCGTTTTGCGGCCTCTGATCTGGGTCTGCTCTGTTCGACTATGTCCTCCAAATGAAACGCTATGAATGAATTGGTTAAAAGAAGTTTTTCTTCCGTTTACAAAGGGAAGCAGGTGACTCTAGTCGAAAATGATCTCCTCCCAGAGGGAACTACTCTTAAGGCGTGTGGGTACAACTCCATGTTTTAGTACTTGTGACGTCATGCTTCTTTAACAAGTACAGCCCTGGTATAAACCTGTTCTTATCAATGACTCAATTAAATTCAGAAAATATGGAACATTGCATACAGAATAAATGTCGGAAAACCTCAAAAATCAAATATTTTATCCATATGTCGTCTTTAGTTCATTCCAAATGTAAGAAAATTATGATAAACAATCAAATATTCGAAGGTCCTACATTCTGAAACCCTCTCTACATATAATACAAACATCACCTAACAAAAACTACGTCAGGAAGACGCTCATAACAAGCCTTGAGCTTCCGACCAAATCCTGACTTTTTAGCTCACCTGAGCCAGCGGCCCCGGGGAGCATTTAGTAAAGACAGGCTCCGTCGTCCGTCGTCGACCGTCCGTCCGTCGGCCGTCCACAATTTCAAACGATTTATCCTATGAAACCACTGGGCCGAATCGAACCAAATTTATATATAGCCTCCATGTCTTTTAGGAACGAAATCTTGTTTCAAGTGGTCTGGTCAAATGACCAACATGGCCGCCACGCGATATATAGTGTAAGAAACCTTAAAAAAAAACTTCTTCTCTAGAACCTCCGGACCGTTGGCCTTGAAACTTGGTATGTAGCATCGGGTACACAAGTACTACCAAGATTGTTCAAATTATGACCTTTTTTACGGTAAGGTCAAATTTGCTTTCTGTAGCTTTTATTTTAGAAAATTTCAGAACATAAGATTTTTTAGAAACTGTTGAAGATGTTGACCTGAAAATTGGAATAAACAGTCATCTTAACGAGTACATGAAAATTAATGCGTAAAAGAGGTCGAATCCATTCTTTGACATTTGACCCTGGTCTCATATTTTGACAATTTCACACATCTCCTCAAAAGCCACTAGACCAATTGTAACCAAATTTGATGTAGAGCCTCTAGGGGGCGGGGGAACGAAAAGTTGTTAAAATGGTCCTGGTCACATGACCAACATGGCGGCCAGGCCCATATAAGGTAAAAGCCTTTAAAATCTTCGTCTTCAGAACCAATAGGTGGATGGCCTTGAAACTTGGTATGTAGCATCAGGTACATGAGTACTACCAAGATTATTCATATTAGGACCTTGGGATGACCTTGGCCTTCTTTAGGGTGAGGTCAAATTTGCTTTCTGTAGCTTTTATCAGGGAAAATTCTAGAACATAAGATTTCTTGGAAACTGTTGATGATTTTGACCTGAAAATTGGTATATACAGTCATCTTAATGAGAACATGAATAATGATGTGTACAAGAGGTCAAGGTTATTCTTTGACCTTTGAACCTGGTCTTTCATATTTTGGCAAAGTCACATACCTCCTCAAAAGCCACTAGGCCAATTGTTACCAAATTTCATATAGAGCCTCCATTTGTTCAAACAGTCTGGCTCACATGACCAACATGGCCACCATGCCCATATATGGCATTAAAACTTTACAAATCTTCTTCTCTAGAACCAATAGGCAGATGGCCTTGAAACTTTGTATGTAGCACCAGATACTTGAGTACTATCAAGATTGTTCAAATGATGACCTTGGGCTGACCTTGACCTTTTTAAGGCAAGGTTAAGTATGGGAAAATGCTAGAATATAAGATTTCATAGCAAGTTTAGAAGATTTTGGCCTAAAAATTAGTATATACAATCGTCTTAATTAGTGCATGGAAGATTTGCAGGTAATAGGGGTCAAGGTCATTCTTTGACCTCTGACCCATGTCTCTCATATTTTGACAATTTCAGACGTCTCCTCAAAAGCCACTGGGCTAATCGTAACCAAATTTCATACACAGCCTTCAGGGCGTTTATTCAAGCGGCCGGTCTAGGTCACATGACCTACATGGCCACCATACTCAGGGTAGCGATTCAGGGCCTCATGGCTCTCTTGTTTTTATATGGTACTTTCTTGAAATATTGGTTTTGTTGTTAGTTTTCTTGATTTTTTATGTTATTTGATCAAATGACGTCAAAATGTTGCATACGTCATACTCCTTATGTTGTTGTTGTTTTGGATTTAACGGCCCTTTGAGACAGTATTTCAGTCTATATCGGGCTGTCTCTCAGAGTCAGGGAGAAAGAAAAAATAAATGACAGACGAGAGAAAAAATCCAAACAACCCCCGCCCGCACCTACTGCAAGCACAGTAGGCCTTTGCCCTACTTTATTCCAAAAAAGTAGGCCGCCCCGGCACTGGAAGTTATAACCAGCATCATCGCCCGACCACCACCCCCATACTCTTCATGTACATAATACCTTAAGTTGCTGTGGTGACACGTTGAAAGTTCAATATCAAACATGAATTTGAAAGCTAATAACACGGTGGGTAGCCATAACAGGCCCTGGGTGATCAAATCGTACCAAAACGGGGCGTACGTGATCAGGTTCAGGGGTCTATGTAGACTTTTCTCAAAAACAGCTAACGACTACACATTTTCGAAGAACAAGACGAGGACACAGAAAAGTGTAGGACAGATAGCAAGACTCGCGGTAATAACAACATTTTTGTTGAAAGTTTATTATAAAAACTTGTAATATGAGCCTCGACAGGACAAAACCAAAAAAGTGGCAGGTGCGCCAAGCGAAGACCCAGATCAGCCTGGGCATCCGCCCAGTCTGATCAGAGTCTTTGCTATGCGCTTAAAGCGTAGCTAAGGGTATAAGCTAGCTTCATGCGACAGGCCAAGACTGTGACCAGGCTGGGCGGATGCTTAGGCGGATCTGAGTCTTTGATGGGCGCACATGCCACTTGTTGGTTTTGACGTGTCGCGGCTCATATATTTTTCTTGCGGTAGCCCAGATGCGAACTGAGTCATGACAGATGAAATGCACAAATATCTTGTTTTTGCTATATTATAAGAGAGTCCTGTCCGACAGAAAATGAAAAGGGTGTTATTTTTCATGATCTGGCATAAAAGAATGTATACGAATTTTTAAGAATAGTAGAGTTTATTTAAAAATCAAGACAACCAAAAGAACGACACCTGCGTCATTTTGGCTCCTGAATCTACGTGATCGTAAACACGCCGTCACTTGACGTCAAGAACCCGTTCTTATTGGTATCAAAAAGTTTTGAAACTTACAGGAAGATCATTTGAAAGGTTATTTGTGCTTTACAACCATTTCAAGAGTTTACCGGCGATGCCGAACCGAACAATATAACCGGGCTTCGAAACTCAGGTGGCAGTAGTAGGCCAGAGCAGTTCTTAACTGTCAGTTAATACTACCGTTATATCAAAGATGCACTACTGGAGATGAGTCAAAGTGAATTGTCCCGCAGCGGTTTATTGTCGATATTAAACAAGTAAACATTATAGGAATGAAATTTATTTTTGTGGATTTTATCGATGTGTAAACGCCGGCGAATCACTCACAAACTGAATGAAGCCCGAAGGGCTTTATGTTAAGTTTGTGAGTGATTCGCCGGCGTTTACACATCCATAAAATCCACAAAAATAAGATTCATTTCTTATATTTCCAACTCGATCATCTTTTTCTCCAAATTGTCAGCTAAAGTGAGTAACTTAGAAAGCGCCGCCAAGAAAAATAGTTCCAAGTAGTTCCAGATTTCTGGCTCAGGGAGTTTATCGAAGTATAAACGCCGTTTTTTTTTTTGTTCGCTTTTCACCGATCAAAATCCGCGAAATTGGTATAAGTAGGCTGAGTTGGAATTATTGTCTGACCAATGTTTTATAAATAAACGTTAAATCGATCGACAGTAGTGACTTTAAAAGCTAGTATGGAAATGGTAGGTGTTCATGAAAGAAAAACGGACAGAGACTTGCACTGCGCTACGTTATTCAGCACTTTTACCAAGGAATCATTATTACATGTATTCCAACAGGAAATGTTACATGCATAAAGATAAACACGTGCCAGACGACCACAACATATGCTGTGCCACAGAAACATCTCAGTTTAGGTTTGATCCCCAAGGATCCGTTCCTGAATGAAATCTACATACCAACAATAAATATTGTCATATATGATAGAAAAACACAAAACCAATTATTGTACTGACAACGTTTTAGAAATGTATTAAATTATAATACAGACACGTACCAGTTCTTTTTCTTCAAATTCAATATGAAATCAGTTTAAAATTCACGAATGAAATTGCCCAAAGTTTGGGCAAAACAACAACACGGTACAAAGTTTAAGCTA